>CM044442.1:83216514-83227679 GCA_024363595.1 Xenopus borealis | reverse complement strand
CAGTTTGGTAAGGTTCTTTAATATGTCACTTAATTTGATATAAACTGTTGCTCAAGTATTAATTTTTGGGGGTATAGTTTTCCTTTAATTAAAGCTGGTTACAAGCTGAAAGTCAATTATTTTCTCCCCCTTTGAGAAAAACTCCAGCTGTAGCGAATAATCCCTTTAAGATATTTTATCAGAATATTTTAACAATAAAGTCCTGATTTGTGGTTCCCAAATACAGCAAAAAGCCCTAAGGTGTCAAGTTAAAAAAAAAAGTAACATGGCAATAGTAGATTTGCGTTCATGCCATTTCTACACAACACTGATGCATCCAACTGTGAAGTCCAACTCTAGAGAAAGTAATACAAGTCTCAAATAATACAGAAAACCACAATTTCTAGAGAAAGCCCACAGACTGAAAGGATGAATAATTAATGGAGAGAATTATCAGACTTCACACATGGATCTGCTGTGCTTTCTATAATGCAGCCTGCTGCTGAAAATTCAGTAAATATCCAAGCATAATGCTCACCTTTGGCAAAGACAAGGGCTATTGTTTCCTAAATAGCTATTGGGAGAAAACGATTTAGAGTGGTGAAATCTCACAGGAAACATTAGTCTGTGGTTAATTCTGAACAGTACTGTCTGACAGGTACCATAGTCTGATTTGCTGGATAATGGTGTATTGTTGTACAGTTGCTCAAAACATCCTGGGGTGAGGGGAAGAAGCAAGTGTTTATGCAGTGTCACAGCAGGCCACAGCCTTTAGGCGCTCTCAAGATAGCCATCAGTCTCAATCCAGAGAAGTATTTAAACAGTCTGTGGGAAAACAGTCTTGGATTGTTTAGATCCAATAATAGGCAGTGTTGTTACATAATAAGGGTGTAAGCACAGCCATTATTGTTTCATTATATGTGGAGTAGGTGTATTAAATGGACTAAACATAAGAAATCCTAATTGTCTATCTGAAGCAGAAAATGCTGTTAGATCTTTCAAAGAAGGTGAGGGGCCTTATCAAAAGACACAAAACAGGTTGAGGTTTATGTTAAGGGGCACAGAACTTCAACTACCAACAGAAGCTTCCCACAATTACGGCAATGGTACACAAAAATGGTAATTTAGAACCTCAATCAGAGTGCAAAGTGCAATTTCAGATGCACTTCAAGTTTCAAGGTGGCAGTAGGTCAAGGGTTCCCCAGCATCAATAGGCACACTCGCATATTAACAAACTGACAGGCAGAATGGCACCAAAAAGTACAAGTACAATGGTGGTTCTGGATATAATACCATACTGAATGAATGGTGTCAATTCACAAGAAAATTGTGCCAATAGGAGTCCTGTGTTTTTGATCACTATTACTAGAATGGTTGCATTTTGGAGCAATGCAGAATTTTCCCATGCAGAGTGACATAAGTTGCTCAACTTCATACAAAGCAATTTGTGAGTTAGTGACTTTTTGATTTGTGTTCCTGAGTCCTAAAGAAATCATGTGGCAGACAACACCTTTAAATACACTAAGGGAATGGTGTACCTGATGGCATACAGGTCTTAGAGGTCTTTAGATGAAAAACAGAAGAGGCAACGGTCAGAGTCCTAGGGTTATAAAGAGGAGCAAGTGTAGGTGGAATTAGAGTGTGTATGGTAAATAATACAATAGAACATTGACTTGCTAGTGCATGCAACACAGAAGAGCATTAGGAATAATAATGTATATGGAAAGACACTATGGCTGTAGTACAGTAGATATAGTAGGGTGCCCCTTCAATTTTTAGCAGCACTGGTTTCTGCAGGTTCTTAGAAGCCTGACCACATGGAAACTATGCGGGTGGCAGCGGAAACAGTTCCAAGTGTGTTGATCAATGAAATCCACCAAGATCACAGAGCCAAACCAAACGCTTTTAAAGGGGTTGTTCACCTTTGAGTTAATTTTTTGTATGATGTAGGGAGCAATATTCTGAGACAATTTGCATTTGGTTTTAATTTTTTATTATTTGTGGTTTTTGAGTTATTTAGCTTTTTATTCAGCAGCTCTCCATTTTGCAGTGCCGGCAATCTGGTTATTGGGGTTCAAATTACCCTAGCAACCATGCACTGATTTGAATGAGAATGTGGAATATTAATAGGGGAGGGTTGGAATAGAAAGATGAGTGATACAAAGTAGCAATAATAATAATAAATGTGACTCTTTAGAGAGGATTTGTTTTTAGAGGGTGTCAGTGACCCCCTTTTCAAAGCTAGAAAAAGTCAGGAGAAGAAGGCAAATAATTCATAAACTATAAAAAATAAATAATGAAGACCAAGTGAGAAGTTGCTTAGAATTGGCCATTCTATAACATACTAAAAGTTAACCTGAAGGTGAACCACCCATTTAATGACCTGGTGAATTAAATGCTGGCCATCGTGAAATTAATGATGAGTATGAGGCTGTGTAGCTCATGGAGATACAAAATTATCATAAAAATATGTAGACTAAATTTGATGCACTCTAATCCACAGCGTGATAATGATTGTAAATATTATGATATAGAGAGTCCAAACTAAAATTCTAGGCAAGGGTATAATTTTAAACGAACAGATTATGCACCTAGCACCATGCCCCAGTTCCTCTGCAGTACAAGAACAAAGATGCATTTAGTTTACATTAACATCCCACTAAGCAAATCAGTTAACATTTAAAGCCACTCTGTCAGACATCTAATATGAACAGAAATCCAAGAACGTGGAAAGTCTATTAGAAAAAGAAAGTACAGGGGAAAATAATATAATGCTGATGTAAAATCGAAGGATAAAATTAGCTTTCAGGCAGTTTAATTCATATTTTGAAGATCCAATATTTAACAAAGAGGGACTTGTGCTTCTTAGATCAAAAGGTCAACAATGATGCTGTTTTATACGTCAATGGGCCAATTTAATATTCTAACTCAAAGGAAGCCTGGAAATGCCTTGGCAATATAAACTTGGTCTTAGAGAGTCATCTCATTGTATCCAAAACAAAGTCAGCAAAAGTGAAAAGCAATAATCTGGGTATATTAAAATATGACATAACACTTCTTGTGGCTCTGCTTTTACTTTTCCAACCATTTATTCTTGTTGTTGGTTTATGTAAAACAAGCATAGAGTTCAGCAACGGGTGCATTATATATGACATATCAAATGTTTAGAATAATCATCTTTACATTACTCATGAACCTAAATTTCATATAGTTCTTTTGTGGTTCACATGTGGTTATTCTATTCAGTATTAATAAATGCAAACCTATACCAAAACAGAGTAATAAGAATGCAAGTGACAAAAAAAAAAAATTACACCTTTAAAAAAAATGGTCCCAGGATTCAGATATTGTACTTGCCCTTTGTGAACATGGGCAATCTACAATGAAGGGCAACAAAGTATATATTCTATATAACACAAAATATATATCCAGGTTAACAGATTGCTATGCATTTAATGCAACAGATTAATTCAGTGGTGTAACTACCAGGGGAGCAGGGGGGTGCAATTGGACCAGGGTCCGCACCACCACAGGGCCCCCCTTGGCAGAACGCTCCCCACTGTAGCCAGCCAGTTGACTGCAGCCCTTGAAAAAACCTGAACGGAGGGGGGGGGGGGCAAGCTGCATGGCACGCCCCCACCTAGTTCCATTACTGGATGAATTTCTGAAGGGCAGATTTAGAAATGCAAATGGCACTGTATATCAGTTACTAAGAAGATTACCCCAAATATACCCACAATCCAAACAGATAAACAAATACAATGACTGTACTTACACAAGCCAGTACAACCAGCAGGGTCAGCTTAAGCTGCCTAAAATAACTACATTTTGTTAGTGCCTACTATCCCTCTTTTTCATCCTAATTCAAGCATTGGTTATACCATAAACATGACAAATCATTAGAGCAGCTAGGAGTCGAGTCTGTCCAGCACTAACATGCTCCACTGTCCTTGATTTAAATATCTTCTTGTATCATTGGCGGGGCGAGTATAAAGTTAGAGGCATTTGCCCAGGGTGCCAGGTAGGCCGGGGGAGGAGGGAGGGGGCAGTGGTGTAACTACTCCCTGGCGGGCCCTGGTACAGGATGGGCACTTGGACCCCCATGTTGGGGCCCTTACCTCTATAAATCTCATGCTGCAGTGATGGTATGCGTGCTGTAAAATTTCCCCCTAGATAACTGCCTACCATAAACATTTTCGTGGCTCCGTTGGGCCCCAAGGGGGTGGGGGCCCTGGTGCAATTGCACCCCTGGTAGTTACGCCACTGGAGGGGGGTCTATTTAGGGTAAGGGGGATATAAATTACGGGGTTGTATTATCATTTAAAGCTGAAATGCTGCCAAACTTGTGTGTTACACAAATCACAGGTTCTTGTACGTGGTTGAACTGCACCTCTCGCCTTTCCATGACGAAGGGAGGGTTAATCCCCCCAGAAACGTTGAACCACAGGTGGTCACAATAAAATAGGGGTATCCCCCCACCTGCAACATATATGGTGTTGATCATTCTCTCAAACCCTTTTCTATGTTACACAAATCACAGCCAACGCTGACATGTGCAGTGATCAGCTGCTAAACTCCGGACACAGATCCAGCTTGGAATGTCTGCTTTCCGCTCCAAAAAAAGAAAAATCATATCCATTTAACATGCATTGTTACTGGCACTTATACATTACTATACCATACTATGGTTTTCTTTTGTTTTGCAAAGAGCAAATACAACTTTCAATATAAAGAAAACAAAAACATTGTCAGAGCATAAGGCATGCAAAGTAATGCCTGCTGAAATCAGAAGGTATTTAATTGTCTCATGCCATACACATAGCACTGTCTAGATACCAGAAACGGGAGTTATAAGTCATAAGTCTACTAGGAAATCTTGTAAACAATAAATAAACCCAATAGGCCTGTTTTGTTTCCAATAAGGATTAATTATATCTTAGTCTAAATCAAGTACAAGGTACGGTTTTATTATTAGAGAAAAATTAAATCATTTTTTTTTTTAAATTTTGATTATTTGATTATCATGGAGTCCTTGGGAGACATCCTTTCCGTAACTTTCTGGATAATGAGTTTCCGGACAACGGATTCCATACCTGTACAAAGAAAATGATCACTTTATTGCTATATCAGAGGATGTTGGGATCTTAGGAGTCATCACCTAATTGCAGTGAACTGGCAAAGCAGTAAAAGCATTTCCATCGGGAGTCCAAATGAAAAATGATTAGTTGTGACCCTGATCAGAAGAACGCATGCCAAATGCCAAATGTATTTTAGCAGCAATACGTCCTTCCAAAACGTCTTGTGTAATGTCATTTAGCACAGCTGCATGCAAATGATTTTGCGTTCAAACAGTGAAGCTGAAGGCAGAATGGCAGCAATCCACATATCTAGAAATGAGAAGGTGATTAAGCCGAGCAGCTCAGATGATTGAGAAACTTAATGAAAGCTAAACGAACAATCAGGAGATTAAGGCAGAAAATGTACTGTATGCTCATTGCACTAGTCTCACCTACCCCTGCAAACTAAACAGCCTAACTTTACTGGCACAGAGTGAGAGTGTACAGAGTGGTGGGAAATAAGATAGGATCCCTAGGCAACAATCTCAGATTAAAGCATTACTTAGATGTGAAGTAGAGGATGAGGAGATGAGCCAAAACTCCTTTTCACAGAAGAAATAAATATGTATTGGCAATCTTTGTGACTACTGGTATCTAACAACGTTTTGGGCCACAAGGGTTCAACTCTAAAAGTCCTATATGTATATATTTTATGTGCCCAGGCATGCTTTGAGCCTTTGTTTTGCCTTAGAAGTATTCTCTGCAGAGCCACATATCCAGGGCAAAACACAGTAAGACTAGCTTTATACGTTGAGAATGAAGGCTACAAACCAACAGCTTATGAGTGCTCTTTAAAGGGCAACTATGGTCTAAAATAGAATAATGTTAGAAATGCTGTATTTTGTATACTAAATATAAACATGAACTTACTGCACCAGAAACCTAATAAGACAAATGATTTATGCGTTCAAAGTTGGCACAGGGGGCTGTCATCTTGTAACTTTGTTATACATCTCTGCAATATCAAAACTCACACATGCTCAGTGTGGTCTGGGCTTCAGTTGGGAGGGTTAAGCTTAGGGATCGTCAAGAATGATCAAAACAGCACAAATCACATAAAATCTGCCATAGAAGCCAATATAGCAAGACCGATAAATAATCAGAATATACAGACTGCACTGGGTCTGTGGATACAAATCTATACACGGTCACTGGCTGTTTAAGGCTTAGGCCAGACGGGGAGATTCGGGGGCGATCCGTCGCCTGGTGACTTCTCGCCGCGACGGATCGCCCCCGAATATCTAGGCACCACTGCGCACCGGCGAGGCTTAAAAACACCTGCGCTTATTCACACGGAGCAGCGCGATGTTTAAAATCGCTCAAAATTGCCTGGCGAGGCAATTTTGAGCGAATTTTGATCTTGCAAAAGCGTGTATGGCTTGATTTCACAGCAACAAGTATATAGGTATTTAGTACTGATGGAGATTCCCATGCCAAAATCTCTTTCTGCACAGAAATCAGTTTCTCAAAAAAGTAAACAGTAAACACGGGATAAACATATTGTTAGTTTCCCAGCTGCCCCAAGTCACGTGACTTGTGCTATGATAAACTTCAGTCACTCTTTACTGCTGTACTGCAAGGTGAAATCATAACCCCCCCCCCCCCTTTCCTCCCCAGTAGCCTAAAACAGAACAATGGGAAGGAACCCAGATAGCAGCTCCCCAACACAAGATAACAGCTGCCTGGTAGATCTAAGAACAGCACTCAATAGTAAAATCCAGGTCCCACTGCATTACATTCAGTTATATTGAGTTGGAGAAACAACAGCCTGTCAGAAAGGAGTTCATTCTTAAAATGCTGGCTCTTTCTGAAAGCACATGACCAGGCAAAATGACCCGAGATGGCTGCCTACACACCAATATTACAACTAAAAAAATACACTTGCTGGTTCAGAAATTAAATTGTACATTGCAGAGTGAATTATTTGCAGGGTAAGTGTAATTTAGAAATATAAAATACATCATAAAAATCATGACAGAATCCTTTTAATCATTCTAGTGTAGTTAAGTTCCATAGGCAGGCATCTTCTACTTAGAGCACATTATTCAAATGGCATTTTACTTTTGCTATACTAAAAATATCTGATGTGTTGAAAAACACTGCAGCCATATTCAACTATGAAGCACTATGTTGAGTGCATGCAAAAACAACAACAAAAAAACTTTCCAATTGAGCTTGCTCCATTACTTGACAAGGTTCATACAAATACAAGGTTCATACAAATACAAATAAATGTATGCAAGCTACAGGCTTTGAAATCTAGCCACTAGATCAGAAATAATAAAACGTCTCAGTTAATAAATAGCTCAAGTGTAATTAATCATCCTTCAACTCCAATAAATAAAAATGGAAGGGCTCGTAATTCACTAAAACAGGATTGGACCAATTCCTTTGTGTTTAGTCTAAACCAGGGGTTGCCAACCTTTTCTACAACATTTAAATGTAAACAGTGTTGTGGAGCCGCATGAGCAAGGCTCCTGTAAGTTGTCAAAAAAGTTTAGCTATTGGCAGCTGGCTGTGTTTGGACGTAAACATTTTTTTACTTCCAAAACTTGTCGATAAGCCGGGAATTTAAAAATGAGCACTTGCTTTGAGGCCAATGAGAGCATCAGAGGGGGTAAAGGGGTTGCTCACGAGCCACAGAATGGGGACCCGATGGAACAAATCCAAACCCATAATGCCACATTACTTGGATGAAGGCCAAAGTTTCTTTTCCACAGATTAAAGTTGTTTGTTTTTAGTTTTGTACTAGGTTGAAACAGAGGATATTTGAAACCTTACTGCATAAAACAATTGTAATATAACTAATGCTCATATTTCACTGGTAACATTTATTTCCATGATTTAATTGTGCTCCATGTTGCGTAAAGAGATACTGACACCTGAAATTAAACTCTTTGAAAGCTACTTCTAACTTTACCATAAAGTATTTGCATGATGCTTTTACATCACATTTCTGATCCCCCATGTTCCTGTATGAGGGGGCTGCCATATTTGTGCAGCAGGAGTCCGTTAGCATTAGAAACTAACTAACAGGCCGAGATGGGACAGTCAGGATGGCAAAGTCAGAGTGTCAGAGTCAGGCTTAGGAACGTTAACCAATAATTGTATACAAAAAATGGATCAACATGACCTATAGGTAACATTTAATGTACATTTATATGTTAAAAAGTAATTTTTTAGTGTCAGTATCACATTAATTCCTTGTGAGCATGCGCTTTTTACCAAACTACTGTCCTTAAGTACAATGACACACAAATGTTTCTTTTCTTGCTGCTATTTATTGCAGCGACAAAATGCCAGAATATTATATTGCAGGGGGCTGAAAATCACACCTCTTGAAACAATCAAATCATGTAATCATGCAGGAATTCTCATGAAGGCATTTTTACGCAATTTCAGTGTTTTACCCATGGCAATACTTAGTTGCTGCACCCAATAGAGCTATGAAATGAGACCCTAAAGTCAGGAGAAGAGGGAGTGAGATTACTAGAGCACCATTATTTCTTAAGACATGCATGAGACACCAGTTGGTTCTAGTCAGGAATCACCAACTGTGTATATCCCGCAGGTCTATCAATGCTCAACACTCCCTTGGAACATTGCTCTACACTCTTCTGCCTGATTCTTTAAGTGAGACAAAGCAGCGACAGTCTACCAGCAGAGCTTTATGTTGTGCTGAAGAACGTAATTGGTCAGGACCTGATCAAGCTGTATGAGGAGATGGCAGTGGAAAGTAGAATGCACCAGTTGCAAAGGGAAGAAATTAAGATATAAGAAATGAACACACAGACCAATGAACTGCTCAAGTACCAAATGGACAAATCAAATGACACTCTATACCAATGTACGGGACACTTGCATACTCAAAAAAAAAAAAAGGATCCATCTCATAAAAACCAATGTGTAGGACTCACTGGCAATGTTATCATTAACCATAAGGTAACTGTAAGAGTACTATAAAGCACCCAAAATACCCTCCTTTTGGCACAGCACAACCTAAAATGTGCATTGTTCTTTACCATTCACCTATATCCCCAATATATTTTCCCTATTTCCAACACTCCCCCTCATATACGCCTACAATATAGTTGTGTTATCTTCATGCTGTTACTATCAGTTATGATAAAAGAAAAAATAATTAGTGTGTGCGCGCGTGTGGATGGGGTATGACCTTAACAATTGCCAACCCATCTCTTCCCTCAACATGGACTACAAGATCCACAACAAAGTATTCTCTAACAGACCGAAGGCTGTCATTGGGCAGATCATCTACTTTGACCTATTGCAGGACGCTCTTCACTGAGTGCATCAGACAGAATCCAGATTAGTGGGATCACCATACCAAGACCAACCAGATCTTAGATCAAGTGCTGGATGTATATGGATGATGTGACCATCTTCTGCAGAAATCAGCACTTCCTGGGATTTCGGAAAGGGGGCTTAAGTCAAGTGAAGGAAGTCAGAGCTCTGCTCTTCAGATAGTGGAACCTAAGTTGGCTATGTCTAGGTCATACAGTATACTGAAGGATGGAAAGAATCATATTCTTTGTCATTGCTGGGGCTGAAAAATCAAATCACTTAAAGGAACAGTTCAGGGTAAAATTAAAAACTGGGTAAATAGATAGGCTGTGCAAAATAAAAAATGTTTAATATAGTTAGTCAGGGAAAAATGCAAACTATAAAAGTTGGAGTGACTGGATGTCAAATATAATAGATAGAATCCAACTTCCTGCTTTTCAGCTCCCTAACTCTGAGTTAGTCAGCGACTTGAGGGGGGGCCACATGGGACATAACTGTTCAGTGAGTTTGCCATTGATCTTCAGCATTCAGCTCAGATTCAAAAGCAACAGTTATGACCCATGTGGCCCTCCCTCAAGTCACTGATTGGTTACTGCCTGGTAACCACTCAGTGTAAACCAAGAGAGCTGAAAAGCAAGAAGTAGTGTTCTGTTCTTTTAGGTTAGGCTTACAGTTATGCCAGCCTTTATACATTACATTTTTGCCTGACTAACTATATTTAAAACATGTTTTATTTTGCACAGCCTAACTATTTACCCAGTTTTTACTTTTATACTGAACAATTCCTTTAATCCCTTAGATCGCGAGATGTCGGAGTCTTCAAAGAGCTTCTTTTGTACTTTAGCCATCCTCCCTTCCCAGCACTTCAAGGCATTTCCCCACTGACATTATACCAAACCGGATGGAAAACGGGACTGTGTCACTATTCCAATTATTGCCTCTTTCCTGGCCACTTTTATTATGATGTGAATCCATCTTTTAGAATATAAGCTACATCTGTTAAATAGCATGTTTTTTGTGTGTTTGTTTTTAGGCATGGTTAATGTTATATTAATATAGAATATATAACAGGGCACTGAATGAAAAAAAGTGAAAGAATCCCCTACACCGCCCCACAGAGATGCTGTGCTGAATGAGAAGGATAATCCAAGTTTTCCTCAATGTGCACTGCTTTTTAAATCATCGTTATTTTTAAAATGCAGTGCCACCCTCATGACAGCTGCATAATGGAGATACAGAATCCCCTCAACTTGTACAACTAAAGAAAAGAAAACTTGGTCTCAAACCGTCAATTAAAATTGACCAACAGATACAGAACATTTCTGTGTACACCAAAGTAGGGAAATAGTTTGCATAACTAATGAATAATAGACAAGTACACAAAGCAAGTCTATAGAAGACTTGACGGAACATTTGTGACCCATCCATCTTGGTTACAATGCTTGAAACTGCTTTGGGATTACAGAGCATGTATTTCATTTAGCAACACCTCACGAGAGAACCAGCAATTTATCACTGATTAAGAGACACTGACTAGGTAAATCATCCATATTTTCTTGACATGCAACTTAAAAATCTTAATTAAAACACATCTTCCAACGAGGATAGCGACTGAGCAGGAAGTAGAGAACAGCTTGAAGTCTTCCTTCTAATTGACAATGCAGCATGTAAAACAATCTTGCCTACAATGCGTTCAAAGGGCCACTATGTTCACCTTCAATGTCCAAATTTTAAGAAACCACTAAAAATGTGCTCACTGTGTTAGAC
>CM044442.1:83198342-83212629 GCA_024363595.1 Xenopus borealis | reverse complement strand
CACATCTGTGTACATACATGCTGCCACACCAAATCCTATCAGAGGAGTTCTCCTCAGGCCCAGCCCCGCCCTACAGTGCAGTGTGTAATTTGCAATTAACCACACTCACTAGGGATCAGAAGCTGAATGACAGGAGAAGCAGCCAATCAGAGCTAAGCTTCAGAAACGGCTGCATTTGTGCACTTCTGCTGCTGCCAGGAGTTTGTATGATGTAAAATAAGTACAGGAAGTCACTGTAGCGTTCCCCACTGGGGGCCCATGATGAAGGGACCCCATTTGTAAAAGGATCCATCTGTGGTGAATATCTCATCAACTGCACATTTTTGGTTAAACATTTATATGGCAAAGCTTGTTATTTCTACATGAACACATTTTTGAATGTTCTATGAAGGTGAACAACCCATTTAAGCTAAGGCCAGACGGGGAGATTCGGGGGAATTTTGTCGCCTGGCGACTTCTCGCCGCGACTTGTAGCCCCCGAACCTCCCCGAATAGCCAAGTCCTAGGGCGCACCGGCGTTGCTTGAAAACGCCCGCGCCTATTCAGACGGAGCGGCGCGATTTTTGAAATCGCTCCAAATTGCCTCGCTAAGCTAAGCTTTAACTGAGAGGGACAAAAAATATCCGTTGGTGATAAATTGCCGCATGGTACGCTTCAAAAAAATTAGGCCTCATATATTTATCCAAACACTTTTCATTGCAATCCCATTTCTTGGCAAACATGAGTCAAAACTTCTTTATGGGGGAATATCACACATTGTTATCTCCTACTAGCAGAATAATGAATCTATGTTATGTCCAAAAAAGAACCCCACACGTCACAAGTCCCGAAACATCCTTAGCAATTAAACAATGCCCCCGAATCTCCCCGTCTGCCCTAGCCCTTAAGAGAACTTAAACAGAGAGACTTTGGACACTTTGAACTTCAAATATCCATTTACTAAAAACCTGTTCTTATCCTAACCTTCAAGACTGCAAATGCACTGCCAAGGACTTTAAAAATAAAGAAAATAAAAAATAGGAGTTTTTCTTTCCAAACCACACATTTTCATATTGGTTTTCTCAGAAGGTTAGAATTACACCATGTCCTTGAGTGTTGAGATTTAGAAGCATGCTGTAAATTCTAAACACTGCTTAATATAAATAGGGATCAATTCCTTCCAATAATTTTTTTTTCCAGAAATACAGTGGTTTCTTAGACATTAAAATTAATGTCAATATTACGAGACAACATTTTTCTATGTCAGGTGTCTCATCTGTGCTCCACACAAGTATCTGGCTGAGAAACAATGTGTTCAGAGTCAACAAACTTGAACAAAGGCACATCAGGTAAAGAATATAGTGTTTCAGCGATCATGCCAGTGTTCCAGTCATAAAGGCCTCAAAACCTGTACATCATAAGTGTGGATATGTAGGTTTTATTTTAAGGCACAATACATTCTCTTCAAACAATTAAACCAATTTAATTGAATGAATTTACTGCCAACGGAATTTTAATCAGAAAATGGATGTGATAACCTTATCTATTTGTCTAAAGCTGGTCATATAATGAAATATCTGCTTGCTTGGAGCCCTCATCAGATATTGGCTAGATCAGTGGTTCTCAACCTGGGGGTCGGGACCCCTTTGGGGGTCGAACGACCCTTTCACAGGGGTCCCTTAAGGGGTTCCAGGAGCAGGTTCATCTCTCTCCCCACTAGACTTGGGGCAAGGTTGTAGCTATTTGAGTGTTGGTGCTGGAAGTTGTAGTTCAGTAACCTGTGTACGGAAGCCAGTTGCACTACAACTTTCTACATATATCCCCTTAGTAGGGACTGCCATACAGCGCTCCCTGCCCATTTCAAATTAGTAAAATTAACATGGTAATTGGGGTGTGGCCACAAAATGCGTGTGGCAAAAAAATGTTGCTGCACTACTCACGGAAAACAAACCTTTATGCAGCCATGCTGTCTCCTGTACTTTCCTAACAATCTGCTCTCGGCTGGCAACGAAAATATTTTAATATTTTATGGTTGGGGGTCACCACAACATGAGGAACTGTATTAAAGGGTCGCAGCATTAGGAAGGTTGAGAAACACTGGGCTAGATCATGTCCCATGTAACTGCAAGCAGCAGGACAGGAGTAAAAGGTCACATCAACAAACGTCCACCCAATTTTGAATAAAGCCTTTTACCTATACAGTGATTTAGCAGCTGAATGTTCATGTAAAAAAGGTAACTATTAATGCATTGTACTTCCCCAAGTGATTGCAGAGTACTTCTGTCCCTCACTAAATGGAAAGTGTTTAACACTTTGCAATACCCATGCTTTTCTGTTATCCCCAGATTTTATTACTAGATACTACCAGTCAGTACACGTACTTTAAGCAAGAAACTAATTGGATATTCTTAAAATCAGGGGACCTAAAATCGGGGTTTCACTGTAGATGGTTTAGTCCTCTCAGCCAGAGCCTAAAGGGGAACCATCGAGAAAATTAGAACGTAACGTCAGCAATTTGAAATAAGCAGTTTTCTAAATATAAGCAATTATACATTCTGTACCATTTCTGAAATAATCAAGTTTATGTTCGTTATCCCTCTCTCAGCATCTGTTCTCTTCTATCACCCTTCATGTAGGAGTTGGTGTCAAATATTCATTGACCGTTGGATCTAGGGATGCACCGAATCCACTATTTTGGATTCAGCCGAACCCCTGAATCCTTTGCAAAAGATTTGGCCGAATACTGAACTGAATCCGAATTTGCATATGCAAACTAGGGGTAGGAAGGGGGAACACATTTTTTACTTCCTTGTTTTGTAACAAAAAGTCATGCAATTTCCCTCCCCGCCCCTAATTTGCATATGCAAATCAGGATTCGGATCAGCCAGGAAGAAGGATTTGGCAGAATCCGAATCCTGCTGAAAAAAATCTAAATCCTGGCTGAATCCCGAACCAAATACTAGATTCGGTATATTCCTAGTTAGATCCAATATATTTTATTGGGGGGGTACTTTTTATACCTCCTAACTGTCGTGTTTTTAGAGTGTCAGTCCCTCAGTTCTCTGCACTGAACAGCCAGAAAAAGAAATAGTTTCTAACTTAATTGGCTTTTGGCAGAGAGCCCAGAACAGCCACAGCAAGAGAGAAGATACTTTTGTTACAATTTCTAGATAAGCAAATAAGGAATTGTAACAATATAAGTGAACAAGTCCCTTGGGAAAAGTTAGCCTCACCGCTTAAAGGGCAATTCACCTTCATTAGCAAAACTGTAATAACTGGAAAAAAACACAAAAATATGTTCAAACTTTCATAACCTGCAAAATTTTGGAAACCGAGAGCTCATGCTACTAAAATCACAAGACATGTCTTTCTACATGCAGGATTTGTGCAAAAGGCAGTTATTAGGGTAGATTTTGTTTGTACCTGAATCAGTTATTTGAGTGGGCTCTAATAATGTCTGTTAGGAAAGGAACCCCCCAATATTTCTTCTAGTAAAGGTTTGTAAGTACCCAACAATACCTTTGTCTAATCAACCACTAGTAGCTGCAGGTTTTTTTGTTTTTTTCCAAAAAATGGATTATTGTGTCAGAGGCCACACCTTAAAGAACAAGTAAACGTTTTTTTTTTCTATCTCTAAATTTGCTCTAAACAGCCCCTCAAATTACTGTACCTTAGTCCCTGCTGCAAGTCTGCTCTGGTTTCTGTGTTATCAGCAGCTTGTTTCACCTTCTTCCTGGTGCAGAGTGAAGCCCAGCCCCTTAGTTTACTGAGCTGACCTTATATCTTGGACTAGTCCAGGAGATCATTTGCATACTATGACATAGCAGAGAGCAGTATGTGTAGCAGCTTTTGCTTGGGGAAACTAGCTTACTAATGAAACACTGGCTCCATCTTCCTCTCTATTGTGGAACAGCAGCAAATGGACTGCTCAGTAAACTAAGGGGCTGGGCTTCACTCTGCACCAGGAAGAAGGTGAAACAAGCTGCTGATAACACAGAAACCAGAGCAGACTTGCAGCAGGGACTAAGGTACATTAATCTGGGGGGCTGTTTAGAGCAAATTTACAGAAAGAAAAAGAAAAACATTTACTTTTCCTTTAAGACTAGGGGAAATGTAATTTGCAGAAATGTAGGTGGTTCTTCAGTGACAGCAGTGAGATTGTGGAATGCATTGCCAAATGAAGTAGTGATGGATGATTCTGTTAATGCCTTTTCGGGCTGGGACAGACAGGGAGATCCACACGCAGCGCGGCGATTTCTGGAATCGCCCTAAGTTTCCTCACGGAGTAACTTCGGCCGATTCCGGAAATCGCTGCACTGCGTGTGGAGTAGCGCTGGCGCTTTTTCATTTTAACAGGCAGCAGACAGGGAGAAGGCAGTTCGGGGAGATTGTCGCCTGCGAATAATCGCCAGGCGACAGAATCTCCCCGAATCTCCCTGTTTGTCCCAGCCCTAAGAGTGGCTTGGATGTTTTCTTGGACAAGCATAAATCTACAATTAGTTTAGATATTGGTATGTATCATTTATGTGAGTGTATGGAGGGATTGGTGTAAGTGTGTGTGTATGTATGGATGGATGCTGATTTTCATTTGGAGGGATTGAACTTAGATGCACTTTGGTCTTTTTTCAACCCAACTTAACAATGCAATTATGTCACTATGAAGTATGCTTGATGGGCACTGCTGGACAATCTATAGCCAACCCCTGCTGGGAAACCAGATTCAAAATCTGCTCATTGTTTGGTCACAATTTATATTACCTACACTTACACCAAAAGATTGATAAGACTATAGAAGAAACTGCTACACTATATACATCTTTATCTTTACTCATTCACCCAGCTGAGTGATAGTGTGTACTATTTTACATTTTAGCATTTTCCCCACTTTCTCTCTGAGCAGAAGAGAGGTATTCACACCTATTGAAAGTAAATATTTCCGTGCTAAAGTATTGTTCTTCTGTGTATTGAATTGATTTATAACACTGACAAACAGAGCCTGCTAAGCAGTGTTAAAATAAAAGATCCAGTCTTGACAATAAAGAAATACATTTAAAAAAAAAACATAATTATGGCCATTCAGGCCACTTTGTCAATATGTCACAAAAATAAAGCAATTTATTTCAAGCTTGTAGCCTAGGATTATTAATACAGTTATGTTCTCCAAGCAAATGTGCTGTCGAGGAGCAGAGTAAACGTGTGCCAGAGTGTTATTACAGATATACACAGCAACATTTATTTATAACAAAAAAATAATACAAATACTTTTTTAAAACTACAGTCTACAAAAAAAACAGCACCATATACTGCCAATTGACCGGACACAAAGATAAAAATATAAAATCTATAGTTAATTAGGCATGTTTGTTTTTTAATTGCATTTGACAGCGACCACATTTGAGGAATAAGTCAATGTGAATGCTTAAATCACTGCAGCTACCAACAGACTAGCAAAATTATGAAGTATGTGTCATTATTTTCAGCCACATTTTCCTCAGAGCAGCATTTAGATTATTAGAAAGAATTAAGCTTTACTAGTGTATACATTGAAACAAACTCATAACATAATGTTACTGAAGTTCACACTTGAAGATACAGACCAAAAGGTTGATGCTTTTATAAAGCATAATTTACATACAAAAAAAGGGGAAGGGGGCACAGCCAGCAAAACTGCTGGGACTTGATTTAGTTTTATATTTTTTATATTTTATTTAGTGATGGTGGAGAATAAAAGGCAGATCTTCAATTGTTCAACCATAAAGAACTAAGTAACGTTTTCACTATTCTGAACCTACACCAACCCTTATACATTGACTAAACTCAAACACTTACACATTACAGTCTGCCTGGAAGTCTACAGTTTTCACCCATTACATTATGGTTGCACAGTCAACTACAGCACAACCTAATCAAAATGTAATGAGTATCACACGGTTTCATATGTCCAATAAACTGCAGGTCAAATAAGGTACTTCAGTAACAATGAAAAGTAAGAGCAAAAAACAGTAAATGCTTATGGACCAAAGTATGTGTACTAGCCTACAACAGCAGCAAGGGACTCTCTGGTTTCAACCTAATGGATAAAACATCACACATGGCACATTTTAACTTCAACACAAAGGCACATGGGAACATATAAGCTTTATTGCCTGATTGAAAGTGATGTGGGAGCCTCGTGTTTCAATTTCATCACTTGCTGGATATGTTGTGATCATGCCTCTGTCTCTGCTGCCAAGTTAGAGCTGCATTACACGTTCAAACAAAATGTAAATTAGTAGCAAACACAGAACCATAATGAAATTCTCTCTTTTCTATCAGACAGAGAGAAATGGACCAATTTTAGTAACTTGCAGGCAAAATAAACCAGACAGTTGTAAAATATACTGTCTTTATACAGAATTTTTTTTTTAAGAATCTATTATAGCACCATTTTGAAATTCCAAAAGCTCGCTTGTTACAACATTTAATGGGATACTGTCATGGGAATACTTATTTTTTTTCAAAAACATCCGTTTTAGTCCTGCTCCAGAAGAATTTCTTTTCTTCAAAACAGCAAAAAGATGTTGTTATATTTAATTGGGACATGGGGCTAGACAGAATAAGTTTCCCAGGTGCTTTTTTTATGGAAGACTGTTTAACTACAGCTGATTCAAATGTTCTCCAATAAAAGGTATTATTGGATGTTTTGCCAGTCATGCAGAAGGTTAATTTAGTGAGGTGATTAAGACATCCATTATATTCTTAGCCTTCCACAGTTCTTCACACTTCACTATAAACCATTCATGCTTCCATTTATCCATAAGGAGATCAAAAGTGTAACAAAGGATTAGGGTAGAAATGCTACACACAATGTCTTGAAGTTTTGTATCAGCCTAAAAGTGGTCATACATGGGTTGATAAAAGTCGGCAGTTTATCGGCCCATGTGTGGGGCCCCTGATCAATATCTGATCGAAAGTCAGCCAGATGTCGATCGGACGGGACTAAAAATTCAGTTGGAGCGCAGCCGCATCTGTTTTTGATGCGGTCCCGTTATCCAACCGCTCTTACCTCCTCCATTGTGATCTGATTGTTGGGCCCACCTCTAGATGGGCATATCAGGGAGAGCCACCTCTAGGCAGGCATATCGGGGAGAGATCCGCTCATTTGGCGACATCGCCAAACAAGCGTATCTCGACCGTGTATGGCCACCTTAAAGAAAAAGTTTTTTTTATCTGTAAATTTCCTCTAAACAGTCTCCCAGATCAATGTACCTTAGTCCCTGCTGCAAGTCTGCTCTGGTTTCTGTGTTATCAGCAGCTTGTTTCCCCTTCTTCCTGGTGCAGAGTGAAGCCCCACCCCATAGCTTACTGAGCTGACCTTATCTCTGTGACTAGTCCTGGAGATCATTTGAATGCTGTGACATAGCAGAGAGGAATGGGGGAGCCAGTGTGTGCACCAGCAGCTTTTTCTTTTTTTTCTCCTCATTGCCAAGCAAAATAAACATTTATATAAATGTTACATGTGTTAAATGTGCAGCACTGTTACCAGGGTCCAAACATGTTATTGAAAAACAATATTTGAAGATGTAACTTATTGTTTCATTTCACAAAATTAATGTAAGTACCATGGCATTAACTGTCAAAAATCTTACACAAGCTGAGTACAGTGGTTCAGGGGGTAGCACTGCTGCCTTGGGGTCCTGAAATTTAAGAAATTTGTATGTACGACGACCTAGGTCTGTATGAGTTTACTCTGGGTACTCATTTTCTCCCACAATCCTAAAATATACATGCAGGTTAATTGGTCCTTGCTAAATTGGACCAGTTACAGGGAAATAAAGAATTTCTAAAGTGTATTTAAGAGCATTGAGATTCAATTTGCCAAGTTGCCAGTAGGTCTAACTGAAACTAAGTGAAAATAATTGTGTCTCAGTTCCAAGTAAATTGCTAAAGGCCACAAGGAGCTGCCAAAGTAAAAGAAAACATGCTACCCTAAATCAAAACCTAATAATCACAGAGCCAATGCTTCTCCATAGTATCCCTAGGACAAAATGTAAAAATAAATGTCTTTGGCGGATAGGCCTTTTGAAATTTATATATTCTGTATATGTAAATCCATACTTATTGGACAACATAACACCCCTGCCTTGCAGCTCTGGTACAAAAGGTTTGTTTGCTCAATGCTTCATCCTATCCTCAAAGAACAGTCAGATTTATGGCTCCTGATTAAATTGAACAGTGTGTGTGAATGTAATAGGGACCGACGTGCATGGTGAATAATCTTTGTAAAGCGCTTCGGAAAGTTAATTTACGAACAACAGTTTGGTCTCTACAAGGCTCATGACTGTAGATAGTCCTACTTGTAAAGATCTGATCTTTTTGGCCCTACAGGCATATTTTCCACCAATATGTCCACCTTGAGTTGGTCAAGATCAGACTATTCGGATCATGACTGCACATATGCAGACCATCAGATTGAAGACAGCAATCACCAGGTGTTGTCTTCAATCCGATGGGAAAAATTGAACCTGGACAATCGAAATCTGACCAATTTTAAGTCCTGTATGGGTTGTTTAGAGCTGTCTGGCAGCACTGTATCCAGGCCAATAAGCAGCTGACAAGGAAGCAGATTTTATTGGACAATGCATGGCCAACTTTAGACTGACCCAGTGAATCAGTCAGTTAATTGCCAATCTTGTTTTAATATATGCAAAAAATTGGCTCTACTCTGTACAAATTCACAAAATATAGGACTTGTAGGGTGCTTGATCAATGGCTGACACAGAAGATTTGGATAATGGTTTTAATCAATTTCTTTTTGGACACAGTTCATTCTTACACTAAGAACTAGCGTCTACTATGGGTGTAGCCATCACAGTGAGGCATCAGTAAATTAATAAGGTATTGAAGTTAACTTTAAGCTTCCAATATTGTATGATGTTTAAACTTTGTAGCAAGATTTTGGTTCAATGTAATTGTGACAAACATTAATTCAACATTGCTAATGTAGATTTTTTTACTCTGACAAATCTCAGGAAAAAATTGTTTTAGCATAGTGCAAATATGTTAATCAAAAGAAAGTTTTGATGGAATAAAAACACTGCTGGCATCACATCTTTCACAAAGGTTTAGCCACTTATTTAAGCAATGTGTCAGTAAGTATAGGAGCTTAAAAAATGACATTCATTTTTATATTATTATTATGTATATATATATAGCACCAACATATTTAGCAGCGCTGATCTAAGCAGTTCTCAAAGCTACAGAATCTCCCCTCAAAAGCAGATATAAGATATCTATGGGTTACTGAAAAGCCACAAACATGACACATACATCAGCAGGATGGGGAGACAGGGGAGGGATTTTAGCACTGAAGATATTGACTTCTGAAGGGATTAACTTCTCTTTTAAACATATGTTTCAATGATTTGAAATCATCCCATTGTTTTTCAATTTTTATTTTATATAGTGGACACTGAAGAAACAGAAGCCATAAAAAAGTAGTATGAACATTAGAAAAAAAATAACCTTACATAACCTTTATACCATCATATCAACAGCCTTATGCATTCCATGCCCGTATGGCCCATAATCAATCTATAATTATGTGCCATGTAGGAATGTATACCTCCCAACTGTCCTGTTTTCTGCAGGAAAATTACATTCTGAATATGAGGTGTAAACAATACAGGGGCCAGGTAATCTCAGCACTGATGCCTTTTAAAGCTTTACAAATGGTAAGGAACCACAGCAGGCAGAGTTTCATGTAGGGGGCCACACAAGGGGGGGGGGGGGGGGGGGGGGGTTGTGGGCTGGATTTGTTCTGTCAGTTGGACAGCCCTGATTTAAGGCAAGGACGTTTCTTGGGAAAATGGAGACACAAAGCTTAAACGGCAATTTCAGCTTCTTAGCAAAAATGTTACAGCACATAAAATATTGCCCTAATACTCCAAGAAATGTGTTCAAACTTTCATAACCTGACAAATTTTGTAAAATTAATGTAGTAATTAGGGGGTGTGGTCATAAAATGGGCATGGCCAAACCATCTTTGCCACTCTACTCATGGCTGATGTTTTTCTCCCGCTCTACATTTTTCTAATGTAGGGAGGTATGGTTATGAATCATGTGAAGCTGTTGATATGATGGTATACGTAACTAAAGATTTTTTTTTTCCCACTTTTTTGATGATCTGTTTATAGATCTTTCCTGCATTACTATGGGTTGTCCACTGAGGCTGAAGTACATTGACTGGTTGATCACACTGGTGAGTTTTTAACTAAACAGTTAGCGGTCATTAAGTGTAAACCCTATGACTACGTATCTGCGGATACGAAACGCGTCAGGGATCTGATGTTTTTAACTAAGTTGGAATAAAAGTTACCTTTTAACCTGAACGGATGAAATTGGAGTGTTCGTCTATTTTATTTATTTTTATAAGAGTTTTTAATTAAGTTTTGTTCTAGTGCTCTTTGCTTTTTTCAAAGTTATGTTTTACACAATATCCCAACACTGCGCATGTATTTACATTCACACACTAGGTAGTATGTACTCTCTCTCTTTAAGAGAAACTCACAAGGGGTCTAAGACTAAGTATTTGATAAAGTCCAACCCCACTCACCCACCACAAAAACAAATTACAGGTTCATACAAAAAAAATCCATAAGCTAATATGACATTGTACTTTTACAGTGGATAAAGATGCTAGGATTAATTCAACTACAGTGGTGTGAAAAACTATTTACCCCCTTCCTGATTTCTTATTCTTTTGCATGTTTGTCACACTTAAATGTTTCTGCTCATCAAAAACTATTAGTCAAAGATAACATAATTGAATACAAAATGCAGTTTTTAAATCAAGGTTTACGTTATTAAGGGAGAAAAAAAACTCCAAATCTACATGGGCCTGTGTGAAAAAGTGATTGCCCCCCTGGTTAAAAAATAACAGAACAAAAGTAATTGAGATCTATCAGTCTGGTAAAGGTTATAAAGTCATTTCTAAAGCTTTGGGACTCCAGCGAACCACAGTGAGAGCCATTATCCACAAATGGCAAAAACATGGAACAGTGGTGAACCTTCCCAGGAGTGGCCGGCCGACCAAAATTACCCCAAGAGCGCAGAGACAACTCATCCGAGAGGCCACAAAAGACCCCAGGACAACATCTAAAGAACTGCAGGCCTCACTTGCCTCAATTAAGGTCAGTGTTCACGACTCCACCATAAGAAAGAGACTGGGCAAAAACGGCCTGCATGGCAGATTTCCAAGGCGCAAAACACTTTTAAGCAAAAAGAACATTAAGGCTCGTCTCAATTTTGCTAAAAAACATCTCAATGATTGCCAAGACTTTTGGGAAAATACCTTGTGGACCGACGAGACAAAAGTTGAACTTTTTGGAAGGTGCGCGTCCCGTTACATCTGGCGTAAAAGTAACACAGCATTTCAGAAAAAGAACATCATACCAACAGTAAAATATGGTGGTGGTAGTGTGATGGTCTGGGGTTGTTTTGCTGCTTCAGGACCTGGAAGGCTTGCTGTGATAGATGGAACCATGAATTCTACTGTCTACCAAAAAATCCTGAAGGAGAATGTCCGGCCATCTGTTCGTCAACTCAAGCTGAAGCGATCTTGGGTGCTTCAGCAGGACAATGACCCAAAACACACCAGCAAATCCACCTCTGAATGGCTGAAGAAAAACAAAATGAAGACTTTGGAGTGGCCTAGTCAAAGTCCTGACCTGAATCCTATTGAGATGTTGTGGCATGACCTTAAAAAGGCGGTTCATGCTAGAAAACCCTCAAATAAAGCTGAATTACAACAATTCCGCAAAGATGAGTGGGCCAAAATTCCTCCAGAGTGCTGTAAAAGACTCGTTGCAAGTTATCGCAAACGCTTGATTGCAGTTATTGCTGCTAAGGGTGGCCCAACAAGTTATTAGGTTCAGGGGGCAATTGCTTTTTCACACAGGTTTGGATTTCTTTTCTCCCTAAATAATAAAAACCCTCATTTAAAAACTGCATTTTGTGTTTACTTGTGTTTACTTGTGTTATCTTTGACTAATAGTTAAATGTGTTTGATGATCAGAAACATTTTGTGTGACAAACATGCAAAAGAATAAGAAATCAGGAAGGGGGCAAATAGTTTTTCACACCACTGTATGCTTTATCATAAGAGGGAATTGTATCACACAGCATAACATTGGGACAAAACCTGGTGCTGGAAACGTGGGTTCTAAGTGCTTTATCCCGTTGGCTTGCTTTATAGTACTGGAAAGCATCCCCCAGTGATTTTAGTTGTGCTATTAATATCCCCGGTCTTGTGTTCTTTTTCTTCAAAAATGGACAGGCCCAGAGTACACATGAAAATAGAAACAAAGGCACTCTTCATTCCAAGATTTTTCTTTTATTTAAGGCGAGACCCCAGGAAATGTTTCAGGGCCAAGCTCCTTCATCAAGTCCTCAGGGTACATTTCCTCCAAGTGGCAATACAGTAAATTAATTTTAATGTCCCTGGCAACCCCACTGTGGAAGGTTCCAAGTTTTACTATGAAACCGGTGCGCACAGCAGTTTGCTGCAGACAGGAGCATGGAAGAGTAACATCTCACCAAATGCAAAATCACAACTGGATGGATGAAAAAAAAAAAAACTTTCCAAAAGTCAGTAAACAAATGTCTCTCTCCCACTCTCTCTCTATGTTATTTACTACAACTGCATGGGCTAACAATTTACAATATTTCTTAATAGGAATAAATTATTCTGTTGCAAGACTTACTCCCTTAAATAAAATCTATATATATTTTCCTAACTGCAAGTAATAGGACATGATCCTGATAGGAGAGCAGAGGGAGTAGAAGAGCTTCAATTAAATAGGGAACCAAGAAGAATAATTTTTATCTCCTGAAAGACATTATTTAAGGTCCCATAGGGTTTCTGAGGGTTTTTGTTACCCATTAATAAGTAGAGCTGAACAGGAGCACTGTGCCTGGGAAAAAATGAAATTGAATTCTTAGGCAGCGCTGAATATTTTATGAGCAAATCTGAAAGAAGCTTACCCTGTATTGATGGAAATTATTTCTATCAGTGGGTTCTTCCTGATCTTCGGCAAATCCAATCGAGCTCCCCCCAACCGTTTTCCATTATCCTTTTTCTGACCCAGCAGCCGCACAGAGTGACCTTCAAATGAAGCACATAAATACACAAACATAAGTCACGCCACTTCAGCATTATTCATTCTGCTCTGTCACATATATTAATGACAGCATTTAAATATTTAAAATGGACAGTGGAGACATGCAGAAAAGCATTGTGGCGCAGATACTCACTCAAGGAAAATTGATGTATAACTCACAAAACAGATGATGTTGGGAACAAGTCTTTGCACAACAGGGTAAGTGTTGACTAAAAGTTTTAAAGAAAATATTAAACTTGCAGAGAAGTCACTAGAATCAGAGTCCCGATCAGTTGACCAGGGAACTAGTGTATAGCAATGTTTTGTTCCAGCGTGCCGCCAATAAAAATGAAGGAAAGTTCAGTCCAACAGGTGGATGGACACAGGTTCAAAATGTCTGCAAAAAATGATTTCTCGTTCTAGAGACAGAGGGCACAAGAAAGGTATATAGACAAATAAAAGAGTTCTTCACTGAATGATTTATATTTCAGTTTAAAGGAGGGGGATGATAAAAATGCAGTTGCGCACACACACACACACACACAACACCTAATGTTTGTTCCCTTAGAAGAGTGTAAAATAGACAGAAAAAAATTATGATTTTCTAAAATTGTGTGCTAGCACTGAACAAATCTGGATCCAAATAAACCGGATGTTATACCTATCTGACAATAAATGTACAAATGTATTTACTTTATGTTTATATTTGAAAATGCTATTAAATCTTGGGCAGAAAATAATAAATTGCGCACTTACTGCTATGATCTCTGAGAAGCAGAGCCTACAGGACAGTGACATAACTAGATATTACTGGGCCCCACAGCAAATTATTTAAAGGCCCCCAAAGTGTTTAAAGGTTGACTTTTTTTTTACCAATATTTATTTATGCACCCAGAATTGTGAATTGTATTTAAGCTGCATGTTACAGTTTCCCAAAGAGACTTGCTTACAAAAGTAGCTACAAAAGTATAAAGTGCACCTGTAGCAAAAGTGCTGTTAGTTTATTTTCTAGTTGGAAGGTATGATAATGTGGGCCATGGAGTACAATATGACACAAATATTAACAAAACACAATGCATTAACTAGCTCAACAATGGCGTTAATTGTACACAGGGGCATACTGTATGTAACTTATTACTGGTGTGCTTGCCAAAACATACACACACACA
>CM044442.1:83168321-83196715 GCA_024363595.1 Xenopus borealis | reverse complement strand
GAGCAAGACTAGCATGATAACATAATGGGTGAATCCATATGATGTCATAGGTCTAACAGAATCTAAGCTTAAGCATACAATTCTACTACTACAAGGAAACAATCATCCCATTATCTGTGTCAGTTGAAAATACCATTAACCTATTCATCCATACCTTATACTGTCCATGCATGTAATGACTGCCAGCTCATAATTGCTTGAGATTAGCAGAGCCATACTACCCAGGAATCTGTAGTACCTTATACCAGAACACAGTCTGACCTTTGCTTGCAAACAGATTCCTTGCTGAGGAGCAAAGCAATGTCAATGTGTGTCTGGTTAGCCAAGTGCTGCAATGACAGGCAAAAGCTACAAACTCCTTTGGCACATACATCCTTGCTAAATACACATCTGTGAGACTTCATTTCAAAATGCCAATGAGACAGAAAAACAGGACATTCTGGGCTTAAGATCTTAATTAAAATGTTAATGTAACTGAATTACCTAATGTTTTCATTTGTTTGTAAGTTTGTACCCTAGTTATTTTAATATGCTGGCCATTGTACAGCATCAAGGTATTATCCAGAAAGAAATACTGCTTTTACCCAGTATCCCAAACACAACATCTCAATTGAAATACACAAGATTTCTTCAATGGAAATCCAGCCTGAGCGGAGTTGTGTAGGCAGAGAGAAGTGGCAGTTTTGTGGTGACAGCTTCCTACTCCCCTTTTAGATAACATTTACATTATTGGTCCAGATCAATGAAGAAAATATTTGCCCATTAAACTTTACCTCTGTTAATCTCATCAAATCAGATTTTCCTAAATGAACACAAAAATAAAGTTCTACTTTGCCCTCATAGACTAGAGACTTAATACTCCAATTGCTCCAAATGCTGTTTCGTGAAAAAAGTTGCTCATTGAAGAATAAAGTAAAGTTTGGAAAATGAGCCACAGACAGTCTCTCTCTTCAGGATGGTTATGTAACGAATCCTCCTGCACTGAGCGGCTTACAGACATATCACTAAAGGCTTCAAAGAAACTAAGTTTATCTGGTGTTTAGTTGGTTTAGGAACAGAATATTTCAACAGCAGTGGAGCACAATAAAATGGTACAACACTTGTCAAAATGAATTTCTGTCAAGACAAGAGAAACTTATGAAAAGAAAGGGACAGTGTGAAATAGTGGTCAACCTGCCACTCATATGACTTTCAAAGGGTAAATGAAATGTTATTATAAAGTACTGCTTTGAACTTGTAATTAACAGCATAAGAGATGTACCTCTGCAAAGAGAAAACATCTTACAGAACATGAACCTGGTGTTGCATATGGAACAGAACGGGGAGGTCACTTAGAATATCATGTGGAGAGTGAATCTTAGGTCAAAATAAGTGAAGGTTTGATGATTTATACCAGTGAAAAATGTAGGAAAGTTTATAAAGGTATAATCTGCAGGATATTCTGAACTACTGGTTCTAGTATGTTCACATATTAAACTCACAAATCCCTGTGTCCCTAAGGTCCTCAGGTATAACAGGAGTGATAGAAATAAACATGGAAGTGACAGTAGGAACTTCCTGCGTCAGGAAGATGTAATTTTGCCCTTCCCTGCCAGGGACAAAAAAGTGGGGGTAGATCCAGTTGACCATTCAAGATATTAGTAGTGTAAAACTGAAAATATGTATTAAAAAAATGTATTATAAATATAAATAATATTTTATTATTATGACTATTAACAGTAATAATAATAAAGGATTATAATACATAACATTAATACATTGATATTAATTATTAATAATAAATATTACAATACATAATAATTATGTAGATTTCAAATGCAATTCTATGAGCAATTATAATTTACATTTATCTACTTTTACATGTGTCTTTACTAGAGTTACAGTTCAGTTGTGCAAAAATGGGGTTTCCCAGGGGGCTATATATTGGAGTGCAGTATGTATATCAATCCTTACCCATGTGCACCCAAAAAAAAAGGGACGAGAGAGGTGTCTCTCCTCAATGCCTGCTCGCCCAACCCCCACCTAATAGTGTCTTTGGAAGAGATCATGCTAAATAAAGAAAAAAGCAGGTATGGTCTTTCACCCCCCCAAAGATAACACTTTGGGGCAGATTCGAACGTCGAATCCTTCATGTGAATCTGCCCCTCTCTCTTTTTTCACTTATTTAGCACAGACGCATGGACAGACGCATGTACACTGCCTTGACGAGGCGCATCAGCTTCTGCATATTTTGTACAAACATTTTAACTAAAAGTGTCTTACTAGATGTTACAGTTGTGCAAAAATAGTTCTGGGCTTATGGTGTTTGAAAATGAAAAAATATTTTATTACAAACATTTCGGTCCCACCTTGGGGCCTTTTTCATCCACTTTCACCAAAAAAAAAAAAAAGATAGTGGTATGTCTTTCATTTCCCAGGAACATCTGAGTACTTTGGGTGTTTTCTGAACAAATATGTTTAGTGAAGCAGAATTCAGTTGTATAGAATTAAATCAAATGTGAAAAAACTGGTTGTGCAAAAATGTGTTTACCCTTTGAATGCATGTAACTGCTTAATACCGATTACTGGCAAAACCAAATTGGTTGGATTAGCTCATAAAGCCTTGAACTGCATAGGCAGGTGTGTCCAATCATGAGAAAAATTATTTAAGGTGGCCAATTGCAAGTGATGCTTCTGTTTGACTCTCCTCTGAAAAGTGACAGCATGGGATCCTCAAAGTAACTCTCAAAAGATCTGAAAAAGATTTTTCAGTATCATGGTTTAGGGGAAGGCTACAAAAAGCTCTCTCAGAGGTTTAAGGAATGTAATCAGGAAATGAAAGGCCACAGGCACAGTTGTAAAACCCAAGTTTGGAAGGTCAAGAAAAATACAGGAGCGGCAGATGCAGATTGTGAGAATGGTTACAGACAACCCAAAGATCACTTCCAAAGAGACCTGCAAGAACAGCTTGCTGCAGATGGTGTATCTGAACATCATTCTACAAATTAGAACATCTGCATGGCAGGGTGATGACAAAGAAGCCCTTTCTGCACTCACACCACAAACAGTCACTTGATGTTTGCAAAAGCTCATGTAGACAAGCCACGCTCATTTTGGAACAAAGTGCTTTGGACTGATGAGACAAAAATGTAGTTATTTGGTCATAACAAAAATTGCTTTGCATTGCAGAAGAAGTAGAACACATTCTAAGAAAACCACCTGCTACCTACTGTTAAATTTGGTGGAGGTTCCATCATGCTGTGGGGCTGTGTGGCTATTTCAGGGACTGGGGCCCTTGTTAAAGAGGAGGGTCATATGAATACAACCCAATATCAACAAAATTATTTAGCATAATGTTCAAGCATCAGTCACAAAGTTGAAGTTACACAGGGGCTAGATATTCCAACAAGACAATGACCCTAAACACATTTTGAAATCTACAAAGGCATTTATGTAGAGGGAGAAGTACAATATTCTGAATGGCCATCACAGTCTCCTGACTTAAAATTCATGGGAAATCTATGGGATGATTTGAAGCAGGATGTCCATGCTCAGCAATCAACAAATTTAACCGAACTGTGAGATTTTGCATGGATGAATGGTAAAAAATACCGCCATCCAGACACTCATTAAAGGCTATATGAGGAGTCTAAAGGCTGTTACATTTGCAAAGGAAGACTCAAATAGGTATTGATGTAATATCTCTGCTGGGGCGCCCAAATGTATGCACCCGTGTGATTTTGTTATGATGCATATTTTCTGTTAATCCAACAAACTTGCTGCTGAAATACGGCATGATATATATTAAAAAGAAGTTGCTGACTGTAGTGTATAACATGAAAATAAACACTTTGCATGTAATCGAGTTGCAAATTATCTGCACAAGTGTTAAGTATTTCCCTGTTATATAAAGTGAATTTATGTTAAAAGGACACCTAGATCCTGTGTTATAACCAAGTTGATTATGTATGCATTATTTTCTTAGAGTTGCAGGTTTCTGAGAGGAATAAGTGTACAGTATGTAAGTTAAATGGTTATTCACATTTAGGTGAACCTATTCAATGAATTATGGCACAGGCAAAATAACATTTAAAAAAAATAAGCAGAAGGGGTGCATAATTTATTGTATGCTTAAGGAACAGGACAGTAATGAAGTTTAAATCTTTAACAAAATAAACAGAGCATGACTTTGCCCCTTTTGGGCATAACATTTCTGCTAAAAGAGGCGCACATTTTTCTTTTTACACAGTTTAAAGGAAAACTATACCCCCAAAATGAATACTTGAGCAACCAATAGTTTATATCAAATTAAGTGACATATTAAAGAATCTTATCAAACTGGTATATATATTTAAGTAAATATTGCCCTTTTATGTCTCTTGCCTTGAACTCCCATTTCGTGATGGTCTGTGTGCAGCCTCAGAGATCACCTGACTAGAAATATTTCAACTCTAGCAGGAAGAAGTGTGGAAGCAAAAGACACAACCCTGTCTGTTAATTGTCTCATGTGACCTAACTTTATAGTTTGTTTGGTTTGTTTGCGTGCACCGTTGAATCATACGATCCCAGGAGGCTGTCCTTATTTTTAAAATGGCAATTTTCTATTTATGATTACCCAATGGCACATGCTACTGAAAATGTATATTATGAAAATGGTTTATTTACATGAAGCAGGGTTTTAGTTGTTTTATGCAATATCTTTTTATAGAGACGTACATTGTCCAGGGGGTATATTTTTCCTTTAAGTGTGAAATGGGTTTATCTTCTGATCTCCATCATAAATGAGCATAACCATATAATCCAGGAGTATCAAACTCTCAGTAGAGGGTAAATAGTCTGCAGTCAGTGATTCCAGAAGGATACAAGGCGATAATCAGATAACGATAGGGTTAAAGCTATTCTTCTCAAATATTTGGCTCCTTTTTTCCGTAAATATCGGTCATCCTCAGCTAGAAAATATATTTTTTCTAATTGAATATCTACCATTATAAAGGGGCTAAACCTGCATTAGGCAAGTGCTTCACATTAGAACCAATTGCAGTAGCCTGGGAGACGGGATTCTGTTCCTTTTAATACTTGGCTGCACTACCCGATCCACAAGTCGGGGGCACGGTCAGTATATAATATTCAAGATTATACAGTCAAATGACTTTTATATCTTATGTTATGAGACAGATTTATCAATATGATATTTTTTCTAACCTACTTCCACAAGAATTGAATAGTTTTCACATGAGCATGAAAACAAGCCTTGCGTATGTGGTTATAACACTTATACCAGTGGCATAACTAGATCTTACTGGGCCCCACAGCAAATTATTTTTCAGGCCCCCAAAATGTCCAGTGGTTGACCTGTTTTACCAATATTTATTGTAATTGTATATGAATTAGGGCTTCATGGGGCCCCTATAGCTCCTGGGCCCCCCTGCAGTCACAGGGTCTGCTTCCTCTGTAGATACGCCCCTGACATACTTATTATCAATCCCTGTGGTGGTGCAGCTTTTCTTGACAAATCTCTCTGCAAATGAGGACATATACTGTATATGGTTGAGTGGACAAACAAAGCCGTTATGATATTCTTGATTCATCACTGATAGATCTCCTGCCTGATATCACATCACGTTATAGTCTCATAAAGAGCTGTAAAGCAGTATCAAGCAAGGAATGCATAAAAGGTAGCCTGTCTTTGCATTCTTTGGCCACACCATGAATTACAAGGGTTGAGATTCAAGTTCATTGCAAGTTCAAGGAGGCGACTACATTCACTGCATGTTGAGCAAAACATCAATCCTTTCCAACAACACAGTAGCATACAAAACATTTTTGTTGTTCTTTCTAAGTGTAAACAACTGAGAAAAAAAATGGGCAATCCATTCATAACCTTATAAAATGATTACGGAGCAAGCAATAGATAAAGTCCGTCGGTTTCCGCCAGTGATCAAGGCTGTGTGCAAAGCACTTAGAATATAATAATGTTATCAAACCAGCAACTTTTTTGTGATGGCAGATTCTTTTAAGAGGGGGTTGGATGATTATTTGGACAAACAGAATATCCAAGGCTATAGTGATAAAAAAATATATTGGTATATATAGTTTATATTAGAGTACGGAGTGGGCGGTGTGAGTGTGTAGGTATATGTACTATGTTTCATTTGGAGGGACTGAACTTGATGGATCTTTTTTCAACTCAAGTTCTTTTAGGTGCATCCCACATACTGTAACTGCATAAAATATGTGTTCAGTTGATCTGTGCACTGTCCTGTGATCCAAAAGAACCTTCTATCTTCACTTGCACTGAAAGCTCTTTGCATCTGAAAATTACCCAGTTTTCAACAGAACCAGAATGAGCCCATTGTGCATTTGGTGCATTTGTAAGATCATGCAGGACTTTTTTTTTGGTTAGAAATAAATCTGTGTTGCCAGTGATGAATTTGGTCCAGTCAGACTAATCAGAACCACGTCACACTGGCTAGGAGCACTTGCACCTGTCAATTTGCAATGGAGATCTATAAGGTGCTGCATGCTCAACTTGCTATATGAAGATTTAGTGGTCTAAAAGCCTGTTTTATTTAAACAGTTCCATAGAAACAGCCCTATATAAATATTTAATTTGATTCCACGTTGTTGCAAGATGTTTCCAATATAGTGAGTTAGCCAAAAATACAATCTATAAAGACTGGAGAGACTGGAAGTCTAATATAATAGCCAGAACACTACTTCCTGCTTTGCAGCTCTCTGCGTTCCCACTGATTGGTTACCAGGCAGTAATCAATCAGTGACTTGAGGGGCAGGGGGGGACACAAGGGTCATAACTGTTGCTTTTGAATCTGAGCTGAACGCTGAGGATCAATTACAAACTCACTGAACAGTTATGTCCCATGTGGCCCCCCTTCAAGTCGCTGTCTAACTCACAGTTAGAGAGCTGAAAAGAAGGAAGTAGTGTTCTGTTATGTTAGACATCCAGTCACTCCAGCCTTTATACATTACATTTTTGGCTAACTAAATTTTAAACATTTTTTATTTTGCACAGCCTATCTATTTACCAAGCTCAGCTGAGAACTTTAGACAATGAAAGAACTGCAAGATTATGGGGACAATAGTGGTTCTTAAGGGCCAGGTAGTTAAAGAAAGGGAGTCAAACACTTTAGCTCCTGATCAAATCTGTTTTCAAATTGGTATCCAAGCTCACAAATAGAAGAAGGTTGACCATTTAGAATACAGGTATGGGATCCCTTACCTGAAAACCTGCTATCCAGAAAGCTCAGAATTACAGAAAGGCCATCTCCCATTATAATCAAATAAGCTTAAGTTTAAAAAAAAGGTTTTCCTTTCCCTCTGTAATAATAAAACAGATCCTGGTATTTGATCCAAACCAAGATTTAATTAATCCTTATTGAACATAAAAACAGCCTATTTGGTTTATTCACCATTTACATGATTTTCTAGTAGACAAATTATGAGGATCCAAATTACTGAGAAACCTGTTATCCGTAAAAAGCCGCAGGTCCAGAGCATTCTGGATAATCGGTCCAATTCTTGTATTATGTTTTACTAATAGCTGGGGGTTTACAGTACTTATGTATATGTAAGATTTGTGACTGTCAAAAATGGATTACTCCCTGGAAAAGTTTATACTTAAAGCGCACCTAGTGCTTGAAAAAAGTTACCCCCAACCAAAGGTGCGGGCTGATAGAGCCCGCATTCCGGTTGGCCAACAGTGACCGCTTTTCTTAATGCGCATGCACGTGATGTCACACAGCATAAATGCGCATGCGCATCCACTGTCATGATTGGTAACCCCAACCGGAATGCGGGCTCTATCAGCCCACACCTTTGGTTGGGCGTAACTTTTTTAGGCGATAGGTGCCCTTTAAAATGAAGTAGAATTAAGCCAAAAGTTAATTCCAGATTCCAGATCATACATACACAAATTCCATTGATGTTTAAACAATATACTAAATTGCTCCTTTGGTTGAATGTTGCATGGCCAAACTGATCTGTACAAAAGGTTTTGTTTTTAAACTTTGTGTTATTCTTGCTATATCTGATCCATGGGGAGAAGTGAAAATGATGAGCAAGACAACTGGATAATATGAGATGCCCCACCTGTGGTCAACTTATCAGACAGTTGGACAAGCTTAGATTTCAGTATACTCTAATTCTGGGGAGCTTGCCAAGGTAAATAAATGATTCATAATTAGTAGGTATGCAGAGCCAATTAAAATGTCAAATGCACGTTAATTCTAAATTAGAAGAGTCTTCAACTCAGCTGCAGACAAAGCAAGGAAAGCCTTTGCTTGAAGGACTTGGGGATTTTTTTTAAAGCAATCATAAGCAATGACCCAGTGAAAATAAGCTCTATATGAAAATGTTAGTCAGACAAAACAGAAACCTGGGCTCTCCTTAAATTAGTTTTACACATTCCTACAGGGCAGGCTTTGGAAGCAACCCAACACACCTGACATTCTATTTTACTATTAAATGATTGTATTTATTTGATAGGAAATACTGCAGCCCATGGCCATGTAGTTCATCTTCAGTGGACACGGGTGAAGCCAATACATGTAATATGCAGGCAATTCATACATGTAGCAGAATCAAACAGCACAGATGATTTGCTTGAATTTACATGATGTTTTAATATACAAGAATATTTTAAATGGTTCCGGCTCCAACTGGTACCATAACCCTTCACAACCCTTAAGCTATATATATATATATATATATATATATATATATATATATATATATATATATATATATATATATATAGCATGGCTCCCAACAGCTGGCTAAATAAGAGTTAATTCCCTTGTTTAGTAGTAAATAGAAAAAAAAAAAAAAAACACCATTTACAGTAATCCTATCCCAATTTTTCCTCTATACCTTTGCCTTGTTTCACCTACCTTTGGGTTCAGAGCCTTTTCCAACTTACATTACAAATTACCACCTGCTTTCTTCAATATCCCACAATTTTAAAGTTATCCGTTTACTGTTGTCTCAATAATTCCATTACCATTATCCCTGTGTTTTTAATTCATCCATCTCCTTTCATCTATCTCTATAGTCAGTGTGACTTTTCTGATTTTTCTTTAGTTATCCTACAATCTCCCAGAGTCTCATTTTGTGTCTGTTTGCTCTTTCCTTTGCCAATACCTCCTGCCCTACACAACTGGTTCTGCTGTATTGAAAGAACTTAACCCTAAAAATGAATAGGGATAGTGTTTTATACACTGATCTTATTGCACCAGACTAAAGTCTCAGCTTGTCAATAGCAACAATGAGGAATTCAAACTTGTCACAGGGGGTCACCATCTTGGAAAGGGTCAGACACACATGCTCTGTGGGCTCTGAGCAGCTGTTCAGAAGCTAAGTTTGGGGTTGTCACACATTATCAAAAGAAAATCAGGTTTTTCTGTAATATAAGCTGATGCTACAGAGCTGATTATTAAATTATTAAATTGATGCTAGTTGCACTGGTTTCTGTGCGGTCATGTAGTAATTATCTGTATTAATTACTAATCAGAGTTATACTGTGACATTTATATTCTATGTGTTCTACATATTTTGAGTCGCCCCTAAGCTCAGTAAGTGACAGTCGCATGTGTAGCAAATCAACAAGAAGATGGGGATCTAGTGGGGTATCAGATCTTTACTGCTAAAGGGCTGTGGTTGCCTGGGGCTGGTACAGAAGCACAAAACATAATGAACAGCATTTCTAGCTACTTCTTTAGTTTAACTTTCCTTGTCCTTTAAAGGGCACAAATCACTGCCAAAATCAAATACATATTAACAACCAGTACAGTACAACCGAAACCTGTTTAATCAAACTACATATATGTTTTTGTAAAAAAAACTGCAGTTTTTAAATACTTGTCAAATGGGTTTTCTCACTGAGGGAGTCCATACTGTGACTACAACATGCAAATGAGTTCATGAGCATGCTCAGATTGTAGCACTGTATTCTACCCAGAATGCCTAGCTTTAGTAAACTCTAGAAGTATCAAGAGAAGTGCACACACCATCTTCCACAAGGTGGCAGCACTAACAGACGTTTGGCAGATTTCAAAATAGCTTAGAAGGTTTATTAGGCAACCACAAAATTTCAACTGAGCATGTGTGAGATTTCAGAGCTGCAGTTGGCTGTGAAGATATAGGTAGGAGGAGCCAGTGAAATCCAAGATGCCTGCCTCAGCTAGAACTGCAGTGGAGATAGGGGAGTATTTGCAGAAGGTGAGCTGATGATTTACATTATACAAACAATTTTAACTGTTTTAAAAAACGGATTTCTTGAACTTTCACATAGTATATTTATTTAGTAAATAATTTTAGCTATGATTGGTGCCCTTTAAGGAACCGGTCCTCTGACTCATGTACATCATTAAAAAATAAATTTTAAGGAATACTTGTAAGGGAGGTGGAACTTAACCCACAACAGATACTTTGTGAAAACGGTCATGAATAATTAATTTGGATTTTACACTTGAGTTAATGTCAAACTGTATTGACAAATATAAATTGGTTTCATTGTGACTCACAAAGACAAGCAAACCTTTTTTTTCAGGATTTCAATTCAACTAAACCTGGGTGCCCAAACAAATGCAATACAAAATCAAGTTATCAAGTTGACAAACATTTTTTTTGGATTTTCTTCAGAATTTAGATCAAATAATTTGTGGTGGATTTTGTATCAGTTCAGTCCTAATACTGTGGATCCCTGAGGAGACTCACTTTAAGAGCTCTTACTCACGAGCGGTTAAAGCTGCGCTCCCCTGCGTTCCGTTTTTTAGCATTCAGCCACAGGGGAGTGCAGGAATAAACGCAAGCAATTCTTTTCAATGGGGCTATAATCACACAAGCGCATGTAGGAGCCGAATGCAGGTTGAGACGCAACATGCTGCATTTTTCCTGTATTCTGCGCCTACATGAGCTTGTGTGAGTATAGCCCCATTGAAAAGAATTACTTAAGTCTATTCCTGCGCTCCCCTGCAGCTGAACGCTACAAAACAGAGTGCAGCTTTAACCGATCGTGAGTAAGAGCCCTAAAACACAGTGCCTAATTGTCCAAAGTAGAACCCCATACCACTGACTAACAAGTGGCTGGCAAGTAATTGTGAGAGTAAGTGTAGCCTAGAAAACTTTTTCAGATTACTATCATTCAGCAATGGAGTGACACAAGCATGAGCTAATTAGATATTATATTGTACCTCTTCGTTTCCACCAGCTTGTTACCCACAAGTATAAAATCTACGTTTTAGCAATAGTGTTCAATTGTGTTTTTTTTTTTTTTTTTAAATCGCATCAAGCTGCATTTGTGTGTGTTTGAATTACTTTTAAAATATATTTACATTCAGGGATGGACGTTGAACTCATTCATGCATGCATTTCAATAGACACAAATACAGTATATGTTATGTGTACGTTATTATGTTTTCCTCTGGGCATGTTCCTTGATCACAACGACATGGAAAGTGACATTAACCAGCTTGATTTGGAGCCCACCATCTTTTAACTCTGCTTTTTATGAACAATTACAGGGAACAAGGCAGATTCATTAAGTTTATCAGCACTAGTATTTCTCATTGTAGCTGGATTCTTAAGCAGACAATAACTTTACAAGCCATTCCTATTTTATATTAGAATTACTGATGTTGTGTAGTACCACAAAGTTTTTTTTTTGAATGGTTAAAGATAAAGATGTTCCCAGGGGTCCCATAATTGGTACTGCAGATTGTGCACATGAAAGTGAACCGTGAAGAAAGGCAGAGCAGGAAAGCTACAGACATGAATTATACCCTGCAAGGCATGGTGTGATATGAATTGGTGGCTCAAACTAGCAGGGTTGTCATAAAGGACATCACAAATGAACAAGTCAATGGTTTTAGATTGAGAGTATGCAGTACTGGAGAGGAAAATGCAGCAAGGGACTGAACAGCTCCAAACAGCTCCTTTGCCATCTGAATTTAAATGAAAAAACTTGCATGAGCATCTGCAGTGGGTGGGATAGAGGAAGATGCCAAACAGAAATTAGGCTAAAACGTGAAATAAATATAGTATATATATTTGAGGAATAAATTATGCTACTAAATAACTTCAAATACCAAATATAAGTACAGGTATTTTACTTTTGTTTCTTGCTTCTGTCTTGGAATTGTGCAATCACAACAAGCAGGCAGCTGTCATTTTTGTGGACACTGTTATTAAGGCGATGTATGTATCACCACAAATCCTTTTGAATGGGTTGTTCACATTTAAATGAACTTTTGGGGGCAGATTTACTATTTATTACTAATAAATATTCGCCAAAATCAAATAAAATATTCACTGGTTTTGATCGCTTTTTGAATATTCGCCAAAATCGCATGATCAAACGATTTTACGAATCGAATATTCGCAGTGTTCGATCGTACAAATAATATTCGATACGAAAACTGACAAAAAGCCTGTGGGGGCTTCCCATAGGCTTCTAATGCAATTCGGTAGGTTCTACCTGGTGAAGTAGGCAGTCGAATAAAAATTTAAAGGGCAAGTTCGTTCGAATAGCGAATAGTCGAGCAATTGAATATATATTTATTCGATCTATTTGATGTGACCGAATATGAAATATTCAATGGTCGAAAATACTTAATTTGCATATTCGAATAGTCGCACAATCTAAAATAGACTATTCGAGCGAATATTCAAATCCTTCACCCAAATTTAGTAAATCTGCCCCTTAGTGTGATATAGAGAGTGCTGTTCTGAGACAATTTGTTATTGGTTTTCATTTTTTATTATTTGTGGTTTCTGAGTTATTTAGCATTTTATTCAACACTAGATTGCTATTAAAGTAATCTGGTTGCTAGGGTCCAACCATGCACTGATTTCATTAAGGGACTGGAATATGAAAAGGTGAGGCCCAGAATAGAAAGAGGAGTATATGTAGCTTTACAGAGTATTTGTTTTTTGAAAGAACCAGAAGACAAATAACAGACAATTTAAAAACAAGGGAGGAGGGTGGAAGAGTAATCTGCTAAAGGTTCATAATGTTGCAATGGCAAATGTAGGCCTTTATTTACCTGATGGGCAAAATATGTAAATTAATTTAGCCTAGATCTGTGACTCTCATCTATGACTGTATTGGTATGTTGCATTTTGTTTGTTAACATGGATCTGTTTGGTGCAAATATTAAAGACATTAAAAAAAAAAAAAATTTAAAAACTATAAAAAATAAATAACTAAGACCAGTTGAAAAATTGCTTAGAATTTGCCAGTCTACAACATACTAGAAGTTAACTGAAAGGTGAACCACCCCTTAAGCCAGAATGGGGGACCTAAGGCTGATGTGCAGTGGCACAGGCAATATATGAATAACAGCTTAGATATTTAAACACCTTTAGAACGTATGGATGTTTTAATGAAAAAAAAAAAAAAAGCATTTGGGTTACATGTCTGGGTGACAGTCCCCCTTTAATTATGATATATGTCACAAAACCATTGAAAATATTACTATACATATATCAAAAATTATGTTCCCAATATTGAGCATATGAGGATATTCGAAAGCACCATACAGTTCTGTATTAATATAGTCAATGTTGAATGTAGTTCTAGAACCAGGAAGTGAGAGAGTAAAGCAGACTGATCAGATCTGTTTATCTGTGTGCTGATTTCAATACATATCAAACCAAAAAAAAAGATTTTTTGTTCGCTTTCCACCCTACTGTGCATGCTACCTGGAAGAGAAGCAGCAGTACAAGAAGATTGTGTACAGCTAGGCTGGTGCAGTTTTCTGTGACCAGGAGCACCAGCTGGAGGAATCCAGAAAGAGAGTATGCCTTTAACCATTCATTCTCCTTTAAATTATTGATAGAGTAAATTGAGAACAAGAGAATGCATGTGCAGAATAATCCTTTTATCAGCCTTTTAATCTGTAAATATCTCTGTGACGCCATTTGGCTTGCAATACTTTCCAAGTCTTGGACCTGAAGAAGGAGGGCCCAGTATTCCCAGAAATCCTAACTGGGTCCTGACCAGGTCCAGACTGAATTAAAATAGGCCCTGGCATTTCAGGTGCACAGAAGCCCAAACAGCCCCCCCCAGCCCACTTAATACTGACTTTTTATGGCACCTTATAGCAGCCCCTCTGGCATTTGCCAGAACCCACAGATTGCCAGTACCGGCATGGTACTGACTGGCAAAACATTTTGGTGTATTTTTCAAGCCAGCTTCTCCGTTTTCAAGCTTTCCAGAAAGATCTTGTGCCCAAACAAATACTTGGCCTGCTACTCCTACAAATACCAGGGGGCAGATTTACAAAATTCACATGAAGGATTCAAAGTTCGATTGAATTTTCAAAAAGATTGGAATTCAAATTTTTTTTAATGTTTTTGAAGACCACTTCGACCAGCAAATTTGAAAATTTGTTCAAATTGAATGATTCAAATAAAAATCTATTCGACTATTGGAATTCAAATTACTTCCTTTAAATTTTTATTCGAATGCCTAGTTCGCCAGATCAAAGCTACCAAATTGGGTTTCATTATTTTTGAATAATATATGGTTATAATCATTTGAATCAATTAATTCAAACGATGTTTTCTATTCAATCATTCGACCAATCTATTTGCGGTAAAATGCTTCGATTTCGATATTCGATTTTGAAGAATTTTACTTCCCACACTATTCCCAGCTATTCCCATGGTCGAATTCGAGGGTTTTTTAAACCTCAAATTCGACCCTTAGTAAATCTGCCCCCAGGTGTTTCAAATATTCACATTCAGCTGAAAACCTACCTTTAATGGTTTCTTCTACAACTTCAACCACTCTGTCGATTTGCTGCACCTAGATAGAAAGATAGAAAACAACAGTATTAATTCTACTGATATTAGTATTAGTGTAATTTTCAACGTAACTGGTTTGTCGTAGCTAGTTGCATAGTTAATTTGCATTTTAAAAAATTCCATCAACTGTAGAGCTTAAGACACCTGAATATTATGTTCGTGCAAGAAGTTGGTAACTGGGGTTTTCCAGATAAGGGATATTTCCGTAATTAGAATTATTAATTCAACTAAAAATCATGTAAACATGAAATAAACCCAATAGGCTTGTTTTGCCTTCAATAAGGATTACTTATATCTTAGTTGGGATCAAATACAAGGTACTGATTTATTATTACTGAGAAAAAGGAAATCCAGACGGCCATCCCATAACTCAGAACTTTCTGGATAACGGGTTTCCGGATACCTTTACTTATATTAATACACTTTGAATGCTCTGAAAATGACATCATAAACTCATTAAGTTACTGAAAGAAAAGCAACGTCATACTGGACCAACCAGTGGAAAGGTGCTTAATTTCTATTAGAAATCAATTTGTTTGTTTATTGATTGTTTTCACTTGCACTTCTTTCAAAATGTTTTGAGTCTGGGATAGTGATGGGTGAATCTGACCCATTTAGCTTCACCAAAAACTTATGAAAAAAATTCACAGAAAAGCATCGAAGTCTATAGGCGACAATTTATGCAGCGTAATTTATGCAGCGAAACTTGGCAAAAACTCATCACTAGTCTGAATATGAAATTCTTTTCAGCTCTGACTACAATAAAGACTTATAGGACACGAGTGCAGGAGGCAAAGGGGGATAACCAGGCCCGGACTGGCAATCTGTGGGTTCTGGCAAATGCCAGAGGGGCTAATATAAGGTCCCATAGAAAGTCAGTATTTAGTGGGCTGGTGTGGGCTGTTTGGGCCTCTATGTGGACTGTTTGGGCCTCTGTGTACCTGAAATGCCAGGGCCTATTTTAATTCTCAGTCCTGACCTGGTGATAATGAAACCCCCCATCCTTCCTTGTGGATACAATAAGTACTCTCTATTTGTATGTTTGAACAGGTATGAGATACGTTATCTGGAAACCCTTATCCAGAAGGCTTGGCTGGGATCAAGTACAAGGTATTGTTTTAATATTACAGTGAAAAAGGAAATCAGTTTTTTTTTTTTTAATTATTTTGATAAAATGGAGTCTATGGGAGACGGCCTTTCTGTAATTTGGAGCTTTCCACATAAGGAGTTTCCATATAATGGGTCCCATATATGTATTTGTATATGTACTGCTTCGGTCATCCAGTATTTAATTAGAGAAGTTTTAAAAGCTGAATATTATTGAATAAGAACAATTTCTTTAGACTTTTCCCCCAGTTCAGTGAATACAAGTAGCCTTTTTTTTATTTGAATCAAGCTCATTTAATGAAATGCAGTTCATATATCTACAGAAATACAGTGTCTTAAAGGAAACATTTTCAGATATCTATACTCAGTTATATTTCTGCTTGTTTTTCCATCTACTGCCTAAACAGCACGAAAAACAAAAATATATCATTTCAAATGTTACTTTTTTATGACTAAAATTAAAAGTAGAGCCTGTAGCATTTGAAGTGTTATCACCCCTCTGGGCGAGTTCTGCTGTAAGAGGGCCGATAGGCTTTTTAAGACAGAGACAATTGATTCAACTGTACTTCTTGAGATTAGAGGATGCCCTACATGATCTCACTATTCCCTACAGCTTTAAAGCAGGACATGGGCACTAGAAAGCTGTAGCCATAAAGAGCTCACAAGTTGAAAGCATTTTTCTTTTAGTTCAAATAATCAGAACTACATTTGTTCCATTTGCGGAGTATGGCTGGCTTGGTAGTTGAATGCCTCAGTTTTAATTCAATTGCTTACTTCGTGAGAGTGCATTTGTGTCTGTGTCCATTCTAATTTTCATTTTACTCCACAGTTTCAAAGTTTATGATACAAGCTGGGAGCAAATGGATTATTACCTATTACAACCATGGAAACAGATGGTTTAAGGATGTGTAGGCACCTTCATAGAAAATGACTGGGCTGCGTACATTTTTGCTTGCAGTGCTATTTTTACCAGGGACATGGTTTTTAGAATGTTCATCTTCACACTGCATTGTACAATGCTTAGATTTACTTCTTGATGCCTTAGACCTGCTTTATGGCATGGATCGATTTTTAATATACAATTACATTTGGGTTTACCAACTTCCCTTTAGATAGAACACAATATCAGAACATCTCTAGTATTCTTCCTCCAGGTATTTGCAGTTATACAAGTACAGGTATGAGATCTCTTTTCTAGAATGTTTGGAACAGAGTATTCGGAATAACAGGTTTTTTTTCCCCAATTTAGATTTCCATAAAGTTTACAATGCAACATGAAATTAATCCAATAGGATAGTCCCAATTTGGATAAGTCTGTTGGTTTAGATTTGTAATTTTTTTTTTTTTGGTTCAAATAGACTCTAAGGGAAATGGCCTTCCTGTAATTGACAGCTTTCTGGATAATGGGTTTCTGGATGAGGGATCCCAATCCTATACACAGGGTAGCCATATTGTTTGAATGGGACCTGATATCCAGAATGATTGGGACCTAAGTCGTGGGAAAGATGGATGGTGCTAAATACAGGGATATTCAACATCCAACATGAAGGAGCTGGAGCGGTTTTGCCTTGAGGGATGGGCAAAAATCCCTGTGGGAAGATGTGGCAAGCTCATACAGATTTATCCAAATCGACTTGCAGCTGTAATTGCTGCAAAAAGGCGGATCTTCAAAGTACTGACTGGGGGGGGGGGGCAATTAGGCACGCTGAAGATTTCTGTCATTTTGTCCTATTTGTTGTTTGCTTCACAATAAAAAAAAATCGTGTGGGCATGTTCTGTAAATAAAATGGTGCAAACTCTCAAATAATCCATTTTAATTCCAGGTTGAGAGGCAACAAATCAGGAAAAATGCCAAAAGGGGTGAATACTTTTACAAGGCACTGTATGTAATACACAGTCTGTTTCATTTTTTGCCACCTACAGCAGCATATCATCAGGAAGCATTTACTAGCCAGCATCTGCAAACATCTTATTGCTTACTACACCTGTGCAAAGTTAGCACCTCAATAATGTGGTAAGTCTGTGTTTAGTGGAATGGATGCAGTTAGTGGGGAATTCAACCCCCCGGCACTAACCCACTGGAAGGGATGTCACACCAAGCTAATATGGCAGCTGCTATCCTAAACAGTTTCTAAAGCGGTTTACTCAGGTATGGTAAAACATTCTGCAGAATAAATATAGTGTTATAGCTTACACTATTGTGGTTATTCTATTGGCAATAAACTGCTTCAGTAGCTTTTCTTCTACTTTAACATGACTTCAGATGGAAACAGTATGTTCTGATGAAACACCACCTTTTCATTCGAACAGTATCATTATCCTCTCCTCATATAGCAACTACATATTACAAGCTGGCCTTATAAGCAGCAGCTCCAAAGGAGGAGTATATTGGACTGTACGGGCATGCTGGCATGACTAACAATGACATTTTTGTGGAACCAAATTACATTTATGGCTTTCAGTGTCAGTATACCATGTATAATAGCATACAGTTACAAACATAGATGCCTAGTTCAGAATAAACAATTCTTAAAGGGATCCTGTCATGGAAAAAAATTTTTTTCAAAATGCATCAGTTAATAGTGCTGTCCCAGAAGAATTCTGCACTGAAATCCATTTCTCAAAAGAGCAAACAGATTTTTTTATATTTAATTTTGAAATCTGACATGGGGCTAGACATTTTGTCAATTTCCCAGCTGCCCCAAGTCATGTGACTTGTGCTCTGATAAACTTCACTCTAACTAATCACTCTTAAGGGCTAGGCCAGACGGGGAGATTCGGGGGCATTTTATCGCCTGGCGACTTCTCGCCGCGACTTGTAGCCCCCGAACCTCCCCGAACAGCCACTTACCTAAGCGCACCGGCGTTGCTTGAAAACGCCGGCGCGTATCCACACGGAGCGGCACGCTTTTTAAAATTGCTCCAAATTGCCTCGCCAGGTGCGCTTAGGTAAGTGGCTGTTCGGGGAGGTTCGGGGGCTACAAGTCGCGGCGAGAAGTCGCCAGGCGATAAAATGCCCCCGAATCTCCCCGTCTGGCCTTAGCCTTACAGCTGTACTGCAAGTTGGAGTGATATCACCCCCTCCCTTTCCCCCCAGCAGCCTAACAAAAGAACAATGGGAAGGTAACCAGATAACAGCTCCCTAACACAAGATAACAGCTGCCTGATAGATCTAAGAACAGCACTAAGTAGTAAAACCCATGTCCCACTGCGTACTATTCAGTTACATTGAGAAGGAAAAACAGCCTGCCAGAAAGCAGTTCCCTCCTACCGTGCTGGCACAAGTCACATGACCAGGGGCAGCTGGGAAATGACAAAATGGCTAGCCCATGTCAGATTTCAAAACTGAATATAAAAAGATCTGTTTGTTCTTTTGAGAAATGTATTTCAGTGCAGAAGTCTACTGGAGCAGCACTATAAACTGATGCGTTTTTTAAAAAAAAAACATGTTTTCCCATGACAGTTTCCCTTTAAGATTATTCAAATCCCTGGCAAATTTGCAGACCAGTATCAATAACAAAGCCAATCAGACATGATTATCTGAGTATAGAGATTACTTTAACTGGGAATAAATAAAAGGCATATCCCCGTTTCCCTTGCATAATACAAGACCATGTACCACTGACAGCGTGTGAAAGATTAAAGTTGAAATGTGTTTGCCAAACTTAATTCAGGTCATTACTTCTGATGTACACAGCCCCAACTGAGAAATCCAATTTTGTTTTTATCCTACCCATGTCAACTGCAGTTTCCCCAACTGACCTTGGAAGCAGATTTACTGTGCTGTTTCACAGCCTGATTATCTAGACAGAGCATTTAAAGTGAAAAATGTCCTTTAATGTTCCAGTAATATATACAACCGCGGAAGGAAACAAACAGAATGTACAGAATGAAGCTGAAGAGAGCATGCCTTTTAGTGGAATACATCACACACATTAATTATTCCGCTATTTACATTAAGAACTATATTTTAGCCTATATTTATATAAACACATCTGCTTAAGTTTGTGTGGGTGAAAGGATCAAGACACAAGACAAACGTTTGCCAGGAATGCAAAGAAACTCTTAAGAAAGCACAGTTAAAAAACACAGTAAAGCAAGTAGATTTGAAAAAGTATAAGCATTGGCAAACAATTGGGAAAATCAACATGAAGACAAAAATTGCTCTTTCTTCCTGCTCCTCATCAGCGAGTGTTCCTTCCCATGCTTACTTGGAGCACATACCAAAAACAGCTCAAGTTATGCTTCACAAAAACTATAAAAAAAAATTTTTTTTAAAAATTGCTTAGAACTGGCCATTTTCTAACGTACTACAAATAAGCTTAAGGGTAAACAACCCCTTTAAACCACCTGAGCATTCCCACCATATTTGCTAGCTCTATCAACCTTTTCACCACCATTTTCCCCTACAAGTCTCTGAATCTGTTATCCTAGTGCTGAAAAGGCTAATCACTGCACAATCATCAAACTTTTATGCATGTGTTTTTCCCCCAAATAGCTTTTATTATAGTTTTCTTAAAGGTCAAGGAAAGGCAAAGAAATAAAATCCCATTTTTACTTTCTTTAATGAAAAATAAATCTTATCTCCAATATACTTTAATTAAAAAATGTGTACCGTTTTTATAAGAAACCTGACTGTATGCAGTGAAAATCTCCCTTCATTTAGTGCTGGGGATAGGAATTGTCAGACGGTCTCTAACTTCTGGCAGGGAAACAATCGTACTTATGAACAGCAGGGGGAGCCCCTGTCTTACTTACCAGCCATGCAAAACTCCAGCAGCTTTGTTTTTTGATCATTTAGGACGACCCCATAGAAGCCCAGATCACACTGAGCATGTGTATGTAGTCTAGTCTTGCAAAGAAGTATAACAAAGTTACAAGATGACAGCCCCCTGTGCGCAACTTTGAAAGCATAAATCATTTGTTTGATTAGGCTTGTGGTGCAGTAAGTTCATGTTTATGTTTAGTATACAAAATACAGCATTTCTAGCCATGTTCTATTTTACATTTTCCTTGCCCTTTAAAGTTGTTATTTTGGGATTTATTTGTGAACTCCTTAACCTAGCATTTTATTCCCCTGTCTGTAACCATCAGACTCATGCTGTGAGTCACTGACAGGATTTTACCTGCTCTAAAGGCCACATACACAGGCCGATAAAATCTGGCAACAGACCGAGTCAGCAGCTTATTGGCCTGTGTGGGGCCATCCAACGCGCTTCCCCGATTGATATCTGGCCGAAAGTCGCCCAGATCTGGATCGGACAGGTTAACAAATCTGCGATCCGACCGCCCATTTTCGGATGCATTATGATCTGATCGTTGGGGCCTAGGGCCCATGATCAGATCAGCCCGATAGACCACTTCAATGTGGGCATGTCGGGGAGAGATCCGCTCGTCTGGCGACATCGCCAAACGAGCAGATCTCTGCGTCTATGGCCAACTTAAAGTGATAGACACTAAAACATTACTTTTTAACATATGAATGTACCTTAAATGTTACCTATAGGTCATGTTGATTATTTTTTGCGGAGAGGTTTGTTTTTGTATATAATTGTTAGTTGAAGTTCCTAAGCCTGACTAGCCCCCACGCTGACACACTGACTTTACCAACCCCCCATCTCAGCCTGTTAAATACAGTTTCTAATGCCAACGGACTCCTGCTGCACAAATATGGCAGCCCCCTCATACAGGAACATGGGGGATCAGACAGGTAATGTAAAAGCATCATGCAAACACTTTATGGCAAAGCTAGAAGTAACTTTCAAAGCAAACATTATAATAGATGTAAAAAAAAAAAAAAAAGTTTAATTTCAGGTGTCTCTCTCTTTAACTGGCGGATTCCTGCATGAGACAGGAATTTGTAATGCACTTTTAAACACAGCATGCATATATTTGCATTAGGGACACTATGTTGGGTTGAAGAAGCGTATTTTTATCTCAAATAAAAGTAGATATTAATTATCCACTACAATCTGGGTGCATGTTTACATCAACAACCATTTTCTCAATTTTTTTGAGAGAAACCATTTCCTTTAAAAGCCAAACTACTTGAAATTCCAAGGAGGAAGAAACTCAGACATAAATGTAACGCCAAATAAATATGTCTGCACTTCAATTAACTTACACATTATAATCTCAGAAAAGTAAGCAAAATTTTATTTAAAAAAAAAAGCATAAATAAATGATTACATTAAATTACTTGATACTTTCTATGCACTTGAGGGCATGGCAGCGTGAACATGTCTGAAGACTAAATCAGAAATTTTAATTACGGCACAGATAGAAAAACAAAATACTGAAGGAAATCTATAACTATCTCTCTTCCCACTACTACATATAGTAAAAGAAATCAAATCAGATGTTTTTAAACACAAAAATACTACAGTTTAAATATATTTTACAATATTAGGAATGCCAATACGAATTTTACAAAGGATTATATCTGTATCTACTATGGATGCCTGCCACCCGCCCTCCCACCACCGGTGCCCGCCTGAGCCCGACTTCTGGGTTCCTTTTATAGAGCAGGCCCACCCCACCAATGGTGTCACAAAAGGGGCAGGGCAGGCACACATCTATAAAAAGTCAACCTGGAAGTCGGACTTTGTAATGTCGCGGACCGGAAGATGGGTTGTGAGAATGGCCCCCAGGTCCCGCGGGTACTGGGCCAGCCAGGCAGCACATCACTAATGGTTATAATTTGATGACAAACTTTAGAAGCCTGGGGATAGAATTTCATTTAATTTGCTATGCATTCAGCATTCTGTGTCGGCACCAGCACATGAATGGGTGACAAAGCATTCTCTATTTCTCTCTCTCTCAAGAAAGCTGCCAAAAACTACATAAATTAACTTGATATGTTCCCCCAAAGCTTTTTAAACAGATACTGGGCTCCTGGGAATCATCTAACTTCAAACTTAAAGGACAGTGCAATGTAAAAATAAAAACTGGGTAAATAGGCTGTGCAAAAAAAAAATGTTTCTAATGTAATTAGAATGTAATGTATAATGGCTGCAGTGACTGGATGTCAAATATAATGGCCAGAATCCAACTTCCTGCTTTTCAGCTCTCTAACTGAGTTAGTCAGCGACTTGAAGGGGGGGCCCACATGGGACATAACTGTTCAGTGAGTCTGCAATTGATTCTCAGCATTCAGCTCAGATTCAAAAGCAACCGTTATGGCCCGTGTGGCCCTGCCTCAAGTCACGGATTGGTTACTGCCTGGTCACCAGGGTAACCAGTCAGTGAAAAACAAGAGAGCTGAAAAGCAGGAAGTTGGATTCTGGCTATTATGTTAGACAACCAGTCACTCCAGCCTTTATACATTACATTTTTGGCTAACTAACTATATTAGAAACGTTTTTTTTATTTTGCACAGCTTATCTATTTACCCAGTTTTTAGTTTTATACTGAACAATTCATTTAAGTCACAATAAAATGTTGCATAATGGAATTCTAAGCAGACCTGCTGAGACGCTTGCGAGGCTGCCTTCTGCTACCAGAATCAGCATAGGAAACTACTGTTTCAATTGCAATTACATTTACAAATAACTTTACTCTATTTGAATATGTGTAAATAGATTTATAGTAAAACATTAGAATTACACGGACTTTCATCAGGCAAACTTGCAGTTTTTGTGGATTACTTACCAACTATATTTGTGGCTGCTGTTATGCAGCTGCTAGCTCTTATTCACGTATAGAGGTTTGGAAAATAACGGAGTATAAAATTCTTCCATTTACTAAGAAAACTTATTTGTAAAAGTTTACTTCATAGGTTTTACTCACACTATGACGTAAACTCTTATGCGTATATGCTCATTTTTAAAGGTCATGGAATAATTCTTGAATTTATTGTTTAAAGGATGTGTGTTATACTCAAATTTAAAGGATGTAAAGGCACAAAAAATTAAATCAAATTGTTACTTTCTTTAATGAAAAAGAAATCTATCTCCAATATACTTCAATTAAAAAATGTCTTCCTTTTTTACAAGAAACCAGACTTGCTTTAATTTACTGCAGATAAGAAATTTCAGATGGTCCCTAACTGCTTTGCAGGGAAACTGATCATACCTTTAAAAGGCAGGGGGAGGCCACTACCACCTTATTTCCCAGAACTTGAGCAGCTTTGTTTGTTTCCCTATAGAGCAGCTGGTGCCTGTGTAGAGATTCATACCCACAGACCCAGTGCAGTCTCTATATTATGATTATTAATCAGTCTTGCTGCATCAGCGTCTATGGTAGATGATATTTGACTTGTGGTGTTTTCATAATTTATGATGATGCCTAAGCTTAACCTCCCAACTGAAGCCCAGACCACACTGAGCATGTGCGTAGTCTTGGTATTGCAAAGATGCATAATAAAGTTACAAGATGACATTGCCCTGTGCCCAACTTTGAAAACATAAATCATTTGTTTAATTAGGCTTCTGGTGCAGTAAGTTCATGTTTCGATTTACTATACAAAATACAGCATTTCTAGCCTTGTTCTTAGGGATGCACCAAATCCAGGATTAGGCCTTTTCGAGCAGGATTCAGATTCGTCTGAATCCCTCTGCCTGGCCGTATCGAATCCAATTCCTAATTTGCATGTGCAAATTAGGGCCAGGGAGGGAAATCACGTGACTTTTTGGCACATAACAAGGAAGTAAAAAATGTTTTCCCCTTCCAAACCATAATTTGCATATGCGGTATTCGGCCGAATCTTTCGGTAAGGATTCGGGGGCTCGGTCCCTACTTATTCTATTTTAGACTTTAGTTACCCTTTAACAATGTTAGCATTAAATTATACAGAGTTTCTGGTCAAATTTTGTTTTTCAAAAACAAAAACATTTCAAGGACTTAGAATAAAAAGTAATTTTTATTCTAAGAATAAAAGTAATTAGCACTATCAATACATCAATCAAAATAGTAAAGAAATTTTTGCTTAATTTGCTCCAAAAGGAATTCGGTGCTCTGATTAGGTGCACCCACCTCTGATTGGGTGCCAGGAAATGCAGGCCTTTGCATTATGCACTTAAATGCATCCAATAAAAAAGCTGCCTATGCATCTTTCATATCAGTTAATTAAATGGGTTGTTCACCTTCAAACATGTATTTCAGTTAGTTGGTTTCAGATTGTTCACCAGAAATAAAGACTTTAAAACAAGACAGTTTTTCTAATATTGAAGTGTAAAAAGTTTCATTTTTTACCTTCTAAAGTAGTTTGGGGGGGGGGGGGGGGCGCGGGGGTTCACAGACTCTTTAACTTGATCCATTAAGTTGATAGATACATTTCTTATTTTTGTCCCTGCTGAGAAGAGGTTCATTAAAGGCAGCTGTTCGAAATGATACAATAGTTAATTGTATCAACTAAATGTAGCAAATTGTAACAGTTCAGAATTTGTGACTGGATCACTGAGCTGCCAGACAGACACCAGACACAGGAATATTAAACTTTAACCTTAAATTTTGGGAAAACAGTAAAAAACAAAAGATGGAAAGCAATTATATAAAATCTGAAAACAACTGAAAAAAGGTGAACAACCCCTTAATTTCAATATTGGCACTTTTCTATTCTTTTAAAGGCATTTGGTAAGAAATTACTTGATTAGGTATTCATTCAAGTTTGCTGCTTGGGAGTAATTTTTAACTCTGCCCTTTATACTTCATACTCTGCATGATTCTGCAAATATCCCTTCTTTACACAAGATCATAATTTTTATCCATGTTCTGATCATATTCACTAAACACTACTGTAGCATGTTGGCTGAGGTCTACCCATGAATCATAGTGATTAGCAGCTCAACAACAAGTTGGCCCACATCTAGCCCTAACCTAAAATGTCAGCTCTCCATCAACCCAAAAAAAAAACCCAGCTGTCATTATTTACATACCCATGCCTGTTTATCGGACATCACAGAGGAGGGTGTGGGGGGCAGGCATGAGTATATCCAGTATCGGACTGGCCCACCAGGATACCAGGAAAAGTCCCGGTGGGCCCAGGTGTCAGTGGGCCCTCATGCTGCTAATCTGGCCAAATTCATGGACATTCCCTATTTGTAGAGGCTAAATAGATGTAATAATAGATTATAGTATGTAAAGAGAATACACTAGGAGAATAGAGGTTGAATGAGTAGAGGAAGTATAATAGTACTGAGAGTGGGCCCCTAGTCTAAAATTTTTTGGTGGGCCCTTAGTGTAAGGTTTTTGGGTGGGCCAATGATGTCCCAGTCCGACACTGAGTATATCCAGTAAATAAGCATTTGGCAATGGGGAAGGAAATGGAGCACGCTGATGTAATTAACAGGAGAGAGCAGTTTGTTCAGCCCATACATGCCTAGGACCTCCTAAAATAGTATTGAGCCAGTCGGTACCTATATGACCCACAGCTTTTGGGCAACACTACTGTTAAAATATCTACACACTAGCTTACACATTTCTGAACAATTTCCCACCACCACTATATAACAATGTGATACTACCACCATGACTAGAAATACAATTTATTCTCAAAATGGCTCATTCTCCACACTCCTACTACTAGCTTTTTACATAAGGGACTGCTTCCCTCAGATTTATAATCTAAACACTCAACTCAAATCCACCTTTCTTACCTCCCTTACTAATGGTTTCACAGATTTTTACTACATACTTTCTGACAATATCTGTGTCACCCCCCTACTTCCCCTTTAGATTGAAAGTTTTGTGAGCAGAACCTTATTGTCCCTAACAGTAGGAAACTGTTACAAATGTGCAAATATTTCAGTCTGAATGTGTAAACTGTTATGTCTTGTTAGGTCTTGTGTTTGTATTGCCTTGTTCTATAAAAATAATCTATCACATACATTAACTTCAATTCAACACCCATGGTCTAAATAATATAGACGGCAAACAAAAAAAAGTAAAAACAACAAAGTGAGAATGTAACTAGATGAAGAAAATATCCAAAGGAGTTTGTGTAGACAGCTCAATTCAAGATGAGAGTTTATCAGTGCATCAGAGTTCAGTTCAGAAAAGAAACATTAGGCAACCTTTTTCTCATATATAAATGATATACAACAGAAACAAAGGAGGCATCAAGTGTGAACAGCAAAGATTCTTAACCACATAGCATAAATATGTTAAGTAAAAAATGATTCAATGCACATCCTTACCCCTATGATACTCAGCCCCTTCATGTATTCTTGACGTGGTTGCGCTTGAGGTACACATCCAGACAGTACAACTTTTTTATTTGCGTCTTGTGCTTTCCTGAAACATGGGGATAAAAAAAAAAATTAATATTTCAATGACAACAGCCTTTTTTTTTTTTGCATTTTAAGGATACTTATTTTAACAATTTGATCCTGAGAAAGCAATTTTAAAGTCCTAAGAGGATTTAAAGGGAAATGATCACGAAAATATCATATTAGCTTCAGCATACTGGAATAAAACCAATACAATCAATTAAAAATGATCTGCCGTTTCTGAAATAATCAAGTTTATCTTCACTATTCCTCTCTAAGCACCCGTTTCTCCCCATTCTGTCTTCGTTCAGGAGTTGGGTGTCAGATTAATGATCCAATATATCTTATAAGGGGGGCTCCTTTTGCCTAGAAGATCATGTCTCTCTACATGCAGAATTTATGCAAAAGGCAGTTATTTTGTTAGATTTTGTTTGTACTGGAATCAGTTGAGTGAGCTAAAATACATCTGCTAGGAAAGGGAGCCCCAGCATAAGATATATTTGATCATTCATCCGACACCTAACTGCTGCATAGACACAGAATGAAGAGAAACAGATACTGAAAGAGGACTAGTGAAGTTCCCCTTTAAGTATAACCTCTAAAGGAAAACTATACGCTCAAAATGAATACTTGAGCAACAGATTCACTCTACTAGCACTAGCCCAATGTACTACTTGAGTGAGCTTAAATGATGCAGAATGTTGCACAGGGAACATCTCAGTAGCGTATAATAAAATTGTGTTGCAGTGCACTAGAATGACTAAACCACCAAAAAAAACAGTATTTTGAGCAAACAAAACCAGTACATTGATAATATGCTTACTGTGCTTGCATGCACAAAAATATCACACAGTGTAGACACACTTGCAAACAGAGTTATTATTCTTTATGACAAACTATCAATTAATCAAATATCTTTAAAGGGGAACTCTGTTTCCAAACACAGAACACAGGCCCATATAACACAGAAACCTCTAATATACCCAGTACAGTTACCGGTTTCTTCAAAAAGTATGAATAAATGCCATTTTCTATGCTGAAATCCAGTTATTTACCAGTTCTTCTCTTTCTGCATCATGACTAAAGGTGGCCATACACAGAGATCCGCTCGATTGGCGATGTCGCCACCTTGAGGATCGGATCATTACGGAGGCCATATGGGCGGTTGGATCTCAGAACCGCATCAACGAACAGATGTGGCCGCGATCCAACGGGACTTTCGGCCAGATATCGATTGGTAAAGCCCGTTGGAGGGCCGCATACACTGGCTAATAAGCT
>CM044442.1:83117394-83136014 GCA_024363595.1 Xenopus borealis | reverse complement strand
TATAAAAGGCCTGATGATGACAACAAGTTGGAAAATAAGGCTTTACTTCAGTGCAACTGGTTTTGAGCACTGGCAATGCAATAATTCTGTCTGGATACAACACACGTTTACAATTGTTTATCACTAATTAAAATGCAAAACAGGCATTGTGTTGCTAACATAAACACAGATTTGGACTGAACATTGAACACAAAGCCTTCAGAGACCATTCAGATCTATATCATTGGGACAAGGGTTGAACAAGCTGTGCCAGACTCATTGTGGTTTCACGGTTTATTTTATTACAATATAAGCAAAAAACTGAGCTGCACAGGTTTCTACAAGAAATTGCTGGAAATATTTCTAAAATGGCATGGGTTCTATAGTGAGTCGTAGGAGTGCTTAGAACAGTTCTACTCACCGGTAGCAACGGCTACACAGAGATGTGGCTGCAGGCAATGTTGAGAAGAGTAAAGGTGGCAGTTTAGTTGTGACTGGGAAATTCCCTCCAGAGATTCCATACTGGATAACTGGCACAAACATGTTCAGAGCATGACGAGATTCCTAAGAACAGCTAAATATTTGCTAGTACAAGTTTCTTATCTGGAAACCAACTTCAAATGCTTTTACTTTAAAAGCAAATGTATGTTCCTGTAGTTAGAGTATTGATAACCTGTTAATCTTTTAGGCTACAATTCGTTGCCTTTGTATTGCCTAAAATAATGCTTGGCAAAATACATGGCAGTTTACAGGGATTTGCATACTGGGTGTGTTTAACCATGTCCCATTATGCCCAAAACACTATATAACAGCCTTTTTTCTGATCACACACCCAGACTTGGGAACCAAAACTGGGTGATTCAGGAAAAAATCTCATATCGTTATCTGTATTTTTACCTAAAACCTTGAGTAACTTGGGCAGTGTTATAAAGATAGGTGATTGTAAAGGGAAATAGCAATACCATCGTTCAAAGTTTTCTGGATAATAGATCCCATACCTGCTGAAACCTGGCGCTGTAACTAACATGTATTGAATTAGGCAACATCTAGTAACTCAAGCAGCCAAAATCTGTTTCTAAACAGTTGATGAGTAAGGCTAAGGCCAGACGGGGAGATTCGGGGGCGATCCGTCACCTGGCGACTTCTCGCCGCGACAGATTGCCCCCGAATCTCCCCGAATAGCTAGGCACCGCTGCGCACCGGCGAGGCTTAAAAAAGCCTGCGCTTATTCACACGGAGCGGCGCGATTTTTAAAGTCACTCAAAATTGCCTTAAGGTCAAGCTGCTGATTTGTTGCTATAGGTAGGTAGCAATCTTAAAAGGGTTGATCACCTTTAAATGAACTTCAAGTATGATGTACAGTGATATTCTGAGACAATTTGCAATTGGTCTTTATTATTTGTGGCTATAGAGTTATTTAGCTTTGTATTCATCACCTCTCCAATTTCAGCAATAAGGTTGCTAGGGTTCAAATTCTAGCAATTGCATGCATTGATTTGAAGGAGAAACTGGAATGTAGAAGCGTCAATAGAAAGAGGATTAAGTAGCAATTATTAAAACAAATACCTATACGTTCTGCTTGGCCGGGCCACAAAGCAGGGCTTTTTTCTGCAACTTTTAAAAAGTATTTCAATATATATATATATATATATATATATATATATATATATATATATATATATCTCTGATACATTATTCATTAGTTTATCCACTTGCCAATGAAGTCAGAAAGAAGCAGTTCAAGTGTAAGGATGCAATACATGTGAGTCACCCAGGTTAAACCATCTGTTATGCAGAGATTTCACATAACCTGCAAGGAGCACATAAGCATACTGAGTTAAGGCAGACAGAGGAAGAATCTGCCTGTTCCAACAAGTAATACCTGTATTTGCTGCTTACACAAACATGAGCCTGTCAAAAGGCCTCCAGTTTGTAATGAGATGGAGAGTTAGTGCTAAGTGTCCGGATGTAGCTGTTGGAAGGCCAGCAGGTGAGCCAGATGCTACAACTTCTGTTATGTTTTGCCTGGGCCTGTAATTATTTACAGCATAGAGCAGGTGTTGAACATCTGACGCACCCAGCTTTTATGGACACTTAACTCTTCACAACAACAATGTTCGCTTTCTAGCTCTGGGTGTATCAACATACACACGTTCCATGGGCACAATTAAATGATCTCCTTTACTAGCAGCAAAATGAAATTTGCACGTTGCAATTTGAAAAAAACAAAACAAAAGAATAACTTTTCAAGTTCGTGTCCGTGTAACAAACTGAATTCAACCCCACAATCACACTAGCAGAACTGATGAAGTTGTCACTTCTGAGAATATTCCTTTAAATATATAAACAAATAGAGTTGCAACGGTACTTTATGATTTGGAAGGAATTTTCAACAAAAATGGGGGAAATATGGCAATTTTGCAGCAGCCGGCCAAGACAGTTAAGTAAATCATTAATCTCCAAAAGAAAATGACATTAAAGCTCAGCAGTCCAAAATGAAATATGCATTCACTGCTGGAAATGGTTGGAAAAAAACACTCCCTTGAATCACTCTGGACTGCCGTCAGTATTGACCATTTGCAATTATTATGCAGCAGCTCCATTAATCACAGTGTGCTCGGCTGACAAACTGTTCTTTTCTGTCTCTGCAAATAATGTGAACAGAGGAGAACTGGACTATAGCACTGAAAGTGGGCCCTGGCCTAAGGGCTTTTTTTGTGTGGGGCCCTGGCCTAAGGTTTTTTTTTGTGTGTGGGGCCTTGGCCTAGGGTATGTTTTTGGGTGGGGCACTGGTAGGGTTGCCACCTAGCCGGTATTTTACCAGCCTGGCCGGTATTTTTGATGGTTGATCCCAATGTTATGAATAGGAAAAAAAGATAGGGCGGCCAGTATTTTTTTTTCAAGAAAAGGTGGCAACCCTAGGCCCTCGTCCAAGGCTTTTTTTTGGGTGGGGCCCTGACCTAAGGTTTTTTGGGTGGGGCCTAGGTGTCCCCATCCTGTGGATTTCTGGCAGACATGCACAGAAACACTATGAATTAAGTTCAGTTTGTTGATCAGAGACGTTTTAAAATGTCATCTGCAAGTGGGAAATTTGCAGCACTTAAATTTTTCAAACGTTGTTCAATGTTTCCTCGCAAGGCAACGCCAGACAACTTTGTAAAAATTCAAGGAAGTCGTCAGGAGTAAAGAAGGAGGCTTCCTTAGGCTTTGCCTTAAAAACATTTTATTCCAGCGGAATTCACACACAAGCTTTCGGGGGGAAAAAAAAGGTTCACCTGAGGAAGGGGTTTTCACTCGAAAGCTTGCGTGTGAATTCTGCTGGAATAAAATGTTTTAAAGGCAAAGCCTGAGGATGGTGTGCTTCAGAATCCAAAGTAGTACTTCACAGTTTAAAGTGATACCGTTATTTTTTTTTTTTCCCCCAAAACACATCAGTTAATAGTGCTGCTCCAGTAGACTTCTGCACTGAAAGCCATTTCTCAAAAGAGCAGTTTTTTATATTCAGTTTTGAAATCTGACATGGGGCCAGACATATTGTCAATTTCCCAGCTGCCCCTGTCATGTGACTTGTGCCAGCACTTTAGGAGGGAACTGCTTTCTGGCAGACTGTTGTTTTTCCTTCTCAATGTAACTGAATGTAACACAGTGGGACATGGGTTTTTAGTATTGAGTGCTGTTCTTATATCTACCAGGCAGCTGTTATCTTGTGTTAGGGAGCCGTTATCTGGTTACCTTCCCATTGTACTTTTGTTAGGCTGCTGGAGGCGGGGTAGATATCACTCCAATTTGCAGTACAGCAGTAAAGAGTGATTGCAGTTTATCAGAGCACAAGTCACATGACTTGGGGCAGTTGGGAAATTGACAATATGTCTAGCCCCATGTAAGATTTCAAAATTAAATATAAAAAAATTGGTTTGCACTTTTGAGAAATGGATTTCAATGCAGAATTCTGCTGGAACAGCACTATTAACTGATGCATTTTGAAAAAAAAAAAAACATTTTTATCCATAACAGTTTCCTTTTAATAACAGTATACTGTTGAATTAATGGTTTAACAACATTTGCTCAACATTATACCATAGATTTATTGGTTTAATAACTTTTGCTTATCAACAGTTTGTGTATTTCTCCTAAGCAATGAAAATTGGCAAGAAAAAAAAAATCAGTGGGAAAAAAAAAAAAAAGAATGCCTAATACTTGAAATTGCACTTTCATTGATGATCAGGTGTGTTTCTCTCAGCAAGTTCTTCTGCCTCTCATATATTGTGAGAAGATAAAAGATACTGTCTGGAACGGTGCTTTCTTATCTATTATATTGGCACTAATGCACCATGCACAGTTTGCTCTGCTTTTTCAAAATCTCAACAGCTGAACACAATCTTGACAGTATGAGAGTGCAGAAGAGCTTGGCACTTCATATGAGCACTTGTACTCTGCACAATAGCTCAAAAGTCTGAGGGCTTTAATAATTTTCCATTTTCTAATAGTCAAACAGCATTGTTGTTGGGTTATAAATTTTAAGAGGGAGGAAAGAACTTTTTTAATTGTGTCGCTTCTAAAGGAAAGCTTTGTTAAAGATCTCATGGGCCAGTTTGCTACATACATGTTACCATACAACAATGGATTAAAAAAGGAGAAGCAATTATATAATGAAAAAGCCAACAGAAAGAAACTGCTTGCAAAGATAAGTAAAGACACCATGTTTTAAAAACGTATAAACCTTCAAAAATACAGGTATGGGTTTATTTAATGTTCTAGTGTTTTCAGCACATTAAGGTATAGTGATGCAAACTAAAGAGAGATCCCTTAACAGTAAAACCCAACCAACACAAGTTCCCCAACATTCCAAATAATAGATTCGAGAACTGTTTTGTTTGTGCTGAAATCCTTATTTCAGCTCTTTTAAAGAACAAGGCCACTGTAAAAGGCACTATGGTGTGAAATGTGCATAACGATAGAAGCACATTATGCGCACGTGTGATGCTCACACTGGGACCTCCCTCAACACCTTTGGTTGGAGATAATATCTTTGCCAAAAAGGTGCCCTTTAAGCAAATGCTGCTTATTTTACAAACATTAAAAACTGATTTTTTATTTTTTTATTTATTTATACAGGTATGTTGCTTAGACTTCTTTTCTTTTATTAGGCAACTTTTTTTCTGTGGTTGACTTGTCCTTTAAATATAGGTCATCTGACTAGTGCTTGGTTCACTGCTTGTCAGGCGATAGTCTGGAAAAGTGCAGACATATTTGTTGAACTATTCGATTACAAAGACACAATATTTCATTTGTACTTCAAAGAGTAACTACTCATATCGAATCCTTAATCTGTGGCAGTTAGCCGATAAACCAGTCAAGAAAAAAAAGTGACAGGTATGTTGCAAATAGCACAACAGTTCTCTGCTTATCCTAAAACTATTTAGCAGGTGTGCGAGGGATAAAGATCAATCCAAAGTGAACATCAGTATGCAGAAACAACTGCTAGGCTTAAATCTTCAGCCAAAAATGGGAGAGAGTCTCCTTGGTTCGTTTGGACTGAAGTCCTGCCCAAAAAATGTCAACGCAATTAGCTTATTAATGCAAGATCTGATAAATGAATGGATTCAGAACTTTTACCACGGAAACATCATTCAAGAAAAGTTTAAAATGGCAATGCAACAAGAAAGAAGTATACTTTACTAGTATTGCCTTCAGGCAAAATGTTGATATTTCATGATGCAAAGCTGTTAAATATATGACGGTTTTGCATTACACCACAATATGTGCATCAGTTCAAGATGGCTTAAAGGGGTCGTTCACCTTTGAGTTGACTTTTAGTATGGTGTAGAGAGTGGTATTCTGAGACAATTTGTAATTGGTTTTCATTTTTTATTATTTGTGGTTTTTGAGTTATTTAGCTTTTTATTTAGCAGCTTTTCAGTTTGCAGTGTCAGCAATCTGGTTGCTAGGGTCCAATTTAACCTAGCAACCATGCATTGATTTGAATGAGAATATGGAATATTAATAGGATAGGGTCAGGAAATAAAGATGAATAATAAAAATAAGCAATAACAATAAATGTGCAGCTTTAGAGAGGATTTGTTTTTTGAGGGTGTCACAGTGACCCCCTTTTGAAAGCTAGAAAGAGTCAGGAGAAGAAGACAAATAATTCATAAACTAAAAAAAATAAAATAATGAAAACCAATTGAAAAGTTGCTTAGAATTGGTCATTCCATAACATACTAAAAGTTAACCTGAAGGTGAACCGCCCCTTTAATACATGTTTGTTATCATTGCAGCTTGGTTTTCCACTGCTTTTATAGCCTATTGCTGCAGCTAAACATTTTGCCAAATTTCCATATTAATTTTAACCTAACCAAAAAAAGTACAAGAAGTCAAGGCTTGCCTACATTAAACTAGATAAAAAAGAATGATTCAAGCTTCGAAAAACTTGATTCTCACTGCAAAAATCTTTTTTTCTCTTTTTAAAAGTTTTTAAAAAATGAATCCATACCTCTAAGAAAACAAAACAATATGAGCTGCTGGCAATGTCTTACACTAGTGTAAATGCTCTGCTTATTGCACACCACTGCAAAATTCACAAGACTTTCATAAACCGTAAATAAATAAATAAAACAAATACATATACAGACAAGAAAGCAAACCGACAAAAATTTGTACTTGAATTGACTTTTGTATTGTCAGAGAAAATGTATTTTTCGTTAATTGGTAACAGCAGTGGAGTGACGCAAACATTTTAAGAAGACCAAAAACAGTTCCCTTCAGATATTTGTTGTGTTGAGGCACACCTTCCATAAAATCTGTGCCTATCTCTATAAATATTTAATAACTGAAATAACCCTGTTTAGGTGTTCTCATTTTACTATGGTTTTTTTTTTGGTCCAAGATATAACCATACATTTTCCTGATTATGATACCATTTCTTTCTGGTTCACTGAAAAAAGTAAAATGTGGTTTCTATTGAAATTTTTTATTATCAAATGATCTGTAGATCAGCCTCGGGTCAGTTTTGTCTGTTGCCAGGTAGGAGACCTATTATCCAGAATGCACAGGTTTGCCGGATAATGGATCTTTCCATAATTTGGATCTCCATACCTTAAATCTACTAGAAAACCGGGTAAACATTAAATAAACCCAATAGACTGTTTTTGCTTCCAAAAAGGATGAATTATATCTTAAGTTTGGATAAAAGCTGCCGTTTTATTATTACAGAGAAAAAGGAAATCATTTTTAAAAATTTGGATTATTTCATTATAATGGAGTCTATGGGAGTCTGCCATTCCGTAGTTCGGAGTTTTCTGGATAACAGGTTTCCGGATAAGGGACCCAATACCTGTATAAATATTCTAATCACAGTGTAAGTGAACTCCCAGATCTCAAATAAGGCAAATGCCAGAGGGGCTACTATAAGATGCCATAGAAAGTCAGTATTTAGTGGGCTGGTAATGGCCGATTGGGCCAAGAGCCTATTTTTGATTCTCAGTTCAGACCCGGTTCATGTTATTCAGGAATATGAAACGAATGCGAATGGTGCATACCACTTTTACTCTAGCTGAAAAGCATTCGAAAATCAACCTCACTTTAATGGGAAAACTATTGCCAGCGCCAGTACCCATGAAGGACAGTGAAATATCAAGATTCAACATATAACTGATTTGTTTTACCAATATTTATTGAAACTGTATATGAATTAGGACCATATGGGGCCCATATACATCCTGGGCCACCCTGCAGCCGCAGGGTCTGCTTCCTCTATAGTAATGCCTCTGTATATGTATGTAGTACTGTACATTAGCTATACATGCAAAAGGGACAGTTACATTTTCTGTACTCTAGTCCTTCACAGACTATAAAATAACCTATATGATCAATTCTATCTCCCTGATAAAGTGTAGCACTTACTTAATGGAGTTCCTGAAGTGGTCCTCAGCTGGACTCTTCACAGTGCAACTGTTTAGCAGCCACAAATCTGCGTTCTCAGGCTGTTCTGCAATGTAGAGAAAACAAAAAACATTCAAGATAGCCCTTTTAAAGGAGAGGTTTTTATCATTACACAACAGGATACATACACATATAGTTGCGCTCATAAGTTTATAAACCCTAGCTGAATTTATGATTTCTTAACCATTTTTCAGAGTATATGAATGATAACACAAAAACTTTTCTTTCACTCATGTTTAGTGGTTGTCTGAAGCCATTTATTGTCAAACAACTGTGTTTAAATCATAATCACTATATAAACTGCCCATATGACCCTGATCAGGTTTCATACCTTATTTATATTCTCTGAAAAATGGTTAAGAAATCAAATTCTGCCAGGGTATGTAAACTTATTAGCATAACTGTATATGACGCACAGTACATATTCTGCAACAATTGTGGTTGGGCTTTTCCAAGCACAGAAATACTCCTTATCTCCCTCACCAACATGGAAACTCAAGCTTAGTGAGTGACTGGGAAGAGAGTCCATTCTTCAATGTCTGCTGAGGAAGGATTTTGTAAACAGCGAGTTTCATGCCAGAGATTTAACAAGAATTCTTAAAATGTTGCTGGGAGGGTGGTATGTTTCCACAACTCTAATTTCTTTATGACTGTATTTTTTGGTTGCTAGAGTCAGTGACAAAAGCAGACAAAGCCCAATAAACACAGTTTTTCTTAGATTTATTCCATCTATATTCAACAAAAATTAAATTCTTAAGTGAAACATGCAACACGAATGCCAGAAGAAATTAAAAATAAAAGGACCATTCAAAATCTGTTCAAATGTTTTGTAAAATATTACACAAGTATTGCAATCCCCCCTCCCCCCCCCCATAGTCTATTTTCTATTGTTCTTCTAAAGTTTACTTTTAAAAATAATTTACTATATTGTTGCCTTAAGTTTCTCAGGGGTAGCTCAGTAAGCCAGATAGCCGACTTTTTAAACTGTTAAGATTAAGTCGATTTACAGCAGTGAATATAGTTCAGCTATGAGAAATCTGGGATAACAATTTGCGCAGTCATTTTGCATTGTATTGTACAGTCAAACATACTTCCCAAAACTTGGAGAACAGAAAGAGTGACAAAAACATTTGCTGCGAGCAGTGAAAAACTTTTGAACCAAAACCAATTTTATGGCCATAGTGCCTAAATACCACATCCTTTTTACAAAATTTGGCAGTTTAAAATTTGAAAGTTGTGTTATCACAGTTTTGCTAATGAAGGTGAATTGCCCTTTAAGCTGCAAGTTATAGTTCCCCATGAGACCTGCTTATCGTAAATAGTTTCAATTGTTTCTTTGCTTCTGTTAAGTTGTTAAAATGTATCTAAGTGCACCTGCCATTCTGGGCTCTCTGCCAAAAGCCTCACTTTTAGAAACTTTGTATCTTTTTCTGGCTGTTCAGCGCAGGAGATCAAAGAGAAAGTTGGGACATTTCGGTAACAATCCAGGACTGCGGGTTGAGCAGTCAAATTTGGTTACTGTCCCGCGAAAAACGGGACAATTGAGACGTCAGCTTGTTTCAAGTCATATTATCACAAAAGCCAATTGATTTTAATTTACTTATGTGTTCATTTATTTTTGGTCCTACACCACTTCAAAAAGTTTTGAAACCCCTATCTGTTGGAAAGTCCTTTGATTGTAACAACTAAAGGTGGCAATACACGGGCAGACCAAGTTGGCAGCTTATTTGTCCATGTATGGGGGCCCTTCCATGGGCTTCCCTGATCGATATCTGCCCAAAAGTCGGGCAGATGACGATTGGGCATGAGTCAAAATCCTGCTGGATCGCGGACCGCATCGGTTCGTTGATGGGTCCCGCAATCCAACCACCCGTTTTTCTTTTTTTCAGTATGATCTGATAACTGGGCCCTAGGGCCCATGATCAGATCAGCCCGATAATAACGGGCATATTGTCGAGTGTCGCCAAACGAGTGGATCTCTTGGTGTATGGCCACCTTAAAAAGTGGTTTTCTTAAGTAGAATCTTAAGCAAGATTCAATATAGTAATATAAATAATAGAGCACCAACAATAAACAAGTTGTCAGAGCAATTCCCAGTTGCAAATAATTACAGCATTAGATGTAGAAAAATGAAATTAAGTGAAGTTTCCCTTTATTTAAACATAAATGTGGGTTTGTGGCCTCTTTAATCAGTGACCATGTTAATCAAACATGCAGGTTTTTTCAGTGTTCACCAAGCAGGAAAAGTGGACACACAACACAAAGCCTTTATCTCAGAGGTAATGTCCTAAGTATATCATGGAAAGTGCACTTTCAGGTCACTGCCGATCAAGAAAAGGTTTGCAGAAGCAAATATGCAAAGCAGATGCAAAGCAGCAACTGTTTATGTTCAAAAGTCTCAGAACAAATTTTTTTTTTTTTAATGCCATTTCTCTTTCATACAAACTTCAGGGCAGCAAGATCTGCAATTTGAAAATCCTCTTCTGCAAGTATCAAATAAAAATGATCTTTATCAAAATAATCTATCCAAGCATTCCAAGGGCTTGGGGCATTGCCAACAAGGCACAAACAGCCCTATTCTCCTGAAATAACCCATAAAGTAGAGTGTTACCCTAGCAGTATAACGAAAATGCATGTTCTTTGTGTTTGCTTAGATATATATTAACATACACACAAGTGTGTTCTGCATTTTTGCTCAGTACTTGTACTGCTTGTACATGATAATGCAGCTAGCATAAATCCATGTGGGTGGTGTAGGACTGAACTCCGTATATATTAGGAACGCACCAAACCCACTATTTTGGATTCGCCAAATCCTTCGTGGAAGATTCGGCGAATACAGAAGTGAAACTGAATCCTAATTTGCATATGCAAATTAGGGTCAGGAAAGGCAAAAGTGGAAAAACCATTTGTTTACTTCCTTGTTTTGTCACAAAAAGTCACATGAAATCCCACCCTGCCCATACTTTGCATATGAAAATTAAGATTTGTTTGGCCAGGCACAAGGATTTGGTAGAAAAAGGCCAAATCCTGCCCAAATCCTGGTAGATAGCACGACTTGTATTCATAGTGCTGTAACTTTTATAACACAGTAAAAGTAAAAGCAGGAGAACAGACACTGCAATATTTGTGAATAGTTGTGTGTGCAGGGAAGGGACCTTTTAATCAAAATGCTCGGGACCTGGGGTTTGCCGCATAATGGATCTTTCCATAACTACTAGAAAATCATGTAAACATTAAATATACTCAAATAAGAATAAACTGATTTTCCCTCAGATAGGGATTAAACATATCTCTGTTTGAAAGAATTACAATGTACTATTTAATTATTATACAGAAAAAGGAAATAGTTTTTAAAAAAATTTGGATTACTCGATTATAATGGAGTCTATAGGAGACAGGCTTCCCGTAATTGGGAGCATTCTGGATAACATGTTTCCGGATTATGGATCCTGTACCTGTATATGGATAGACATACACATGCACAAAGGGTTAACATGTTTTCTTTAAAACTGCTGAAATCATATACAATAACTAGAGATCATATGAAACATCTCCCTTCAGGTGAAACGGTTATACAATCACGTGGCACTCAGAATCCAAGGAAATCATGTTTAGCAGCTGCCAGCTTGGCACAGGTGCCATGACTGGGTAAACTAAACAGTGACATTTAGCAGTGGAAGCTATAAAGCAGCTAGTCAGAACTGGGAGCAAATACAATACATTAATCAGTGGAACAAAAGCCTGCTGCTATCAATGAAAACTGCTCAATGTCCAGGAGAGCACTTATTTAGGGCAACACAACTAGCAGACTGAGCACATCTCCTTACCTGGCCAAGAGGAAACTTTGGGCGACTTTGGGGAGATTATTCGCCCGAGGAAGAAGCAATTTGTCGCCAGGCGACTAATCTCCCCCAAATAGCACCGTGTGTCACTACCCTTAAAGGGGTTGTTCACCTTTGAGTTAACTTTTAGTATAATTTAGAGAGTGATATACTGAGACAATTTGCAATTGGTTTTAATTTTTTATTGTTTGTGGGTTTATAATTATTTAGCTTTTTATTCAGCAACTCTCAAGTTTGCAGCGTCAGCCATTTGGTATCTAGGGTACAGATTACCCTAGCAACCCTGCATTGATTTGAGTAAGAGACTGGAATATGAATAGGAGATGTACTGAATAGAATGATAAGTAATAAAAAGTGGCAATAACAATACATTTGTAGCCTAACAGAGCATTTGTTTTAGATGGTGTCAGTGACCCCCATTTGAAAGCTGCAAAGAAACAGAAGAAAATTGCAAATCATTAACAAACTATGAAAATTAATGAAGACCAATTGAAAAGTTTCTTAGAATTGGCCCTTCAATATACTAAAAGTTAACTTGAAGGTGAACTACCCCTTTAAAGAGAAAGAAAAGGCAAAAAAATAAAATCCCATTTTTACTTTCTTTAATGGAAAAGAAATCTATCTCCAATATACTTCAATTATAAAAGGTCTACTGTTTTTATAAGAGGGCAACGTTTCAGACTCCACGGAGCCCTTTATCAAGCCTTGTCCTAAACGTTGGCCTCTTATTGTATGCACATGGGCTAAATAAATCAAAATTGCTTTTTTTTCCCCACTTTTATTAGTGTGCTACTGGTTTTGTTTTTCATTAAATATTGGACCTGAAGGGCAGGAGAAGGTCGTCCAGTTTGAGCACCTTTATTTGTATTTTTCAAGTAAGGGTTTGAGCAGTCTACAACGTTAAGTACTGTTTTATAAGAAACCTGACTGTATGCAGTGAAATTCTCCCTTCATTTATTATTGGGGATTGGAATTGTCAGACAGTCCCTGTATAACTGTTGTTGTATTGGTTCTATGGCAGATATTATTTGACTTGTGCTGTTTTGATCATTTATGATGATCCCTAAGCTTAACCTCCCAACTGAAGCCCAGACCACACTGAGCATGTGTGAGTTTTGATATTGCAGAGATGTCTAACAAAGTTACAAGATGACAGCCCCCTGTCGCCAACTTTGAAAGCATAAATCATTTGTCTTATTAGGTTTCTGGTGCAGTAAGTTCATGTTTAGAATTAGTATACAAAATACAACATTTCTAACATTATTCTATTTTAGACTTTAGCTGCCCTTTAAGGTCCAAACAGATATTCATCCATGAGGCAGCAAACCATGTTCTTTGCCCATTTGCATGGAACTTTAGGCCTTAAATTACCCCCTTTAGGGTAGTGACAGACAGGGAGAAGGAAATTCGGGGAGATTGTCGCCTGCTAAAAACGCCAGGCGACAAAATCTCCCCGAATCTCCCTGTCTGTCCCTACCCTTAGCCATGGTAAGGGAAGCATAGTGTATTGCATTCTCTTAGCAGCTTTCTAAATGACAAAGTAATTTTTGTCAATACTGTTGTTTAGGCTTAGAAAGTCTATATAGTTCAGATCGAGAAACAAGACTATCAATTAACTTTCTGTTTGATCAACCAGAAGAGATTATGTAAATGGATGGCTAAACTTGCTGGTGAAAGGTATGTTTTCATCCTGAATCTTTTTACTATGTTTACAGGAAAAAGTATATTTGATACTCATTGTTTTATCATTGATGGTCATATGAAAATTACAAGAGGGCAGATTCAAAAATTTCCTTTTAGAGTGAAAACTGGATGCATATTTATTCAATTGCCCTTCCTCAATATTATGAACAGTGTTATAATTTGTAAGTTGTCCTGACCTGGGTCCTCTAGTCCTATTTTTACAAAGACACTCTAATAGTTGCATGATCATGGAAAGTGGCCTGCAGCTAGGGTTGCCAACCTTTCCTAAAATTTTTACAGACTGGAAACAAGAAAAAAAAGGGGCTGGCCGTGATGTAAAAGCCAGAAGGAGGACATTCATTTTCCCGTGTTTTATGGAAATTCTTAGACAACTAATAGCAGGCTACTGGCTCAACTGAAAATTAACGAAAATCAGAAAGTGCATAGAAACACAGGGTCACCGACACTGGGCATTTAAAAAGAGCTTGAGCCATTTTAAAAAGTCATAAAATGTGCTAAAACGGCCAATATCTCAGAAATCACATGAAATTGAAAGTGAACGTAATTTGCAAAAGTGCTCAAAGTAAAATTAAGCTCAAAGTAAATGTACACCAATTATTTTTGGGAATATGAAGGGATACTGATGTGGGAAAACATGTTATTTTTCAAAAGACATCCGTTAATAGTGCTGCTCCAGACATTTTTATATTTAATGTTGAGATCTTATTTGGGGCTAGACTTATTGTCAGTTTCCTAGCTGCCCACAGTCATGTGACTTGTGCTCTGATAAACTCCAGTCACTCAATTACTGCAAGTTGGAGTTATATCACCCCTCCCCCCAGCAGCCTAACAACAGAACAATGGGAAAGTCACCAGATAACAGCTCCCTAACACAAGATAACAGCTGCCTGGTAGATCTAAGAACAGCACTCAATAAAAAATGTCTCACTGCGACACATTCAGTTACATGGAGTAGAAGAAACAACAGCCTGCCAGAAAGCAGTTCCATCCTAAAGTGCTGGCTCTTTTTGAAAGCACCTGACCAGACAAAATGACCTAAGTTGGCTGCCTAAACACAAATAATATAATATAAAAAAATACACTGAATTTTTTTGCAGTGTAAACCAACACTTATTTATAAATAAAAACTACACCATAAAAATCATGACAGAATCCCTTTAAGTATGCGTTTTTTCTTCAGTCCCTCTTTCTATAGATGCCAGATTCATAGCTCCTGTGCAAAGCCTGTTAATGCTGGGCAGTGAGTTATACTACACATTTATATTTTGGAAAAGCTATCTACATTGGTAATTCAGCCTACATTGCCAACATGATGAAACAGAGAGCAGAGAGACTTGGATAGCAGTCTGATATTGTGCCAAATTATTGCAAAGAAACAAGGAGATTATGTTGGCATATGTGATGTGTGGTAATCCAAAAACAGAAGGCAAGGTTCCATAAACAAATGAAATAAAGATGTTGCAAAACGGTTTGCCAACTGAATGATTATATAAAACAAGAGGAAACATCCTAATGGAAAAACATCTGTATTATAGAGCTCCCAGAACTTCCTGTTTCATCACAATCGCCTATATTTGTCATAAATCATGAAGAATACCTTTTTATGAAAATCAAAGGCTTACCATGTACTTGAGGTTTAATAGGTCATGATGTGTTTTAAAAGAGAATGAACATTATAAAGGGCTTGTTAACACAGAACCAAGGAAAGAATATTTCTGGCATCATTCTGGGATCAATCCATTCATGTTTTTCTGTGGTTTTAAAGTTATTTGTACAAGTAATTGCAACTGAAAGCAGCAATGGTTTATCCCTTCTCTGGTTCTGGCGCTTGAAACAATACAGCAGAAGTCATTTCTCATCCAGGTCAGTTCATCAGCGGGCATCTGCTACATTGTTTCAGATGTGAGAAACCGTAAAGGGACTAGAAAGCAACATGCACATACGGTTTTCATTTGCAATTACATTTATAAATAACTTTAAAAATAACGAGCATATAAATAAATAAATATATAATGCAAAATTGCTTAAAATTCCATTGTTTCATCATTTGAAAAACAGGTTTTGGGTAAAAATCTCACACACACAGTGAATATATAGGATGTTACACAAGATGCTCTTCAGCGTAATCCTAAAAAGGGTTTTTTTCTGCACTACATCACTGCACCACAACATATGCCAACAGAAACAACCCCTTGTGTTTCAGATCAAGCATGTGCTGAGCTATAAACAGATATAAGAATCAAAATGTTACATTTCCAAAGCAGCCTCAAAGATGATAAATTAGAAAAATCTCTTGGTAACAAAACCAACAAAGAATGTAACTGTACATATCAGCAGTATGTGAAAGGTATTATAAGGCTAACTTTTTTGGGAGCATGACAGTTCTGACTTCATTCTTCCCTGAAATTTAAGCAGATAAGACTTTTTTGGAAGGCTGAACTGGAAAGAAACATGGGTCAATTAGACCTCTCTCATCCACTATTTATCTACAAACTTTCACTGTTTTACCTCCCATTTGTCCCGTTTTCTGTGAGACATTCCCAATTTTGACAGCTCAACCTGCAGTCCAAGGTTTCTTACAGAAATGTCCCGACTTTCTCTTTGATCTCCTGCAGTGACTTGAAAAAAAGAGACATGCTTCTGAAACTTAATTAAAATAGGAGGATCTTTGGCAGAGAGCCCAGAACAGCTGCCGGCTGCACTTGGATACTTTTGTAACAATATACGATAAGCAAATAAACAATTCTAACAATTTAAGATAAGCAGGTCTCTTGGGAGAACCATACTTGATAGCTTAAAGGAAAATTCACCTTCATTAGCAAAGCTCTTACAACTCAAACCATTGCACTAAAAGTCCCAGAAATGTGTTCAAACTTTCAAAACTTGTCAAATTTGGTAAAATAGACATGGTAGTTATGGGGTATGGCCATAAAATGGGCGTGGCCAAAAAAATCACTGCGCTACGTGCGGCACCGGTTTTTGTCCCTCTTTTCATTTTTCAACTGTTGGCTAACCTTACCAAAGAAGTAGATTATAAGAAAGACCTATAGTGATCGGTCTGGGAAGACCACATCAAGTTCAGATACTGGATTCCCTGGACCAGTGCTACAGTTTGCTTAAAACTACACCAGCCTTGGGTATTTATGTAGAAACTCATTTACTACTAACATCTACTGTTTATGTCTTTTCTTTGGGCCCAGGCAGGTATATAAGCAGTACAATGAAAAGGCCTTTTTTGGTGCTGCACATGCATCTGCCCACACCAGAAAAAAACATAAGAAGCCAAAGCAGAACAAGATGTTGACTATGAGCTTCTTCAGAAATACATAGGGCCAAAGCAGTTTTACGTAACACTAGCACCTTTAGTTCTCCTTTAAACCAGTCTGGTCGATATTGGTTTTAGCCAGATATACTTTGACCAAGCCAACCGAGAGGCTCCATACACATACCAGTAGGGTTGCCACCTTTTTTGGAAAGCTCTACCAGCCGGGGCAGGGGGGGTCCACCAGGGGGAGGATCATCAAGTTACTGGCCGGACCAGTGATATCACAGGGGCAGAGCTGTGACATAATTGGGGTGGAGCCAAGTTGCGGAGCATGGAATTAGAAGGGAATTTAATATGTTCTGTAGCTTGAAAGTGAAGAAAGGGGCAGTCTGAGGGCTTTATAAATGGTGACTTAGAAAAAGTCACTTATAAATGGTGACCAAAGGAGCCTAAGTGATAGTGACTCAATACGCATTTTATACATGCCTCTTGGGCTCACAGATTGTTTTACTGAGTAACAAACACTTCATTAAAAAGGGTTTTGTGTGTTTTTATTCCTGAACATTGAAACTAATATTTAGAACATCCACCTTTTACAGGAATAGTAGCTTTGCAAACAGTTTGGCAGTCATTCAGGCCATTCTTTTAGGCACATTTGCTCTAGGTTGTTTAGATTAGCCAGTATCACATTCACTCAATAATACAGTATTCAGATAATGCTACCAGCTCTCACTTTATATGAGATTAGAGCTTTGACTGGGCCATTTGAGGATATTCACCTGTTTTGCTGTCAAGCAACACCAATAATACTTTGCACTTCTGTTTGGAAGCAAATGCTGAAGATCAATTAGTTTTCATTTTTTTTTACCCAATTGAAACAAGTTTCCTTGTGAACGAATATCGTGCATCATTCACCCTTCCTTCTGTTTTTATATTCAACCTAAATAACAGTATGAAATAATGCAGCTATACAGTCATCTAGAAGACATGGATATCCTGGAAAAATGACAATAGTCAATAAAAAGCCTTTGGTATTTGTTTGACATAGATTACACATGCATTTAAAGAAATAAAAATGTATCCACATACCAGCAATACTGCTCTAAATGTACTTAGCTGGCTTGTGAGACAGTTCCAAAACATCAAAGTCAGGGATTTTCCAAACAGATTCCATTATTGCAATTTTGTAATAGTTTATCAAAGAGATGGGTGACAGAGCTTAGGACCCACTCATTATTGCGGTCTACATTGTGTTGCAATCAGAGCATGTGGTAGAGAACATTTTATCTCGTAATGCAAAGTCGACAAAACAATAGTAATTTATGAGTAACAATGCACAGAATAGTTCATTGCGATATGGCATTCACGTAGCTTTGTGGTTGATTATTGGTCTCCAACCAAAGTGCCAAGGATCCCAGAGATATGTGTAACACAGCTTGAAACAGCCTTGCCATGTCTTATCAGTATTGCAATATTCTAAAGTACTGGAAGGTCATTTTCCCCTTGCTCTTTCAAGTCCAATTTTTTCCCAATAGCATGGTAAAACTTCTGCTCCTCTATGACAATGAACCATACTGAAATGCTTCTTAAATAAATGTGTTTAATCCTTTCAGTGCTAGAGGCTGCCTATTGATCTAAGGGGAGAGTTTAAAATATCAGTATTTCTGCTGTCCAATGCTTTAGTGCAAGAAATCATTGTACAAGCCAAAGGTCAGGGTGCCAGAAGCAGCAAACCATAATGAGCTGGCGCTATATATTAAATTAATTTATAAAAGTGTAACCCCTTTTTGGCTGTATTAGAACCAAACCAACTAGTATATGGTAGAGCTACATGTGACCCTCTTTCATCAGGTAGGGCTTTCACTAAGGGGAAATACACGTGTGAG
>CM044442.1:83104205-83115848 GCA_024363595.1 Xenopus borealis | reverse complement strand
GATCAAAAGTTTTATGTATAAATATGTTCAAAGACCCACACACCATGGGGCAGATTTATCAAATTCACATGAAGGATTCAAATTCAATCGAATTTTCAAAAAATTTCTAATTCCCATAGGGTTTAAGATTTTTAGATAGAATAAAAAAAAATTATCGAATGGTTAAAATCAATCAAATCACATTTTTATTCAATCGTTTGATCGATCCAATTGCGATAAAACCTTCAAATTCGATATTCTAATTTGAAGGTTTTAAATTCGACCAAAATTCGATTGGTGGAATTCGAGGGTAAATTCACCCTCAAATTCGACCAATAGTAAATCTGTCCCCATGTCTGTGATCAATTCATTTGTATTGCGCATATCACACATCCGACATTTGGGTCCACATTAGGGCCTATTTCAAGGTGGGTGTGTGGAAGTATAGGAAGTAAGCATAGTTCAGCACATCATTACTAGGTAAGAGTCCGAACCAGGCGCTACCATCCAAAGCTGTATATAGAAAAACCCAAAAGATGAGGTGCACACTGGGAAGTTTTCAAAGAAATTTTAAAGCTTCATAGCTTTATCGTATCCATGTTAAAAACAGGTAAATGTTTCAGTCTTTTCCCCAATACCTTTATCAAGACCTTTCTTTAAACATCATACACATAAATAGGTAAAACCCAATAACACTCACCCATGTTGGGTTTTACATCATTATTTGTATGATCTTTATATAATTTAAAAAATTTTTTTTAAAAATTCAGTGTGCACCAGATCTTTTATATTTATATATACACACACACACACACACACACACACCCACACACACAACACTATACTCCACAATGCCACAAAAAAAAACATTTTCTCATAAAACGGCTAATAAAGTGGATCTAGTTGCACATTTCAGCGAGTTTAATAATTTTGTATTAGTGGAATATCAAAGCACTCCGTGAACAAATAATTAGCAATTACAGATAAGCCATAAATCTAAAGCATGTCAAGTGTAAGCTGCTTTACCGCACAACTCACTGTAGGAAATGGTTTGAATAGGGGCTACTACAAAGAGTGAGGTGCATGTTGGGGCCCCACAGATCAGCAACTTTTGGGAGTAAAAGAATAGCAGAACAACTGCATCTAGAGCATTGGGAATAATGCAGGATTGTGACTGTTGAGCACCAGGTATAGTAGGGTGATATGGTGTCTTATTTTTGGTAGGAACATATTTCAGGATAGCAGGTACAGTATGGCAAGTTGTGGCTTATATTATAGTACAGATTTGAGCTGAAGGGACTGTGGGACAGCAGGTATAGTGGGGAGCAGTGGGATACTAGTCTCTGGGAAGGGACTGTTGGATGGCAGGTACATTAAGAAGAGATGGTACTTGAAGTAGCAGTGGGCAAAACAGCTTATGGGAAGGCACTGGGCAAATAAAGAACAGCAGAAGCAGATCTAATAAATGGACTACAATAGCAACGAGGATAATTTATTGGCGTAGTCTATAGCAGTGAATAGCCGCTATAGTATAGTTAGATGGATCTTACAAGAACAGTGGCTACAAAAGCCTTTAGAGATGGTGCAGTGCTTGAAAATTCTTATTAAATTAAGATTATGCTTCAGTCTGGTGTAAGAAGATAGCCCTGTTTTTTGATAAAGACTTAAAGACTGTCACTGAGGCGAGATGATGGCAGACAGGACCATCTATGTCCACATTGGCCCTTGCACACAAACTTTAAGAGCCCTGTATAAATCCTTCTTCTACCAAAGATAATTCTGAAGTCACTAGGTCCAGAGACTGCATGCATAAATATATAAAATGTATTCTATGGCCACTGCACTAATGAAGTCTGCGAATCTTGAATGAAGGTAAAGCAGATTCCTTTTTAAAAAAATATAATTTTAATTAATTCACATGTTTTATAGGCTTATTGAACAATGCCCTGGTTTACGCCGAAATGAAAATGTTTACAGTTTATTCTCGTTTAAAAGATTATTTTGACTGTATTATGTAGAACCCAGAAGCAAATCATCAATTTCAAAGACCTTGCATAAGTCCAGAAACCGGATTCCCCAGAGAAATTGGATTTAAACTCTATTTTCCAGCTTTCAGAGGAATTAAAATACATAGACTCCACCTGAGCCAGATATGTCCAAGCTCTTATTAAATTGTACCTTCTAGCATTTTATTGACTTTTTACAAGGCCGATTGTGTATCCAGTTGTTGCTATATCAGTCTTTGGGAATCCTATAAGACCAGCAGAGAAACAACCGTTTAAGATGTGGTAAAATATTAAAAAAAAACTATTGTATTAAATAAATTACATGTCATGACTAGAATATTTCACTACAATATGTATATACACACACACACAGCCTATAGGGTTCTAGCTAGATATCTACATTTAATATCATGTGCTTTTGAGCTATATAGTATAGGATGTTTCTTTCAATTCAAGATGTAGCCAGTAAAGGGGAAAAGACACAGGAAGAATTCTTTTTAGGAGCTGGATTCTATAACCAGCTTTGTATTCCATCCATAATGGATTTATTTTTTTCTCTAGATGAGCTTATTCAATTTATATACTTTACCTTTTTTATTCCCCCCTTTTTTGAGAACCAACAGTTACAGATTATTAACTATAACCCATGAAAAATATATCCACTGACCTTAAGGGTTGGGCAAATGGGCAGATTCGGGGAGATTTAGTCACCTGGTGACTAATCACCTCTTCTGCGGGGCACCAATATCCCCTGCCTTCTTCTTGCCTTCCGTCCGCCTACGCTAATGCACTCGCAGTGCTTCGATTTCCAAATTCGCCCGAAGTTTCCGCGTGAGGCAACTTCCAGGTACTTCGGAAATCTAAGTGCCACGAGTGCATCAGCGCAGGCAATTCTTCATTAAGGCAGACCAAAGGCAGTTTTGGGGAGATTGTCGCCCCGTAGAAGTGGTGATTAGTTTCCAGGTGACAATCTCCCTGAATCTGCCCCAACCCTAAATGATGCAAGAAAAGCTCTACTTGTGCTTAATACAGTCTCAAAAGCTTGCCTTATATAAACCTTGCATTGACAAGAAAAGCTTGCCACCCCCACCAAATAAAATGCATAGAGGTTTTTGAGAAGTGAGAAAAAGTAGAAGTAGAACAATGTTAATGTTGAACAGATGCTAGCTCATCATCTAATCAAACCGAAACTATTGCCAAACTTTCAAAATATAAACAATTGCGTATCATGTCTGGAAAAAAATGTTTTCTTCCCTATCCAGCAGTGCAAGGGCCGGTATTACAAATTTACTGGCCCTGGTAAAACACTACTACAGTTCATATAAGGGTGGAGACATAAGGCAGATTCTGAATTTTCCTCGTGAGGCAGCTTTGGGCGACTTCGAAAAAAGAAGTGCCGCGAATGCCATACTACTAGCGACTTTAACTTATCTCCAGAAGAAGAGGTAATTATTTGCCAGGCACCTAAATCTCCCCAAATCTGCCCTTGTTTCACTACCCTAAACAAGCTGCTTTTGTTGCAATAGTGAAGAATTTAAAAAAAAAAGTCTATATGGCAGAGTATATAGTGGATAACAATCAACACCATTATGTTCTACAGAGCTTATCCGCTGTGTAACCTGAGCCTTTTCTCCTTTGAATGGCTGCCCCCATTGCTACACAGCAGCTTATTTATATAAACAATAGTAGTTGTTCTGAAGCAAACAGAAGTTTTACCAGTGCAGGGCAACACTGCATTATATTTTTAGTACTTTAAAACACTCATTTTCTGAAGCGTATAAGTATCGAAATGTAAAACGGCGGTAGCAACATATGTATCTTTTGCCTAACCTAAATCTAATTTATCTGCACAATCATAATTTTTGAATTTACTTAACTGCTTCAATATGTATAAAGCTGCCCAAATATGAAATCACAGGATGTCTACATTGACTATTCAGCATTTATGGATCAATGAAAGTAGCACTATTGCACCTAACTTAGTGTATCTTTCACTGCATGTATCCCAGTCATTCTGCTAGGTTAATGTCACCACTTTAAGCTACAAATGGTAAAACAGATGGTTTTCTGATGGGATAAGCATGATTAAAATAGGCTTTTTGGAGGCAGCATTTTAATAGAGATTTTTTAGCTCTTTGGCTTTAACTCTTTCTTTGGGTTTCAGAACAGAGGGTGGAATTCCTACAGAAGCAATGTGCAAAAAGACAAATACATAAAACATTAAAGGAGTAGTTAACGTTACAAAAGTATGATGTAGACAAGTCATTATGTAATTGTATGTAATTGGTTTCATTTTATTTTCTGTCCCGACCTATAATGTACTAAAAGTTATTTAAACATGAAAATCTCCTTTAACTTAAACACCAGGAATGTAATCAGTCTGAAAAGGTCTATCACTGGTTCCCATATAGAACGTTAAAGCTGCCATAGACCGACATGCCACGGTCAGGGGTAATCCAAATGTTCGGCCCTATGGCCAAACGATCAAATTACAATGAGGGCAATGGGCTCCGTCGGGTTGGTCTGAAAAAATCAAACCTCTGATATCGATCGGGAATACCCGTCGGAATCCCCCATACACGTTAAATTAAGCTGTGAAATTGGTCTAAACTACAAATATCAGCAGCTTTATCTGCCCCTGTATATCCAGCTTAAGAAAAGTTGCTTAAACCACATGTAGCATAGAAAGGCAGATATCAGTATTTCAGAATTCTGACAACTAGTATAGGGTGCAGATTCCAGCTATGATCAGATTGCTCCATGAACTAGGTAAAAAGTGAGATAGTGATTACAGGTACGAGATACATCATCCGGACATCCAGTATCCAGAAAGTTCAGAATTAGTTTTTTTTTTTTAATATTTCCTCTTTCTCTGTAATAATAAAACAGTAACTTGTACATAATCAACCCCTATTGGAAGCAGAAATAGCCTATTGGGGTTATTTAATGTTTACATGATTTTCTAGAAGACTTACTAGAAGATCCAAATTATGGAAATATCTGCATTCTGAATAACAGGTCCCATACCTGTCCCAGAATTTTGATTTATACTGTAACTTGTATGTTACCATAGTGGTAAGGCTGAATTCAATGGTCCATAAAGGACAAAACAAGGTCTACAACAGTATAAACTATATAGAAGGACATTGCGGAGTCAGAGATTCCTGCTGCAAGTGTTATAGCAGGGGTCCCCAACATTATTTGGCCCAGGGACCGGTGTAGCTCCAAATTTTTTTTGCAAGGAGTGAGGGGTGGGGGAGTCGGTGCTCCATGCTTAAAAATCAGCATCAGAGCAGGTCAAAAGAAGGCAGCATTGCTAGTGCATCGAATGCAACAGTGCTCTCTGCACTAGCACAGCCAAATGTTCATGTTAAAACCCAGAATTTAAGGTTAAAAGAGGAGGCTTTTTACCATCCCTTGTAACTGGCCGTAAGGTTATCACCTTGCCTCATGGAAGGAGAGGCCCCGTGTGTATATACCAGGAAATAGAATACAACATTAATTTCAGATTTTGTCCTGTTTAGTGCAAGAAATAAAGGCATTAAAGTGATACGGACACTAAAAAATGTATTTTAACATATGAAATGTACATTAAATGTTACCTATAGGTCATGTAACTATGTAACCAACTATGTATGTTGATCATTTTTTGCGGAGAGGTTTGTTTTTGTATATAATGGTTAGTTGAAGCTCCTAAGCCTGACTCTCTGACTTTGCCAACCTGACTGTTCCATCTCAGCCTGTTAGTTACAGTTTCTAATGCTAACGGACTCCTGCTGCACAAATATGGCAGCCCCCTCATACAGGAACATGGGGGATGAGACAGGTAATGTAAAAGCATCATGCAAATACTTTATGGTAAAGTTAGAAGTAGCTTTCAAAGCCAATATTATAATAGATGTAGAAAATAGATGTAGTTCAGGTGTCAGTATCTCTTTAATTGAAGAAACTTGCAAAAGGTATGCTCGGCACAATTTATTGATCCAATGTTAGAAAATGGGGTAATACTGTCCCCTTAAACCTATGACAGTAAAAAATAAACTTCCCTTTCTCATGTTGAAAATAATGCAGCTAAAAAGTTTAGCATTTAATTTGAGCACATATCTTAAGTGCAAAAGGCCTGAAAGGGTTGATTGGCTGTGCCTTGCAAGAAATAATTAGGGAGCAGCTATTATCAGCTCTTGGACTTGTCAGAAACCTAGAATATCAGCCCAAAGGGTTTTGCTCAGACATTCCCTAATCAAGCACGGCTACGGCAATATAAGCATCTGTACAGGAAGCCTCATCTCGGCCCGGTGCCATTTGGAATAAACAAAATGCCAAATACAGTCCAGAAAGTAATTTGTCTATAGACATATTTAGAATTAAAAGTTTACTGAAAAACTTAGTAGAAAGAAAAAAAAAAAAAAAAAAAAAAAAAAAAAAAAAAAAAAAAAAAAAAACCAAGAGCATATTCTTTTCCAGAGCCAGAAAGAAAAATAAAACTGTGGAGCACAGACTATTTCCAGCAATTTATTTAAGTATATCAATACCAGAAGTGTTACCTAAGGACACATAGCCTCTTGTAAAGTAGTGTGAGCCCTAGTCCAGCACTTACTAAACAACAGAAGGTTATGGGAAAAAATGCTAGCATTTACTACATCCCCTCTATTAAACATGTACAGTTGTAATTTCCTACATCAGTAATGATGGCTGCTCTATCTTGATATACCACATCCGTGTTCATTTAACCGTTGAAAAGAAAAATAAATTGTAGAGGGAAGGCCAGTTAACATTTTATTCTTATACACTGCCATGCAAAGCTAGTAGGGGGGAAAAAAGTAACTAGCTCCCATATGAGCTGCTTGAATACAGCTGTACTTTAAAATGACCACAAGCAGATGTGAGTAGAGGAATATCTAAAGAGACCTTAAAAAGCTGAGGCAGTTGGAACATTTTACTTCTACAGTCCCTTTTTTTATTCAGGATTGGCTTTAGACAAATACAAGAGGTTCTCTGCACTCAACCCATTTTAAATACATTTAGGACATTAAGCCACTAAAAATGCCTTACCCTTTTAACATAACAGGGATTGTTTGTCCATATACTGCACTGCAATATATTTAAGCTGGCCAACTACATCAAAGGCATCCCCGGTATGGCCAGTCCTACACTCCACTTTCACCTAATTCTTTGACAACCAAATTGCTTCATTATACGTTTTACAATTTATATAGGAGCAGTGGCAAACTCCATGTTGTAGCTCTCGCCCTTTCCAACTATAGTGTGGTGATCCCAGTGGTGGCTAATAAAAGGGCAACCATTTTATTTGGGTGCCGACAGTCGAAAAAGGCCAAAATGAAAGGGGTTGTTCACCTTCCAAACTTTTTTCTGTTCAGTTTTCAAATTGTTCCCCAGAAATAAATACTTTTTTCAATTACTTTCCATTATTTATCTTTTACTGTTTTTCCAAAATGTAAGTGTAAAGTTGAATGTTGGCGTCTCTGGTGTTTGAGTCTGGAAGCTCAGTAATTCAGCTGCAGACTCTAAACCAGGGGTCCCCAACATTTTTTGCTCGTGAGCCACATTTAAATTTAAAAAAGAGTTGGAGAGCAACACAAGCATGAAAAAGTCCATGTGGATGTCAAATAAGAGCTCTGATTGGCTTTTTGGTAACCTCTATATGGACTGGCAGCCTACAGGAGAGAATGTTTGGCAGGACATCTGTTTTTTATGCAACCAAAACTTCTCTAATGGTGGCCATAGACGCACAGATAATATCGTACGAAACGAATTTTCGTACGATATTCGGTGCGTGTATGGTGGGAAATGAGCCGACCGACATTGTCAGAGGATTAAGATATCGGTCGGCTGGTTGATTGGACTGGACGGAAAATTTTGATCGGATGCCTTTGAAAAGCTCCCTGAATATCGGCCAGTTAGTGCTGAATCGTCAGATACAAGTAGATTTCTATTGTTTCTACCCATTTATCTGACGATTCAGCTATACACGTGTGTGTTGAAACGAACGATCTTTCTTGGAAAGATCTTTTCCGAGAAAGATCGTAATTGTTACGTCTATGGCCAGCTTAAGCCAGTAATTCAAAAATAAGCACCTGCTTTGGAGCGACATCCAAGGGGTTGGAGAGCAACATGTTGCTCGCGAGCTACTGGTTGGCGATCACTGCTCTAAACCGATACAATTTTGCAACATTTAGTGGATACATTTCACAGCGACATCTCTGGAGTATTAGCAACTATTGTATCAATTCTAACAGCTGCCTGTAATGAAACCCAGAGATTCTGCTCAGCAGGGACAAAGATAAGAGATGTATCCATTAAATGTATCAGTTTAGAACAGTTGGCCAGAGCTGCTTTAGAAGGTGAAAAATGACACTTTACACTTCAATATTAGAAAAAACGGTAACAAATATAAAAGACAGTAATTGGAAAAGTGTCGTTATTTCTGGTGATTATCTGAAAACAACTAGTTGTTTGAAGGTGAACAACCCTTTAAGTGACACTGAATAACCTTATTGCTTTCAAAGAGCGATATAATTAACTACAGACATTCTGCACAATTCCACAGACAAATTCGGTTCAACTGGGTCTTTATTAATTACAGTATAATACAATATCATTTCAAAGAGCTTTACTAACCAATCTTTATCACAAAGATACAAAACAGTTACCAGTCTAAAACAAACTCCAATTAAATACATGCGGATCTTAAAAAAACACAAGGCATCATATGCAAATAAGCTTTATCCCACTGCCAGCACAATGCAGGCTTATGAGCAGAACGTCAGCATGCAAATATAACTGAACACAATGAGCAATCTAACTGCCCCATGTTTTCCATTCACTCAATAGCATTCTTTACAAAACTGCTTGCTTTATACAAATGAGAGAAATTCACAGTGAAATACATTCAATAGGCAGGTCTAAACACTTCATATTAAAGATTATTTTTGCATAACGATTCCGATATTTGCATGTGCAGCGTTTAAAAGGTTTCCTTTCCGGTGGAACTGAACTCGGTAGTTGCTGACAGCAAGTTAAAAACAACAAGTACAAGGTAACTGGAGACAAAGTTTTTTTTTTTCTTTTTTAAGGCAAGGTGCCAGCTTTTCATTTATGGAATTGCATTTTTTTTTTTTTTTTTTTTTTTTTTTTTTTTTTTTTTTTTTTTTAAAGCTTCAATTAATATGTAAGGCTCATGTCAAACAAGGCATTTTCACCAGCCTTCCATGTTGTTTGTGTGCACTGACATCACTAAAAGCAGATACTCATTAGTGCAACCTTGCACGGCCACAGATTAAATTCCATACATCCCAACTGTCCCATTTTTCTCAGTCCAGATTTTGACAGGTCAACCCGTAGTCCCGGATTGTTACTGAAAATGTCCCAATTTTCTCTTTGATCTCCTACATGGACCAGCCACAAAAATATACAAAGATTGTGAAATTTAATTTGGGCCAGAATACTGTATGTGGCAGGTGCACTCAGACACTTTTGTATCAATTTAAGATGAGCAAAGGAATGGTTGTAACAATTTAAAATAAAGCAAAGAAACAATTGTAGCAATTTAAGATAAGCAGGTCTCCAAGGGAACCATGACTTGCAGCTTAAAGGAACAGTTCGGTGAAAAATAAAAACTGGGTAAACAGATAGTATGTGGAAAATAAAAAATGTTTCCAATATAGTTAGGTAAAAAATTACTTCCTGCTTTTCAGCTGTCTAACCGAGTTGGCCATCAACTTTAAGGAGGGCCATATGGGACATAACGGTTTAGTGAGTTTGCAACTGATCCTTCACATGCAACTCAGATTCAAAAGCAAATAGTTATGACCCACATGCCCCCCTTCAAGTCACTGATTGGTCAGTGCCTGGTAACCAATCAGTGGAAACCAAGAGAGCTGCAAAGCGGGAAGTAGTGTTCTGGTTATGTTAGACATCCTCAGGGGTGATCCAGCCCATTTCACCGCCCGAGGTGGCCTTGGGTCCATGGCTTGAAGAGCCAAATTTCCGATTTGAAAACCCGGAATTCGGCTCTTCGTTACCAGGAGCGGCATTTTTGCCACCCCTGGTAAGCAGGGGGGACGCTGCCCCTGAGGAGAGTGCCTCAACTTGCCTCATTGGTGGAGCGCCCCTGGACATCCTGTCACTCCAGTCTTTTATAAATTACATTTTTTTGCTTGACTAGCTATATTGGAAACATTTTTTATTTTGCACAGCCTATTTACCCAGTTTTTATTTTTGCACTGAACAATTCCTTTAAAGGGCAATTCACCTTCATAAACAAAACCATAATAACACATAAAAAACACAGAAATATATTCAAAGTTTCATAAACTGCACAATTTTGTAAAATAAACATGGTAATTAGGGGGTGGGGCCAAGAAAATGGTTGACTCCACGGCGCAAATCGTTTGTTGTCAAAGGAATCCCATTAAAATGTACCATAATGTGTGTGAATGGGATAGGGACCTTACATTGTAACCTCCACTGGGACAGGTATTGATGTCAATGATATATAATCTCTGCAAAGCATTGCAGAATAATAATCCCAAACCACAGATTTAAAGGAAACAATTATACTTATATAAACCAATTGCCCGTTCCTGCTTTAGGCTCACAGTGTCAGGCAATCCCTCCTTACCCTTGTGAAGTGATGAATTCTGGCCAAGATTCCCTCTGCTTTCCAGAGGATCTGTGAACCATCCATTGTGGAAAGTAGAGGGACTTCCAAACATCCATCAGTGCACAAGAAACAAGGTGGGGGAGAGGTTGCATGACACTGCGAGCCTATGGGGGGGGGGGGTTTGGAAATTGTTACAAGTCAGCTATTATGGTTTCTTTTCATTCAGTGGAATGAGGTACTACTAGGTGTTTTTGCACCAATTCAACATAAGCCCAATTGAAAGGGCACTTGTAAAATGGAGGGCTATTTTTTCCCTTTAACAAAGTCAAAGAAGGAGTAAGACATGTACATAAGCCTGTAGAATAACACTGGTAAACAACACAGAAGCATAAATGAAAAGTTAAAAGCCTAATAAAAAAAATTTCTTTCCTGCTAGGAAATGCTCCAGTGGTTTCTCAAGTTCATAAAACAGGCAAATGCCCCAGTCCTAAGGTATGGCAATGTCCTCTGCATAAATGTCACAGTTAATAGTTAATTTAACTGAACAGCCTTTTTTCAGGCGAGTTTTATTGACAATAGGGGGTCCTTAAACAAGAGGTAATGAATCACTATTGTAGAATATTCAAGCCTGCAATGAAGATTTTGTTTGGGATATACATATATTTGCATCAATGTTATTTAAAACCCCATGTGCCAGAGATTGTGGCACATTCTTATACTGCTGGACAAAGCCTAGTTTTTCCAACAACCATACTTAGGCACAGTAGTTCAGGGAGCATAAGGCCCAGCCCAAAAAATAAATTCCGCTCACTCAGCTTTAAAAGGCTTGAACAGCATTCTATCAGGAACTTTGACACTGTTGAAGTGAACTAGAATTCTCAGAATACAAAGCAAACCAAATTGCCTGCTGGACACTTCTTGTCTGTTTAACCACAAGAGTGATTTGTGGGCCGGCCCAAAGCCTGCTGATCGGACAGGTTCGGGCTGGTCACTGCAGTACATCCTCGGACGGGTTTGGGCTGAACTTTATCTTCC
>CM044442.1:83073214-83089741 GCA_024363595.1 Xenopus borealis | reverse complement strand
TATTTAGTTATGGGGTAGCCTTAGAGTTGCCATAAGTTGACAAAAATAAATTGGAATGTGTTTATAAAGACACTGCACTGCTTTTTAAAATACCAAGTAGCTTTGTGATATAAAATAATGGATTACAGAGGTTCTACTATGCTCCACTTTTTTTCCACCTTCTGCGCAGATACTTTCTAAACAATAAAGTACTGTTTGTACACATACAAAGCCCAGATAGCATACAGAGTGTATTTATGGAAAGAGGCTAACCACCAATCCCCGCTTTCCTTATCCTCTTCCATAGGTCTCCTGTAGTGTTATACTCCCCTGGCAGGCAGCCCACGTCAGGCCTTGCATTTGCAGTTATAGCTGCCTAAATTTGCTCAGTCTATACAGAGGCTTCCCCTAAAAACAAAGACAGCACATACTTCCAACCAAGACCAATTCAGCAGGAAGAATTTATAAAGCATCTTCATAAAGCATTTCCACTATAGAAGGTTAACATCATAGTTTTTGATAATCAATGATGTCCCATGCAAAGAGAATATTAAGCAAACACAACTGTTATAACTACCAAAGGCCCTGCCATTCCTGGAACCCTGAAATAGAATAATGAATAGTGTCCTTCCTCACAAGAAGAAATAAATTACACACTTCTACTCAGTTCTACAGGATAGCTTTAAAGGGGAATTCAATCCCTCGGGCGCTATCCCCCCCCCCATAGAGGGGTTTTTGGATTAACTAGCAGTTAGGCAGGTTAAAATAGAGTTAAAAGGTGAATGTTGTTTTTTTCAACTATGTTACTCCCTCTACTTATGAAAGTATTTTGAATTATGATCCCTGGGTTAGCACTAGGGTTGCCACCTTTTAATAAAACTTTCCACTGGCCTGTGGTGAGGTTGGAACAAAAGGGGTGGGCTGTGATGGAAAAGGGGACAATCTGAGATTCAAAGGGATGTGGTCACATCAGAAGGCAACAAAAAAAGTAACATTTTTGGCGGATTGGGGGCGGGCCAAGGGCTTGTTTGGGATAAACTCATAACAGCAGCCCCAGCAGGTGTTTGACTGGTAAAATACCAGCTGGGTGGCAACTCAAGTTAGCACACAAAAAGCTTGGTAACTACAATGATATGACAAGATTGTTGCTGCTATATATAAAAATTGCTCTGACAGCAACCTGGTGAGAATCTAGTTAATGGGGATTTCAATGTGCAGAACTATTTTTTTTTCTCCAACATTATGCTATTAAGACAAATATTGATAAAACAATTGTGTAGTTTGCCTCATTAATAACAAAGCACACAGGTCTTCTTGATCAGGCAGGGGTATGAAGCATTTGACACTACGTACAATGGTCACATCCTCACCAGGCTGCCTCAGACAGTACAAAGCTATGCAATCACAGATAACTCATCCTGATAGAATGGGGCCCTGTGACCAGCACATCTCAAGCCCTGTGTGAACAATGCCAAAACAATTGTGTCTTGCAGCGGACATACGAGCAGCTGTATGGGTACATGCTATTGAATAGAAACACTTCCCTGATAAGAGTAATAAGGATTTGTGTACAATAAAACAAAGACCACGTTAAAGCAATAACAGAATTCTATATCATTAGTAGCAGAGAAATGAATTTAAAAAAATGGGGAGGGAGGCAACAGAACGTTTGTAAAGTCCTATATAATGTATACGCTTGCTCTCCACTCCAATTCTGGCTCACGCATTTCATCCAGTCAAACTGCTTCCCTGTAGATGTAGCACAAATATGGCATGAAAAAATAAAACACACATGTTCCAACGAAGAGTTTGTGGCAGAAAAAAAATGTAGAAAAATTAAAAGAAAAAAAAAAAAAGTTAAAAAGGATGCCAAAGCTTGAGAAAATGTTCATTGGAAATTACAAAATATTTATAATTACAAAAATACTGAAACAAAGGGAAACATGACAAAGGAATGTGTAGTAGCACAGAGCACTGGATGTTGTGCTCCGGTTATGACTTGAGAACACTGGCTAATATAGAAAGTCGGGTGATGCTCCGATAGGACAGGGTGCATTGCGTAGATCACTACGCAGCACCAGTGAGCTGGATTTGGATATGATCGCTTTTATGAATGAACAATTACACAGTTTTAAATGCTGCGGTGTGTAGGGCTGGCATATTTAATATTTGTCTGAAGGAAACAGAGCTTCTCTAGAGCTATGCCACCCCCCTTAATTTTTGTTTATAGAACACACACATACATACGGGGGGGGGGAAGAGAGAGAGCGAGAGATTGAGAAAATATATATATATATATATATATATATATATATATATCTACACATCCACATTTTTTACTCATTTTTGCAGGGAATGTTTTATCAGTACAGAAACATCGTTACTGGGTAATTTACAAAAACACTGCAGTTTTAATTTGACAAAATGTACTCTTCTTTAAATAATGTAAGTGAAATACCGCAGTTAGATAGAACTAATGAAACAATTACATTCTTATCAACCTGAAATTTAATACAGAAATAAAAAAATAAAAAAATCAAGCATGCTGGCAATGTGGCTATATGAAAGGGAAACAGCTCCATCTGCAGGAAAAATTCTGCGCTTCCACAGCATTTTGGCATTTTGGGCTCCATGTTCTCTGCGCACGATTGCCACACAGATCCGACTACAATAACTTGAATTTACATTAGGGTGTGCTGTCCGACGAACAGGAAAATGAAGTAGAGAGTGAGAAGTACATACTGCACCCACCAGGTTTATTGTAGCAAACATTAACAGGACTCCAGAAGTGGTACTGCCTGAACAGTAGAAAGGATAACCTTTGCAAAAGGTTATATTTAAAGGACATGTAAAGCCTACATTTTCCTCCCATGTATATAAGTTGGGCATATCTTCCCCACCCAAACTGCATCATATGTACTGCATATACCCCCTCTGTTTGCCAGCACCATCACATTTTCCTATAGCACAGCTTTCACCTGGCGGCCATTTTCCCTCTGATACATTATCATCTGAAATAAGACATTTATGCTGTAAAGTCCATGCAGTGCGGAACGCAGGTTTACACAGACACAACATACTTTGATAAAAAAGTTCTGCTGGGTTTGAGCACTGTAATTGTTAAGCTGAGCTCAGGAGAGGTGGTTAGGAGAAAAAAAGAGCAACAGACAGTTTCTATAGGAACAAGTAATGCTCTCTCTTCATTGGCTGTTAGTCTGGAGGGTGTGTTTGTAATCTGAGCTGAGAGGAACTGAGCATGCTCCCTGAGCCAAGAGCCAAAGGAAATTCCTGAGGGAGGGGGCAGAGTGGTTTAGTGTAGTAGAAGGATTTGTAACTGATTAAGGGGATACTGCAGCCTTACTGTTAACCTTTTAAGAACCAGAGTGGCAGTTATCTAAAGATTTCAAAGAGGCTATTCATTGATTACATTTTTGTGGAGAGGGTTGACATGTCCTTTAAGCAACAGGTACAGTTCTTTTTTGTTTTTTAAATACAAACAAAAAGAAAAAGGTTTCAAAATGTTGAATTATTTAATAAAAATATCTAGGGATGCACCGAATCCAGGATTCGGTTCGGGATTCTGACTTTTTCAGCAGGATTGGGCAGAATCCTTCTGCCCAGCCAAAACGAATCCAAGGGAAACTGCATGACTTTTTGTCACAAAACAAGGAAGTAAAAAAAAATGTTTCCCCCTTTCAGATTCGTTTCGGTATTCGGCCGAATCCAAAAAAGTGGATTCGGTGCATCCCTAAAAATATCTGTGGGAGATGGCCTTCCTGTAATTCAGAGCTATCTGAATCACAGGTTTCTGGATAAGGGATATCAACTATAGGCATGATTTTCTCTGTCAGCTAGGCCACACAAAGTGTTTTACACCCTTTATATTCTTGGGTGTCCCTGCGGCCACAGGGTGTGCTTCCTGTACAGTTGTCACTGTTAAAGATCCAGTTCTCTAAGCTCAAGCTGTAAGGTACAGGAGATGGATGGATGGATACAAAGGAAAATACAACAGCAGTCCTTATCAGCAACATGGTGGTTACAAGCTAACTTGTTTATAACCAGAAAGCAAAGTCCCTCAACTTCAGATCAATTTCTATGACAGAAGCACTATTAAACAGTAGTGGTTCCCCTTTGAGTTAACTTTTAGTATGTTATAGAATGGCCAATTCTATGCAACATTTCAAATGGTCTTCAAAAAAAATTTTTTTTTTTAATAATGTTTTTAATTATTTGCCTTTTCGTCAGATTCTTTCCAGCTTTTACCCTCTAAAAACAAATGCTCTGTAAGGCTACACATGTATTGTTATTGCTACTTTGTATTACTCATCTTTCTATTCAGGCCCTCTCCTATTCATTTTCCAGTCTCTTATTCAGATCAACTCATGACTGATTTACCATAGAATCCAGATTGCTGAAATTGCAAATTGTAGAGCTGCTGAATAAAAAAGTAGTTCAAACCCCGCAAATAAACACTAATTACAAATCAATTGCAAATGGTTTCAGAATATCACTCTACATCATACTAAAAAAAGGTTCTCTCAAAAGGTAAACAACCCCTTTAAAATGGGGCTTGTAATACCCCAGACAGATGGGTTACGGCTATATTGAATACCAAGTTCACTTTATGAAAACAGCCAGAGGGCTTAAAGAGGTTGTTCACCTTCAAACAAAAAGTTGTTTTCAGATAGTAATTGGAAAAAAAGTTATTTCTGGTGATCTATCTGTTTTTCTAATATTGAAGTGTAAAGTGTCATTTTTCACATTCTAAAGCAGCTCTTTTTAGTACCATGTGCCATTGAGTCATCATAAATAGAAAATTGCCATTTTAGAAAATAAGGACAGTACTGATTTACAAGAAAACTGCTTGCTTTCTGCTTTGGAACATATGAATCTGAAATTTCAATTCAAATTCAATCCTCTTCTGCCCTCACATGGTCACATCAGGTAGTGCATATAAACTTGAAGACTTAACTTGATAGAAAACATACAAATATCAACATAATAAAACAGCATCATTAAATCCGCCTGATTTCTAAAAAAATTAGTGTTTAACTTAAGTTAGAAAAATTAAATAGTAAAGTGACCCGTCTGATATCCCCTCTCCATACCACAGTCTGTACTGAAGTCACTGTAAACCACAAGAGATAATGCAGTTATATATATTTAATAGGATTAAAGAAAATAATTAAATACAGACAAATGCATCATGTTGGACTCTTCTGTGAAACTATAATTCCCAGTAACACGAATGCAGCTAAAGAAACTTACCCTGAAACTTACCCTGAAATTGTAAGCTCAGTTTAACATGAGCTTACAATTGCATCTACTCTAACTATTACACTATGATGCCCCAGGACAGTGCTCGGCTGCCAATTAAAAGGCAAATGGCTGGGTGTTCTCCCCCTCTATGCAGCGCTACATTATCAGTTCTCTTAGGCAATACCAGGCATTTTTCCCCTTTTCTTCCAGATTGGTACATTCAAAGAACAGGCTTTTGCCCTTGGGTGGCTCTATAGTAAATATACCCTGTCTCTATGTAGGATGCCAACAACCATTGCGGCATTAGGTAACTATTGAGCTGTACTCTGGTTACTAGTATTATAAAAGAATATGATCATATTATGTCTTAAAACCTTACCGGTTATGCTGTAGCCATATGCAGCCAGCTGCCCTGCCATATATTCACCATCAGAGTTATTATGTGAGCAGCCCCATGTACGGATCCAGATCTTCTGAGTGCCTGGTATTGTGCTGCAAACATAAGAAAAGCATATTTTAGATTTCTGCACAGAAGTATTGCTTTCTTACACATGTTTTGGCATGGGGCAGTTCAGAAAACAAGGGTGATCATAAACTAAGATAAAAACTAAAGATTTCCTTGGGTTAGAGCAGTGATCCCCAACCAGTAGCTCATGAGCAACATGTTGCTCTCCAACCCCTTGGATGTTGCTCTCAGTGGCCTCAAAGCAGGTGCTTATTTTTGAATTCCAGCCTTGGAGGAAGGTTTTGGTTGTATAAGAACCAGGTGTACTACTAAACAGAGCCTCAATACAGGTTGCCAATCCACATAGGGGCTACCAAATACAGCACGTATTTGGCACACCAAGAACATTTTTCATGCTAGCATTGCTCCCCAACTCCTTTTACTTCTGAATGTTGCTCACGGCCTCAAAAGGTTGGGGATCCCTGGGTTAGAGGGTATACTTAAGATGGCCATAGATGTAAACATTTTTAAAAGAGCTTTTCGTTATTGTAAGACCAAGCTTATCCTGAAAATTGTTTAAAATGTACGATTTGTCCATCAACTGAAAAGACCATTTCAAGTGATGTTGTGTAGTTGATGGCTGGAAAACGGAGGGTAGTGGCCTACTTGGCCCTGCAAACAATTGGACAATAGATGGATTTCACTGTGACCAATAAAAACTTTCTAACCTGGCCCATCAATTTTCTGACCGCAACGGACAAAAAAATCGTAGGAAGCATGATCGTTAGATTCCCACTAACCTCGCAATAATTTGATGGATTGTGAGGACTGAACTAAAATCAATTGTTCAAAGAAAAATCTTTGCATCTATGGGGACCTTAAGGATAGCGCTAGGAATATTCCTATGGTTCTGGGACTCTCTTTAATCTATACCACATGGTGCTGGTAAAGGTTTACCAACATCCTATAGTGCTGCAAGATCAGATAAAAATGCCCCAGTAGCTCCCACATCTGCTTTTCTGACTATTCACTGCACATGTTCTGTGCTGCCGTGAGCTTAGGGATAGACTCAGTACATACAGCATACATACAATATAAATGTCCAAGTATGAGGCTGATAAGCAATAAATTCTGATGCTAGTTCCACTGATTTCTCTGTGGCCATGTAGCAATCATCTGTATTAAATAATCTGTCCTGTTGCATCAGCTTTTATTACAGGCCAACCTCATTTTCTGCTTGATAATTTGCAATGGCCCCTAAGCTTAGCTTCAGCTGTTCAGAGCCCACTGAGCATGTGAGTGTCACAGACACTTTCCAAGATGGTGACCCCCTGTGACAAGTGTGAAGTCCTGGATCATTGCTGCGATTGACGAGTTGAAACACATAGTATAGAATATGGCATTTTTAGCCACATTCATTTTTTAGGGATTAGTTCTCCTTTAATACAGTTCAAGATGCTAGTATATTTCTGAACATCTTTAAGCTGGGTGATATGTATTATTACCACTACACAAACCCAAATTTTCCACAAATATTTTTATAGCTCTAACAAATTCCATAGCACTTTACAGATCTACATATTTCACATCAGTTCCAGCCCCAGTAGATCTTACAATCTTAGGTCTATCACATTGACACACAGTAGGAGCAGTTTTATCAGAAGCCAATTAACCTGACCAGAATGAACACATGCAACACAAGTTCAGGGTTAACAAACAAAACCCTTGCACACATGACCCCAAGTATTGCAAGACAGCAATAGCAACCACTGCACTGCCAACAGAATATAGAAGGGAGAACAGTCCCAGTCCTTCTTGTGTTCTGGGAATGCAGTTCAACGTAGAGAAAAGAGAGAGCGAGACGGTCTATATTTTTCTTGCATAAATTAAAATGTAGCTTTGTAAACATTGCTTTGTGATAGCAGAGGCACCAACTAGAGTCCTGGAGCGGGTTGGGTACCCACAGGTTACCTGCAAAAACCTGCGGTAGCCTGCCGGTTGCAGGTAGACAATCTGGGTGCAGGTATAGATGCAGGTTGGCTGTTCTGCAGGTTTATGGGTGGGGCCTTCTCAATAGCTTTTACTGATCACACCTACTTCCCATGATATTACTTCCGGTTTACAATGACAGCACTTGATTCTTGATGGTCAGTGGGTTGCGGAAAAGGTACTTTGAGTCGGGTAGCGGGTAAGAATGCGGGTTGTGGGTCTGGATTGCGGATTGGAGGTACAGGTTTCAAAAAAATGGACCCGCGCAGCTCTCTGAGTGGGAAGGTGCGATGTGCTGACTCACTTAGTACTGGTACGGGACCCTTATCCAGAATGCTTGGGAGCTGGGGTTTTCTGGATTACTTATCTTTCTGTACTTTGGATCTGCATACCTCAAGTCTACTAGGAAATCATCTAAACATTAAATAAACCCAACAGGCTGGTTTTGCTTCCAATAAGGACTAATGTCTTTGTTTGGATCAAGTACAAGGTACTGTTTTATGATTACAGAGAAAAAGGAAATCATTTTTTAAAATTTGGATTATGTGATTATAATGGGGTCTATTAAGAGATGGTCTTTCTGTAATTCAGAACTTCCTGGATAGCGGCTTCAGGCCCACAGTAACCAATCATCTATTAGATTTACAAAGCCAACAGTAAGTTAGAAAACAAAAGCAAAGATCTGATTGGTTGCTATGGGCAACATCTCCAGAAATCCCTCCAGATGTTTATCCCTGATGTTCGTAAACACGCCCTGTTTGTAACCGATCAGAGATGATGGTTTTGCCGTGATCAATTCAGAGCAGGTTAAGTATTCCTTAGACTACAAATCATATGATCAAGTAAATAAAGTGCAATGTCCTGGCCATTAACGGACAGACCGCAATTGTACTAAAGTTGTGTCTGACAAATCGTATATACAATGGACCATGGATATTGTCAGATAAGCAATAAATGCAGAGATCTTATCGGTTACCTGTCTGATCGACTATACGACCGATCCCCATGGTACATAAAAAAAATTTTTTGGAACAATCCAATGATCCAAAAACGCTACGAATCCAAGCATTCTGGACAATAGGCCCTATACCGGAACCAGGAATGTGACCTTTTATCCAGAATACTTGGAACCTGGGGCTTTCCAGATAAGGGGCATTTCTATCATTTGGATCTCCATACCTCAACTGATCCGATACTGTATATAAATGTGAACTGCAAACATGTCAATCCTACAGTTCTGTTAAGTATGGCAGTAGTGCACCACACAAAGTCTCTTAATTGCTTTCTACATTTTACCACTCTTCACCACACAACAGTTTTAAAGGAGTAAATACAATGTCTCATTTTTCCCAAGAGTGGTAGGTGCTGCAGGCCCTAAGACCAAAGGGACTCAAAAACAAAAAATAACTTGATATTCACAAGAACAAAAAATTAAGATTGGGCAACCCTTGCTGAATTACATATTTAATCCGTTTTGTAAGTGAAAAATAGTATTACAGTTATCGGTTATCCAGAAAGCTCCCAATTATGGGATGGCAGTCTCCCATAGACTCCAATTTAACCAAATCAAAATTTGTAAAAATGATTTCCTTTTTCTAATTAATAAAATATACCTTGTACTTGATCCAAGCTAAGGTATATTCATTCCTTACTGAAACCAAACCAGGCCTAATGGGTTTACTAAATGTTTAAATTATTTTCAAGCAGACATGGTATGAAGATCCAAATTACAGAAAGATCAGTTATCTGGAATACCCCAGGTCCTGGGCATTCTAGCAAACAGGTCCCATACCTGTATTTGCAATTGTTAGTACACAGTTAGCTGGCCATACACAGGCAGATTTTGTTCTCAGACCCACCTTTATTAGGCCATATAAAAAAAACAAAAGTGCTGAAATCACAGCAGTATATAGAAAATGTACTATGTGTACTATTAGAAGAAAAATCATAGCTGTATGTTTTTCTTTCGGTAAACAAAATACAACGTGCAAACAGTTTGTTTCGGCAGGATACAAAAGAGACGGTGTAATTTCCTTTTTCTGGTAGTTTCATCACTTCAGGCTCCACAAGTAGATATCACATTGTAGGAAGTATAAACAGTAGACAATACGAAGAGATATTTTCACAAAGTCGTTGCCCGTGGATGGTATATGAAGAGTCTGAGTTACCCTAGCAACCATGCAGTAATTTGAATAAGAGATTGGGATATAAATCGGAGAGGGCCTGACTAGAAAAAGGAGTAATAAAACAAACAACAACAACAATACATTTGTAGCCTTACAGAGCATTTGCTTATTAGATGTGGTCAGCAACGCCCATTTGAAGGCTGCAAAGAGTCAGAAGAAAAAAGGTAAATCATTTTAAAACTATAAAAAATAAATAATGAAAACCAATTGAAAAGTTGCTTAGAATTGCCCATTCTATAGCATACTAAAAGTTACCTTAAAGGGATACGGTCATGGGAAAACATGAACATGCACGAAAATCCATTCCTCAAAAAAGCAAACAGATTTTTTTTATATTCAGTTTTGAAATCTGACATGGGGCAAGACATTTTGTCAATTTCCCAGCTGCCCCCAGTCATGTGCACTTTAGGAGGGAACTGCTTTCTGGCAGGCGGTTTTTCCTTCTCAATGTAACTGAATGGAACGCAGTGGAACATGGGGTTTTACTATTGAGTGCTGTTCTTGGATCTACCAGGCAACGGTTATCTTGTGTAAGGGAGCCGCTATCTGGTTGCCTTCCCATTGTTCTGTTGGGGGGGAGGAAGGGGGTGATATCACTCCAACTTGCAGTACAGCAGTAAAGGATGACTGAAGTTTACCAGAGCACAAGTCACATGATTTGGGGCATCTGGGAAGTTGACAATATGTCTAGCCCCATGTCAGATTTCAAAATGAAATATAAAAATATCAGTTTGTTCTTTTGAGAAATGGATTTCAATGCAGAATTCTGCTGAAGCAGCACTATTAACTGATGCATTTAAAAAAAAAAAAAAAGTTTTCCCATGACAGTATCCCTTTAAAAGTGAACCACCCTTTAAGCAATGCCACACACAAAAACACATGGGACTTCAAACCGAAATCAGGGACAAAGCTGCAATTAAACACTGAATCCTAAACATGGTCATCCTTACAAGAAGATTACATACAGAATTAAACTTAAAAAAAGAAAAAGGACTGTATACGGAGAACATCCCTGTGCCCAGTTAGAAGTATAAATCATCACAGACATAACTATAACAGGCGTCAAAATAAACTTGGTCACGAGAGGCCAAAACCAAATATACAGTCCCCTAAAGTATTACAAACATTAATGAGCTTCCATCCCAACATAAAATGTTTATCGGCACACCCTACAAAATGCATACAAATTATAAGAGGCAGTCTATATTTCAACAGTGGGAAACACATTGGTTCAATTTGCAGATTTGTTTCTGGGCACGTACAGTTTTTAAACAAGGTTTTCATGAGAGACAAAGGATCTGCACATAGAGCTATGGTCCAGCTGTAATAAATTGCAGGGCTTTTATTTGAAAAAGATGTGCTTTTTATAGCTTTGGACTGGAATAAACTCCACAGAAACATCTCATGATTATAATAACAGACTTGGGTTATAAAACACTCAGCAAATCCCAGAGCTTACCAGCTGGAAGTGAGGAGTAATATTTCAGAACATTCCAGGTCCGTGCTGTTATCATCACATCCTTAAGAATAGGAAACACAAAGATATAGCACAGATCCACCAAACTATGGTTTGAAGAATGATGATGTTCTGCACAAAGCTGAACAAACAGAGCAGAATTCCAATTGCTGAGCTGAACCCTGTATTTACAGCTTGTTACTTGATGCCATTTGGACAAGACAGTCCCATTAACGTTCACAGTGGAAATAAACTGAATTTACATTACAAAATGCAGCGTATGCATATTATTGGGGTACCACAGGTGGTTATTTCTTCCAGCTGCAGTCCTGGTGAATGTGATGCCTGCAGCTTCCGTGCCAGAATCATAGGGCTCAGCTAAAACAGGGGTACATTAACCACAGGGGAGGGAAAGGGAATAGGACTGTATTTCCCATGCAGCAGCTCCAGGAGGGGTAAGCACAAGACTTTAGGCCTATAGTATGCAAACAGTTTTATCAGCTGGAGTATAAACACCAGTGTAGAAAAAGCCCATCAAAGCACCCACCCCACAAGGAGTGCATTCAGTAACAGACATGCTTTCAGCATGCAAAAGTGTACTCAGGTCAGATTTCAACATGAAAATGCATTTTGCACCAAAATCCATCCTGTGCAAGCACCGACTTACTCTAAATTAAAACGGACATACACTCAGTTTGATCATCGACTGCGGAGTTGTGTGAAGGTCACTTACATGATGCTAAAGCAGTGAAAACATATGTAATACAAGTGATATTTCACCAGAAGGGCCATGCCGGTCTTCCATGGTTTGGACTAGGGCCCTTGCCTCCACTGAAAGCAAGAGAAAACAAGGTGCCCCAGAATGTAAAGTAGATAACTCACCTAGTAGTGGATGTGGTCCGGGTGCACCAGACCCCCAGTTTTATGGAGCGGAAACCAGAATATTCGAAAAAAAAGAACAGGGCTGACTGGCACTCGAATGGATTCACAGGACCAAAATATTTTAGTTAAAAAATATGAGCCAAAGGATACTTGCATCTGCAGTACGTGTTTTGAACCCACAAGGGCACTTAATCATTGGCATCGAATAAAAAAAAATTCCATCGATTGCTTAAAATCATTCAATTCAATCGATACAAATTAGTTTTAAAGAATTTTTAATATTCGATCATTTGAAAAATCAAATTACATCAAAACCCCTCTAATTCGAAGGGTTTTAATTTGACCCTCGAAATTCGACCCTTAGTAAATGTGCCCCTTAAACACATGACCATGAAAAAGCCCTAAGGCTAGTGCTACATGGTGAGAAATAAGTAGGGATGCAGCTAATCCAGAATTTGGTGCGGGATTCAACCTTTTTCAGCAGGATTCAGTCGAATCCTTCTGCCTGGCTGAACCTGCATATGCAAATTAGGAGCGGGGAGGGAAAGTGCATGATTTTTTTGTCACACAACAAATAAAAGATTTTCCCCTTCCCACTCCTAATTTGCATATGCAAATAAGGATTTGGTTCGGTAGTGGGCCGAATCTTTCACAAAGGATTCGGGGTTCAGCCGAATCCAAAATAATGGCGGTGCATCCCTAGAAATAAGCTAGCTGAAATACGCTGGTTTATTTCAGCTACTACCATGGGCATTGAGAAATGTTATGTTGGCTTCAGTGCAAACAAACTTGTTGGATTCTCTGCATGCTGGGCTAAAATCCACCAAAGTCAACATTTCTGAATGCAAAAAAAAAAGGAGCTACTAACCACACTTGGGGCTTAAATCAGCCACCATATTTCAGATACCGACTTTGGGGTTGCCTTCTACAAAATATGAAATAAAAAATTTAAAACCGAAGACTAGTTTCACAGTAGTACTCAACTTCATATTGAACTTTTCTATAACAAAACACCAATACCAAGTACGTATAGCAGAAATCTGGAGACAGTCTTATGTGGCCGTCAAAGGAGATGTTCACCTTTCAATGCTTTTTTCCCCACTTTTTTTTGGAAATAAAGACTTTTCTTCTACTGAATTTCTATTTTCTATTGGTGACCGTTTTTCTAATATTGCAATTGAAGTTACATTTTCCACCATACATGTATTTCTAAAGCATCTCTATAAGCTGCTCTAAATTGATACTTTAGCATATTTGTCGAATTTTGGAGGCATCAAAAGACGCCATTGTGTGTTAAACAGAGACCAAAATCTAAAAGGGAAATGCAATAGTGTGTCACAAAGATGGAAAGGCAGAACTGGAAGTTCCCTACAGCAGGCAACAGTTGTGATTTGACAATGAATGGGTCATAACGGTTTGTTTAAATCTGAGCTGAATGCCAAGGATCAATTGAAAATTTACCAAACAGTTATTTCCCATGAACCCCCCCCCCCCCCCCCTTTAAGTCATTGACTAACTCAGAGTTAGAGAGCTGAAGTAATGTTCTGGCTATTCAGTTAGACATCCAGTCACTCCAGTCTTTACAGATTAAATTTTTCGCTTACCCAGCTTTTTATTTTTACACTGAACGGTTCCTTTAAAGAGGTTATTTGCCTTTGAGTTAACTTTTAGTATGATGTAGAGGGGGATATTCTGAGACAATTTGCAATTGTTTTGCATTTTTTCGATTTGTGATTTGAGTTATTCAGCTTTTTATTCAGCAGTTCTCAAGTATGCAATTTCAGCAGTCTGGTTTCTATGGTCCAAATTACCTAAGCAACCATGCATTGAGCTGAATAAGAGACTGGAAAATGAGTAGGAGGGAGCTGAATAGACAAAAGAAATACAAAATAGCGATAACTATATACAATGTGTAGTTATATAGAGCATTTGTGTTTAGATAGGGTCCGTGACCCCTATTGCTGGAAAATTTGGGGGGGGGGGAAAAGTCAGAAGGTGGCAAATTAAAAAAATATATATACAAAAGAAAAAAGGACCAATTGAAAAGTTGCATAGAAGTGGCCATTCTATAACATATTAAAAGGTAACTTAAGGATGAATCACCCCCTTTAACATGGCAAAACCACTGGCAGGCAAAGGCTGCAAAACTGAAATCATAGAAGTTAATAATATGAGCAAACCTATCAGCAGGGGGTTCTTCTTCTTGGATGTTGTTTTTATTTCTTTTCCGTGCTCTGGGTACAATGCTTTGTCTTGCAGACTGGCGATCATGAGGCTTCGGGTCTGTAGCGGAGACCATATCTTCAATGTCATCCAGCAAAGACTCACAAACAGAAGGCATTTCCTGTAAAATGTACATAAACGTAAGAACCTTACAGAATGTACGACTGAACTCTTAAACAGAAACCTTCTTAGCTCTTGTATTGTTAAAAGGGGAACTCCACAAAAACATAAGCTTTTTGAAAAGTAAACATAATTTCAATCAACTTTGCAATATATATCAGTTGAAAAATATGTAGACTTTTAATGGTTTCTGACAGTTCCTTAAGCCTAGCACCGTGCTCCTGCTGATCTGTCCGATGATTACTTTGCTAAACTGGCCTACTACTGTTACTTTGCATCTGCAGCCATCTGTCCTCAGCCTGCATCCTCCAAACCCCACAATTCCCTGCAAACGTGATTTTAACAAGGATAGGAATATCACAGTGCAATGCATTGTGGGTTATGTAGTTCCTGCATGCGGTCTGTAAGCTGTGGAGAAGTTGTTACAATTTTTAACATCAGTTTTAAGTCCCTCCTTCCCTGCCAGGATTTCAAATGATGCAGAAAGAGAAGAACGGTAAGCTGGATTTCAGCATAGAAAATGGTATTCATACTTTCTGAAAAACAGGTAACTGTGATGGATATATTAGGAGTTTGTGTGTTATGTGGGCTTCTTGATTACATTTTGGTTTGGAAGCCAGAGTTCCCTTTAATTGGCTATTGTTTGTGGTTTCTACTCCCGCTTGGGGCCTTTAGAGAAAAAAAATAAATAAAAGTCCCAGGCAGGAACCAAAATGTTGGTGTAATTCATGGAATAAAACACTGAGCGATACAGATATATTTGCAGTGCGGACTACCTTCATTGTATGTATTAAACTTTTGTGGTTCTGGGCAAAAGGGAGTGCACCTATTAAACAATTTTTTATATGTGTAGGTGTTGGTGTGTGGGTATACGTTAGTTTCTTTCTAAAACTGCATATGCAGGCACACAGCAAATATAGGAGATCATTTCAAGCATCAACAAACAAAAAAAGTGGAACATTTCATTACAGTCTTCCTTGGCAAAGCCTCAAATGAAAGAATTAAACACTTACAACACTACCAGTTCCAAGTCTAACATTTATCTATAGTTCCTGGACCAAACAAATTATACATAACTGCTGCTTAAAGAACTAAACCCTTATAGAAATGCATTTTATACATTAAACTTACCGCACCAGCCTAAAGGTACAGTACCTCAGAATGTCACCATCTTGGATTCTGTTATAACCGTCAGTGACACTACACATGCTCAGTGTGCTCTGGGCAGACGCGGAGATGAGTTGTAGCAAATCATTAAGCAAACAAACTATATATAAACCGTATATTGTCTGTCAGTTTCAAAGTTCAGGTGACAGCAGTCCAAAGAATGTGCTGTGATCAACTGAAAAGATGGGGAGCTACTGGGAGAATCTTCAAAGTGACAAGTCTTCATTGCTAAAGGGCAGTGGCTGTTAATTCAGAACAAAAATAATACATCTGCAAGGACAGGAAGCCCCCCCCCCCCTATAAGATACTTCGGATCTTATTTTCAATGACTGACACCCAACTGCTGCATGAAGACAAAATGAAGAGAAAGAGAGGGATAGTGAAGATGAACTTGATTATTTCAAATACGCTACAGAATTTGTAATTGATTAGATTTGGAAAACTTCTTAGTTCAGTCTGCTGAAGCTTATAATAAATTTTCATTTTAGCGACAGTTCCCCCTTTAAGAAAAAAATGCCCTTAAAGGAACATTGCTTCGTCATGAAATAAACCACAGTTCTAATCAACGTTCCACAATTTAAGTAACTGGCATTTTGGTTATTTAAAAGTAAATGCAATTGCTGTTGAAAGTAGTATTTACAGTTCCTGTCTTTTCTCTGCATCTGTGAAGAACACAAGACAATATGGCATAAGCTCTTAGTGGCAGAGAGAAGGCTTAGAATTACTTTTGTTTCATTACAGGAAAAAAAGCTGGGTTTCCCCTTTTCTCCAGTTTTTAGCTATCTGATTGCTAGGGTCCAATTAGATTTTTATAGGAGGTC
>CM044442.1:83046522-83068956 GCA_024363595.1 Xenopus borealis | reverse complement strand
ATGCTTCAGACATCTTACCTTCAACTTAAACCTCCTGAGTGAGCATGCTCAGTTTGCTACTCTTCCCGCCCTTTTGCTGTAATGGTAAAACATTCTATAGAACAAATATATATATATATATTCTAGATTGCATTATTGCAGCTAATCTAATGCCTCCGTAGCTTTCATTCTCCTTTAAGAGACTTTATTTGAACATGCACAAAGTTCCAAGATACTTAACCTACAGTTTTAGACCACAAATAAGTCCACAATTTGTTTCAGGTGAGTATCCATTACACGCTTTAACTATACAGAAGGTAGCCCAATCGAACACGGATATCATCAAAGAAAAGGCCTGTACAGCCCAGACATTCCATATGGGTGAGCACCAGGCTCTCTGGTTAAGAGTCAAATGTAGGTAGTATACAGCAGGGAAAATAAGTATTGAATACGTCAATGTTTTTATTTACAATGGGGCTATTGAAATGAAATTTACAACAAAATGTCAATAACAACCCAAGTAAGCCATGCATACAAAGAACTCAAAACAAATAAGTCAATAACTGAAGTTATGAGCAGTAAAGATGAATGACACAGGGACTAAGTATTGAACACACTTACTGAAATGGATCATCCTTCGTAGAAAAGCCTTTGTTAGTAATGACAGCTTCAAGAAGCCTCCTTGTATGAAGAAACTAGTCGCATGCATTGCTCATGTGTGATTTTTGCCCATTCTTCCAAACTTCAAATCTTGAAGGTTAGGGGGCTTCTTTTATGAACTTTGACCATCAGTTCTTTCCATAGATTTTCAACTTGATTTAAGTGGGGTGATTAATTGAGCCATTCTAGCAGCTTTATTTTCATTCTTTGAAACCAATGGAGAGTTTCCTTGGCTATGTTTTTGGGATTATGATCTTGCTGAAAATGTCCACCCTGTTATATTCAGCATCCTGACAGATGGCAGCAGATTCTGATCAACTACATTTCTTCATCTTTTCTTAAATCACATGAAATCTACCAGTAGCATATGCTGACCAATAGCCCTACACCATGTCATCACCAAACTTCACTGTTGGTATGGAGTGTTGGGGTCATGTGCAGTGCCATTTCTCCTCCAAACATGGTGTGTGCAATGATGTCCAAAGAGTTCAAATTTGGTCTCATCTGACCAGACTATATACTCCCAGAATTTCATTGGCTTGTCCAAATGTTGAACAACTTTAAAGTAATAAACCCTATAAGAACAGAGGAAATCCCGTATTGAAGGCTCACACAAGCATACGGTTATTAAAAAAGCTCACATTAGCGATACAGAATTAAAAACTTATATTACTTAAAACACATTACAAACAGATAAATGATACAAGCGTCCAAGTGTTGTGCTGGAAACTTTAAACAAGCTTTTTCTTCAGCAATGGAGTCTTGTGTGCATAGAGGCCAAGTCAATTGAGTGTATTACTTATGGTTTTCTTCATCAATGGCTCTTGGACAACTCTTCAGAATATTCTTTTGACGTCTGTCAGAAAGAAAAAATCTTGCATGGAGCACCTGGTCATGGCTGGTTTATGGTGAAATGACGTTCTTTCCACTTCTGGATTAGGGCCCAAACCGTGTTCACTGGAACATGCAGAAGCTTAGAAATACATCTGTAACCAATTCCATCAGTATATTTTGCAACACTAAGGTTGTGGAGATCTTGAGAGAGTGCTTTGCTTTTACCCATCATGACATGCTTCTTGGTAATGAAAACCTTTTTATAGGCCTTCAATTAGGACTAAACCAGCTGATATTCATTTGCACTAATAGGGGGCAGGATTGACAGATTTCAGCAAGTTGCTTGGCTTTCCATGCATTTTTGCAGCTCCTTTTCATGTGTTCAAAAATTATTCCTTGTGTCATTCCACTTTACTATATGTAACTCAATTTATGGATTTATTTTCTTTGAGTTCTTTGTATGTGTGGATTACTTGGGTTGTTGCAGACATCTGGTGTAAATTTCTGGTCAATAGCTCCATTAGAAATATATTTATGGAGAAAAACGTTGACATGTACAATACTTATTTTCCCCACTGTATAACTTTAAAGGGAAACGGTCATGGGAAAAAAAATTTTTTTATTTTATTTAAATGCATCAGTTAATAGTGCTTCTCCAGCAGACTTCTGCACTCAAATCCATTTCTCAAAAGAGCAAACAGATTTTTTTATATTTCATTTTTTAAATCTGACATGGCGCTAGCCATTTTGTCAATTTCCCAGTTGCCCTGGTCATGTGACTTGTGCCAGCACTTTAGGAGGGAACTGCTTTCTAGCAGGCTGTTTTTCCTCCTCAATGTAACTGAATAGTACACAGTGGGACATGGATTTTACTATTGAGTGCTGTTCTTAGATCTACCAGGCAGCTGTTATCTTGTGTTAGGGCTCTTACACACGAGCATTTTTACCTGCACTCCCCTGCGTTCGGTTTTGCTACTTTCTGCCGCAGGGGAGCGCAGGTATAGACGCACTCAATGTTTTTCAATGGGGCTTTACTCACACGAACGCATGAAGGCGCCAAAGGCAGGAAAAATGCAACATGTTGCGTATGAAGGTGGAAAAAATCTTTTTGCTCTTTTGATAAATGGATTTCAATGCAGAGTTCTTCTGGAACAGCACTATTAACTGATGCATTTTGGGGGAAAAAAATCCCATGACAGGATTTCTTTAAAAAGTTAGCCCTGCCAGATTTTAGGGCAGAGACACAAGGTCAGATTCAGGGCAACTAATCTCCCGAACTGCCTTCCCCTGGCTAGAATGTAAATCTCCGGCTGGATGGCACTTGGAGCGCTTTGTTTTCCGAAGTTGCTCCGCAATGCCCTAAAAATGTATTTTCTTGCAAGACTATCGAGGAAGTGGAAATAGTCAGATGCTTTGAAGCGTTAGCCAGATTCCTTTATAAAGTCCATGTAAACAATACACTACTATGACTCCAATGCACATAGTTATTTAATATTCTAAAAACCTTTGGTCTTGTTGACCCGGACCTTCTTATGGGGAAATAGGAGCCAGCCAAAGTTTCTGCTTGTTTCAGAGATAAGTTGTTGGGCTGTGTATGATGCTCTATTGTCCCCTGACTGAACTTATAGGGCAAGTCAACCCCAGAATATAAAGCAGTAAATATACTGCTTTCAGTAGCAATGCATATACAAATAACTTAAACCATAGAACATTTGAAATGAATGTACATTACAAAGTTGCTTAGAATAATGTTTTCTTTTATTATGCAAATTTTTATTTTGGGGTTGACTTGGCCTTCAAGGAGACTACCTTGCAGGAAGGGTTGCCACCTTTTCTTGAAAAAACTACTAACATTCCTATATATTTATCTTTTTTTCGTTTCGGTAACATTAGGATTAACCATCAAAAATACCGGCCAGGTGGCAATCCTACTTGCAGGTGTTTTTACTTATAAGTAATCTGTACAAACCACGGATTCTTGTTTATACTGTACTAATGCAGTTGCACATCAAGAACACTCCATGTGCCTGTATTTTAGTTAAAAAACAATAAACTGTTCTGCAGAAATGTTCCCCTTTTTCCTCTCACTTACGTTGGCAGCCAGGCTGGCAATCTGTGGACTCTGGCAAATGGCAAGGGGTTGCTGTAAGAGGACAAAGTCAGTGCAAATGTATTGGTCGGGGGGGCAGAGACACTGTGTATCAAATGCCAGGGCCTAGTTTGATTCTCAGTCCAGAAGTGTTGGCAGCTATAGCAAGACAAACTTGTTAACAAAATGTTATTCTTTCTGAAGAGTGCAAAGAGGGCATGTTCAGTGCATCACTTTAAAGACTACAAATAAAGACAATTCCTTGCAACAATAAGGAGCATGCAGTTTCTCAATGGAAGTAGCCTTCATAGCGTTTGCATTCAGATGCCTTCGTAAAGCACTGTTTTGTTTGTCCCTCTCAGGCCTGGACTGGCAATCTGTCGGTTCTGGCAAACGCCAGAGGGGCTGCCGTAAGATGCAATAGAAAGTAGAAATGGCTGGGCCTATTTTGAATCCCAGTCCAGTCCTGGCACCTCTCAGTCCATAACAAAATGACACAAATAAGACATCATGGCCATGATTCCTCTCCATTACTTTCAGTGATATAAGTCAACAAAAATACATTATTTCATACTTTCCACTGATCTATTTGAAGGTACAACAGACAAAGTCGCACCACCATACATTGCCGCTGGAGAGATATCCACGTGTAGCAGCAGCAGCTCCACTCAACACGAAGAGGCAAGGGCCCTTCAAACCCGTCACAGATCCACAGAGCTAATCAACCAACACGAGAAGCAAGTGGAACAGAGACCATAGGTTTACAGTTGCAAAAGAGCCAGGAGAAGCAGCAGGACAGAGATCTCTGGTACATTCCCTTCATAACAACATGTGATAGAGAGCTGCTTGTACCCGGATGTACTGGGGCTTTCTGCACGTCTCTGTCCACTCACCTGGAAAAGTAGCTCTTTTTCTTTCACGCTTTCTAATGCCGAGTCTTCTCTCAGCAAGAAATGCTCGTTACAGCCTAAAACTTTCCCACGAGTTCCACCATTGGAGTTTACACGCGTGTCCACGCCCCCTTCAAGACGCGATGTACGGAGGCGCACGAGGGACATAAAGACTATAGTCTCGAAATCCTGCTTTTATTTTTGCAGCTGTAAAGTTAACTAAAGCAAAGACGCGAGTTGTAAGAATGATCAATTCTCTTGGTTACGTGATGTTTTGGAGCCAGTCATCTGTAATAGGCCACATTAGTTGTTTTATGTTGTTAATTCTCAAAGTGACTCACTAGCAATAGCAGATGGACGTTTCGTTTGCAATTGCAAACTGTGGGGCCAAGTTCTGATTCCATGTTTTTATTAAAAAAAATTCAATTTTTCCAAGTGGTCATCAATCAAGATTCTACCACCTCAGTTGTTATTGTCCTCATAGTCCTCTTACAGAGTCCTTTCTGGTAAAAACACATATCCCTATTCCTGTCCAAAAAGGAGAGTGCTACATTTACATATTGTTGGACAGTTAATCGTATGACCAATAAACTGATGTCATTCCAAGAGAATTACAATGCTGTTTTCTGTAAAAAAAAAAAAAAGAAAGAAAATTTTTTTCCAAAGCTCTTGATTCCTGCGTGGTGGAAATCATGATTTCACCCTCCTATAGTCCACAATTAGTTTCACAAGTTAAATGAAATACACAGTTCCTGAACAATATACAAAATATAAATGAGTGTAGTTGACCTTAATTTTATTCATGGAATTTGCCACGTATACTGTACGTATATCAAGGGCTGGACTATTAACCTTTCCAGACGGGCCCCCCTCCTTCTGTAAGCGAAACTCATTCTGCAAGAAGTTCTGCAACTGATTCAGGATACCAGAACCGCAGTAGAGGTGACACCTGGGTGGAGGAGGTCAAGATCGACTTAGCACTGCTCTGACAAGACCTGCAGAAATTCTGGTGTTTGCCACCGAATCCAACAGAGAATCTCTGACCTGGTGGACACTACGAGAGAGCTCCCCCAAACCATTACCAAATTCCAGAACCAGCTATGACCATGTAAAGCCAGAAGAAATGTCTTAGAAGGGAGGCAGAGAGGGAATAATATCTGCATTGTTGGAGTGCTGGAGGGGCAAGAGGGTACTACCCCAGAACTGTTCCTTTCAGGTGCTCCTCCACACACCATGATTGTGAAAATCCTAAACTACAGGGATGTTATATTGAAGCAAATGCAACTTAAATATGACCTGGTACTGGTCAACGCTAAAATCATTTTCGATCCCGACTAAACGCTGGCGGTTCAATGGCTCCTCAGGAAGTCATGGACTGGCTAAACGGGATCACTAGTATGGCCACGTATATGCTGCTTAATACAACTCGACACAGTATGTGGGACCACACAAAAAGCTGCATTACATCCCCAATGAGCATACGTGAGTGTATGTCCTAAGGGTCCAACAAGTAATAATCGCAAGGCCTTACCTTACTGATGACTAAATGGTAACTGGTCCCATACCCTGAGGCCCAAGGGTCTGGGACTGCTGATATATACTTGTTTAGACTAGGAGTTATGCTAGGTTATAGCTCTCATTTTGCAAAAGGTAGCTGTCCTTCCTCCCCTCCTACAGTGCTGGCTGGGAGATTTCAATAGGGTTCTTACACCAGCTCTTGATAAGATCAACTCAATAGACAATAACTCACCAAACTTAAAAGCTGGGCAGACTCTCTAGGTCTTTATAATGTTTGAAGGACCAGAAATCCTACCGCACAGACCTACACCTGCTACTCTGTCACTCACTGTGTTTTTCAAAAATAGGCAGATTTACTAAGGGCAGAATTTTAGAAGTAAAAAAACTTAGAAATTCGTCTCTCTGAGTTTTTTTAAAGGGCTTTTTCTATCAAAAATTGACCTAATTTCAATCGAATAGGTCCATTTTCGATTACATAAAAAATAGTTTGAATCATTTCATTCGATCGAACGATTTGAAAGATTCTCTGCAAAATCCTTTGAATTCTTGGAACTTTTACAGGACAGGTTTTATGAGGTCTCCCATAGGCTAAAATGGCAATTCAGCAGCCTTAAGCTGGCGAATAATTGAAGTCATAATTACTTCGAAATTTGAATTTTAAAAATTCAAATTTTATTCGAATTTTCACTTTGACCTTTAGTAAATGTGCCCCGTACTATGGCACCAGGTCTATCTAAGACGATTCTCCCCTTATTATTACACTCTGGCCGTATATGCTTTGAGGCTCTACGAGATAGAGGTTGAGTCCCCTCTGACTTGCCCACAATGAGGTAGCAGAAAAGGTACCTCAAACAACAGTAGGAGTTAATCAGGTGGGGGGCGTGGCTAACTGCCGATGTGAGCTGACGCTCTTTTAGATCGCTCCGGGACCCAGACCCAAAATCCTGATAATTGCACGGAAATATCGCCACAATCACGGACCTACAGTACCCTAAGGAGGCTCCCCGGCCACAGAGAGTAATCGTGGGGCAAATCAAAGTGCAGAAACGTGCATCGGAGGCGGCATCCAATACGCGAGGGAGTGCACAGAGCAACAAAATGGCGGCAAGGCCACTTTACAAGCACAGCAGGAAGATCCCTCTCCACTTACCTCTCCATCGTCTCCAGAGCTAACCCTGCAGGACATTCTGCAAGAAATCCGTGACTCCAAAGAAGCATGCACTAGCATTGTAACTGCTAAGACGGAAGAAATAAAGGTTGACTTGTCAATTATCAAGCAGGATATGCAGAAGTTAAGAGAACGTACCGGGGAGCTGGAGCTGGAGTGAGTGCAATTGAAAACACGCTCAGGCAAATTCGGTACAGGAAGTGCAAAGAGTACTAGCTGAATGTCAACACAAAGCAGACGATCTGGAGGAGGAATAACCTAAGATTTGTACAGCAACAGGATCAAAAACAGGATCAAAAACAACACCCAGGAACAAAACTATAGAGTCGTATAATTGGGCACCATAATGGCATCCAATAGCCCTTTAAATATTTGAATTTCGCCCAAAAACCCGGGCACGGTGACGTCATCATGGCTATGGGCGACGCTGGGAAGGAGAGGACGCACCGCCCAGAGCTAAAGTTAAGCCTCCGAGTGGTGCGATCCTGACAGTACCCCCCTCCTCACAGGGGGCCTCAGGACCACCAGGACTGGAACTGTGGAAAAAACATAGAACAATGGATAACAATAAAACATAAAACAAGCATAGGGACAAAGGCAAGAACATAAACAGTAATGGGCATTGGCAGCACGTGCAGGAAAGGAGACTCCTTGGAGACTATAAACAGCTGATGATGTCGGGGAAAGTCCACTGAAGCTGTCGGCTGCAAAGGCTGCAGGGGAAGTCCCTCTGGAACAGTAGGTCGCAGAGACTGCTGGGGAAGCCCCTCTGGAGCTGTAGGCAGCGGCGGCTGCAGGGGAAGCCCTTCTGGAGTTGTAGGCAGTGGCAGCTGCTGGGGAAGCCCCTCTGGAGCTGTAAGCAGCGGCGGCTGCTGCGGAAGCCCCTCTGGAGCAGAAGGCAGCGAAGTCCGCTGAAGGCCCAGTTGCTGAGGGTTGGCTGGTCCGGGGGTAGAAACCAGCTGGGAGACAGGCAACACGGAGGAGTGGAGCGACAAAGAGGCAATGACTCTGGAAGGGAGAAAAGCTGAAGCTTGTTCCTCAGGAAGATGCTCCACCACGGCGGGTGTGAACAAGGATATTCTTCCATCAGGGAAGCAAAGTTCTGGAGCGTAGGAGTAGCATGAAGACAATGCCGTTGACAATATGAACTCCAATGGGAGACTTGACCAGAGGACCAATCAATGGCAGGGTTATGTAAACGCAACCAGGGTAACCCCAGGATGACAGGAGATGAGGGACAAGAGATAATCTGGAAAGGAAATTTCTCAGAGTGTGAAGTCCTGATCTTCAGGGGTAACTCACCCGTGGTTTGGGAAATCAAGGCTGAAGCTAGAGACTTGTCGTCAATGGCAAATGCCCGTAGGGGTGAGGGCATAGGGAATAGAGAAATCCCATTTTCTTTAGCGAAAGCAAGGTCCATGAAATTCCCGGCGGAGCCGGAATCCAGAAAGGCTGATACTTGAACAGTCTTATGGGGGAGCCGGATCTGTAAAGAGAGAAGCAATTGGTGAGTTTTTGCTTGGTGACCAGGGGTGACACTAGCCACTTGCAATGTCCCAAGCTTACTCTGGGGGTAAGGGTCTTTAGGCTTCACAGTCTTTGACAAAGTGATTATTCTCCCCACAATAAAGGCAAAGGCCTTCTGAGCGTCTTCTGAACTTCTCTTACACAGAGAGACGAATACGGCCCAACTGCATAGGTTCATCAGCCAGGGTCACAGGAGGATTGGGAGACGAAGATACTGTAGCAGGGGGTACACTAGGAACGATGATCTTTGGAACCGAGAAACTGAAGGAGGTTGGAAATTCTTGGCCCAGTCCTTATCTGCTTGGTGCTCTCTAAGGCGAGTGTCCACCTTAATGGCCACAAGATCTTCCCAACGAGTAGGTAGCTCACGGGAGATCTTCCTTCAGGCGGATAGAGAGGCCATTGTAGAAAGCAGCATGGTAGGCTTCGTTGTTCCAACCTGTCTCGGCAATAAAAGTACGGAATTCCACGGCATTATCGGCCACCGTCCGAGTCCCTTGGCAAATCTCCATTAGCCGCAAGAAAGCAGACGTGACCGACCAGGAGCGTCAGAAATAGTCCGTAATTCAGAAATAAAGGCATTAGCATTATCAATTAAGGGATCCTTCTTCTCCCACAGGGGTGATGCCCACTCAAGAGGGGTGACGTCCACTCAAGAGCATTTCCGGTCAAACGGGTAATAATGTAACCCACCTTGGCACGATCAGAAGAAAATTGACTGGGGAGTAACGTGAACTGGATCTCACACTGGTTCAGGAATCCTCTACAGGCTTGAGGATCGCTACCGCAGAGAGGAGGCCCTGGGATATGTGACTCAGAGGAATGGAAAGAAGACTCCGGAGATCGAGTCGAGGCGGGTGAAGAGGCTGGCAGCGAAATAGACATCTTGTCCAATATGGCCGTTAGGACTAAGCCATAATTAGACTGCTGTGCTTCATAGCTGTCCATGCGATCAATCAAACCGCGTAGCACTCGTGCGAAGTCTTGTGCAGCTTCCTCAGTGGGGTCCATGGCCCAATTATACTGTCAGGGTAGGCCTAGTTGGCACCCTAGGGGAGTAGTGGACCAAGGAGGAAGCTTAGGGGTTAACGGACCAATAGCGTAACACCAGCAAGGATCAGGCAGGAAACGAGTCAAAGTCCAGGCAAATGGTTGTATTGGCAGGCAAAAATAATACAAAGTCCAGGCAAATGGTCAAAAACAAGGAAAAAATACAGCAACAGGATCAAAAACAACACCCAGGAACAAAACTATAGAGTCCTATAATTGGGCGCCATAATGGCGTCCAATAGCCCTTTAAATATTTGAATTTTGCACCAAAACCCGGGCGCCGTGACGTCATCACGTCAGTACCCGGTGCCGCTATCCACGTGGCGGCTGTGGGCGCTGTCATTGTGGATGCGACGCTGGGAAGGAGAGGACGCGCCACCTGGAGCTAAAGGTAATCCTCTGGGCGGCGCGATCCTGACAGATATATTCCTCTAACTGCATGATTAAGGGAACAATATTTTTGATGCTTAACTCCTGATGCTCTGTTTAATGATTAATAGTGGCTTAAGAAAGGCCCCTCAGTTCAAGTCCGAATAATTTAGGTGAACGCAGGACCGTCACGAGAGATGCTACAACTTTGCCACAAGAACAATGACTAACCTGGACAGATTATTTGTTTGAAGTTCACCAAAGAAGGACTGATCTTCAGAGGGCGTTTGGACTTAAGTCTGCCTGGACATTTCAGTGTGCTTATGAATCACGAAAGTGCAAGTATAAGATGGGGGTTAACTGTTCTGCATGTGGGCTCTGATGTTTGTCTGGGTACTGGGGCAGATTACGAGAACTTGGCCTTAGCTCATAAGAGCCAGATAGTGGTCCTAGTAGGCAAGCCCACCCCGTTTACAATAATGTTAAGTTACTATTTATGGGATACAGTTCTGCCCAAAGTTGGGAATGGGTGGAAAGGGAGGGGGCTGTTAATTGGGGAAGTTATAAGTTGCAAAGTTAAAACAGGCATTGCTTTAACCCATGTCCCACAGTTCAACAAAGGAACTGGTATGACAGGTACAATAATGTTAGTCATCTCACGGGTCATCTCACGGGTATTAAAGTAAATACACTAAAGAAACCGTGGCTAGGGTGGGGTTACCACTCGACTTTCTCCTCATATACAGCTGGTGTGTCCATACTTATTAAGAAGTCGGTAAACTTCAGACTCTTCTCCATTAAAACGGATCCCCGGGGTAGATTTATATTTATCCATCGCTTAATTGCTGCTAAGGTTTACATTTTAGCAAACATCTATATTCCCCTGCCATATTCTGACGAGTGTATGCATAAACTTTTATAATTTATCAATATATGCCCACATGCTCAAATCATATGTGCTGGAGACTTCAACGCAGTTCTTGACCCCCAACTAGATAGGCTACACAGGCAACCACCCCAAAATGCCCCGGCCATTGCCAAGTTAGCCAGCCTCACAGAGGCGGTGGGCCTGGTAGAGAGCTGGACATACGTACATGCCGCAGAACGCTAATACTCTTGCTTCTCCACTTCGCATATGTCCCTCTCTAGGATTGACCATATGTTCCTGTCTAGAGGACTCCTAGTTGGACTTAAGGAAATAACATACTTACCCCGGGTTATCTCAGACCATGCCCTCCTTATGGCCACCTGGGATAAACCTCAGAGCACTACAAACAAAAGGTGGTCACTTAACCCAGCTTGGCTAGACATCATTGATAAGGATGAGAACATCACAAACAATATGAGAGAGTGCTGTCAACACCGCAGACCCATTAGTGGTATAGGACTCTTTTAAGGAAAGATGCGGCCCTGCCTGAAGCCGTGGGTGTTCTGTGCTCTTTTAAGGAATACATGAGAGGGATCTTTCACAATGAAATCGTTGCTGTTAAACGTAATTCCAAAATGGAAGAAATTGCCCTAGCTGACAAAGTATCGGAATGTGAAGCTGAGGTAGTTAATAATCCCACCCCACAACACTATCACAATTTACAATCTGCTCAAACAGATTATCATGCCTATCTCTCCTCTAAAGCAAGACGGAAACTACTCTTCACCAAGGCATCCTTAATCGAACATGGGGAGAGGGTCGGCAAGCTACTAGTCTATATCTCAAAAGCGGACACTCCCAATCTGGTAATCACGACACTTGTAGACCAACAGGGGATAAAGCATACACAACCTGAAGTAATACAAAATCTTATGACCACTTATTACTTATTATCTATGAGTCTAAGAATGCCACATCTTCAGAAGAGAGGGAGGAATTTAAGTTTGGGGTTACCTCAGTTATCAATGGAGCATAGGGCCCAGTTGGAGAAAGATATAACACTCAGAGAATTATATGATGCCATTGATTCCTTTATGCGTAGGAAAGCTTTGAGACCAGATGGCCTTCCAATAGAATTTTACAAAAGATTCAAAGAAATCATAGGTCCTCATCTACTACAAACACTACAACGGTCCGTATGTAAGGGTTACCTTCCCCCATCAATGTATGAGGCTTCTATAGTTTTATTACATAAACCAGGAAAAGACCCTACTCACATGGATGCTTATAGGCAAATTTCCCTGCTAACGACAGATATAAAAATTCTGGACAAAGTATTATCGATCAGAATAAATAAGGTTATTCATACTGTAATATCAGAAGACCAAACGGGGTTTATGCAAGGGAAATCGGCAGCCTTTAACATTAGAAGACTCTTCCTAAACCTAGCTTCCAACCATGACAATGCAGGTTAGAGGGCAGTGGCAGTGCTGGATATCTCCAAAGCATTTGATACAGTTGAGTGGCCTTATATGTGGTCCATCCTTAAACAGTTCAGTTTTGGCCCTAATTACAGCAAATGGATAAGACTCATGTACCACTCCCCCAAAGCAGCGTTATCCATTAATGGCTCATACTCTAAACAATACTCATTAAATAGGAGTACGAGTCAGGGGTGCCCGATGTCCCCCCTTCTATTTGCTCTAGCAATGGAGCGTTTTGCCCAGGCAGTCAGATGACAGGCAGGCTTTAAGGGCTGGAGGCTGGGAAACAGAGAAGAGTGAATACAGTTATATGCGGACGACACCCTGATATATCTAAGCGATGTGGGTCCCTCCTTACAGAAATTGATAGAAATAACCACTAAATTTTCTCACATATCTGGGCTGGTCACGAGTGTAGCCAAATCGAGTATTATGCTGGTGGATAACCAACCAGCACAGAGTGAGGTGACAAACTCTCCTTTCCAAATAGTAAAACAGTTTACTTACCTGGGTATAGTAATATATTTACCCATTTCTGAGTACTATAATCTAAATGCTCTACCTCTGTTGGTAAAGGTGGGGAAAAAGACCAAAGCTTGGGAATCACTGATGCTCAGCCCAATGGGTAGAATACAACTCATAAAAATGATTCTTCTTCCCAAACTAAACTATGTTCTTCTACAAGCCCCTATCTGGATCAAAAGTACATTCTTTAATAAAATTAACACTAGCTTTAGACAACTAATCTGGGCTGGTACCAGATCTAGACTAAGTTTAAATACCTTAATCAGAGATAAACTACAAGGTGTTGTTTCTTTTCCAAATTTATTTCTGTATTACTTGGCTGCACAACTAAGTCACCTAGTAACCTGGACGGAGGGATCCTGTCACCAGTCACTTTACCAACTCCATAGAGTTTTGATTGGGGGCACGGTTTCCCCGTTTCAATGGCTCCTCATTAAAAAGCTGCAACCGATAGACTACCCCAATCAGGTAGTGACTTACATGCGTATGATCTGGGGGAAAGCTTTACAAAAAGCTTCGATTAACAGTATACTATCACAGACCCCCTGTGGGATAACCTCTGGTTCCCAGGTGTCGCTAGGCTGGGCAAGAACCCACTTTGGGTGAGGTGTGGGATAAAGAAATAGGAGATGTTTGACTAGAAGGCTCTATGGTACCATTCGAAATGCTGCAAGACACTCAGCAGCAGCCCCCACACCAATGGTTCAGATATAACCAGATAAAGAGGTGTTTGAAGCTTCAACATAGTCAGCAGCCAATCCAGTTAGCTCAATACCAGCATAGTGGAAAATCTTCTTCAGGTCCACAAAGGGTCTTATTTCTAAAATTTATGCAGGTTTACACTCAAAACTCTACAACAAACCATTAAGGTCCCTTAAGGAGAAGTGGGAGAGAAACTAGGGGAACTTGAGGATGAAGACTGTGATGAGTTATTGGCCTCTCCCCTTTCAGTTTCTGTGAACTACAGAGACAGAATGATACAACTGTATTTTATACATAGGGCATATTAATACCTTGCTAAAGTACATAGTATTTTTCCTGAGTCCTCCTCCGAATGCCCAAGGTGTCATGTGCAGAATGCCTCCCTTACTCATATATAATGGGAATGTCCTGCTTTGTCACAATATTGGACAGAAGTTCAGGACATCTTAGATGCAGTTATGGAGACAAATATTTCAAGGAATGTTAAAGTGGGGTTGTTTGGTTTAGGCCTTAATGATAGTTTTACATACCTGCACAGTCTTTACATTAAAGAATGCCTACTCCTAGCTAGGAAAATTATTACAAGGAAATGGAAAGACCCCTCACCGCCCACCTCTGCACAATGGCGACAGGAAGTCAAAGTACTGTGCAGTCTGGAAACCTTAATCTATAGTAAAAGAGGCAACTCTAAAAAAAATTCATAAAATATGGGACAAATGGCTGGAGTGGGAGGAGGGGTGAGGACACTCGGATGTTTGATGTTTTGAATATTGTGGTTAACACGACGGGACAATGATTACTACATGAGTTGTATGTAACATCTAATGACTTGTACCATTTTGGCTTTATTGTATAAAGGAGCATATTGTTATGTATAAAAGTACTTTTGTAAATTTCTCGGTGGAACATAATAAAGCATGCCTGAATTTTTTTTAAAAAAAGGAGTTAATCAAGTAAATTCTGATCAGTCTTTGTGTTCTGTGGTTTGAAACCTTATCTCTGTGACCGCAAAGTGAGTGTGGGAGCTGCTAAGCGAGTGTTGCATGTGATCTACGTAAGTGTTGCATATGAATTAAGCTTTAAAACCTTAAGGAGTTGAAAACCAAAAAGGCGTTTTTGAGGCATTGCTAGAAACACTCAGGGGGAAATTCACTAAAGAGCAAAGCGTCTAACACTAGCGCTAATTTGCCAGTGTTACGTCAATTAGCAACTTTGCAAATTTACTAATGCCGACTCTGGCGAATTTTCGCTAGCGAAGTAGATAGACTAGCGCAACTTCGCACCCTTAATCCAGGCGAACTTGCGCACTGACGAAGGATTATAATTACGGAAATTGACCATTTTCCTGAACGTTACCACTTACACCAGACGTTACTTCGCCAGGTCAGACCTGGCGAAGTTCAATACAATAGATAGGAGTTTGAAAAAAAAAATTGGACATTTTTCTAGGTCTCAGAAAAACGCTGGTGTGTTTTACCTTTCTAGGGTGATAGTCTGAAAAAGAGCGTACATTTTTTGGGGGGGTTACCCTCCTTCCCTACAGGGGGCACATGTAGGGCAATAGGAGAACTTAATTTTTTTTATTAAAGGTTTCCTGGGCTTGTGTAGTGCAATGTAGTGGCTGTAACATATACTTCTATTATACTTTGAAATTCCTGCCATATGCAAATAAGGCATCGCTAGCGTAAATGCACTTTGCCTGCGAAGTAACACTAGCGCAACTACCATACCATTCGCTAACCTTAGTGTAACTTCGCACTTTAGTGAATTTGCGTAGCGCTGGCGAAAATTCGCCTGGCAAAGTGCAGTGAAAGTTAGCGAAGGCAACGCTAGCGAATTTTCACCGCTTAGTGAATTCCCCCCTCAGTGTGTGTCTTGTCACACATATGTGGTGTTGGAGCAGCATTTCCATGCAGTATTTACATGTGAAAGATGTTGGTGGATTTTCATCTTGGAATCTGAACTGCAGACTCTAATGGGGGTATGTGCAGCACTAAGAGCAGCGGTAAATGAGGGGAGTTGGAAAGGAGGCTCACAGAGCAACCACTGGCAGGGGCTAGTGGAGTGGGGGGAGGTGTAGGGGCAGTGGAGGCTAATGAGGGAGGAAGGATTGTGACAGTCAGGAGGGGACAGAAGGGTGGGGTGCTGGTCCACAGCTTGTCAAAAACAGCAAATGTGCCATTTTGGCTTAAGATGATGGGGAGGAAAGCTCTGACTGGCATGTATGGAGCAGGCTGACTCTCAGAGCACCCTGGGAGGCAGTGGTTCTAATACGGTGGTGGGGGGAGTGCAAGGAAGTAAAGGTAGGTTCTAGTTATAGGAGATTCAATTATTAGAAAAGTGGATAGGGTGATCTGCCGTAAGGCTAGGGTTTGGAAAGGCCCGGATTTGTGGAGAGGCCATCTAGGCCTGGGCTTAGAGCGGCAGGATTTTAGGGGCGGCAGGCTGCCCAACCACACCCACATTGGTTCAGAAATGTAAATTTCCCATATGCCAATTCCCATTGCTCTGTCCCCATGATGAAAATTTGAGCAAATAAAAGGGGGGCGACAAACAACAGTGGGCCTAGGGGCACCTGCTATATAAATCCAGCCCTGGGTTCGGCATGTGGTGGAACCAGTAGACAGATTATTGGGAGGGGCTGGGGAAGACCCAGCAGTCTTGGTACACATAGGTACCAATGACAAAGTTAGAGATTGAAGTCTTCAAGAACTATTTTAAAAAACTAGGTGTAAAGTTGAGGGCGAGGACTTCCAAGGTATTACCTGTGCCACAAGCAACGCTAAGGGCTTAGGGATATTAATGCGTACCTGAGAGGGATAAGGAGCTTAGGGATATTAATGCGTACCTGAGAGTTTGGTGTAGGGAGGAGGGTTTTGAGTTTTTGTAGAACTGGGCTGATTTCTAAGTCGGCTACAGGCTCGGTGCTAGGGATGGGCTGCAACTCAATGATGATGGTGGTGTAACTGTTTTGGGAGAGAAGATGGCTAGACGGTGGAGGAGATTTTAAACTAGGCCTGGGGGGGAGGGTTCAGTAAAAAATTCCGTGGAAGAGAGGTTAGATGAGATAGTGGGCAAAGGAAGGGAAAATGTGGGAGAAGATTTGGTTGGGGGAACTGTTAAGGATAGGGAGGACCACATGGCATTTCTTCAACACGGTACCACTATTAAATGTATGTTTGCAAATGCAAGGAGTCTGACTGGTAAAATGGAAAAGCTGGAGGGAAAATATAATGTGATTGGTGTGGCAGAAACATGGCTGAATGAGTCACATGACTGGGCAATTAATATCAGCTGCTATACTTTGTTTTGGAGGGACAGAGGCAATAGAAAAGGAGGAGGGGTATGTCTGTTTGTTAGGCAGGATTTAAAAGTGTACATAAAGGAGGAGGTTATGTTAGAAAATGAGGGGGCAGAAGGCTTATGGGTGGAGTTCTTCACCAATTGTAAAGCGTCCAGCAAATTAATTGTAGGGGTATGCTATAGACTCCCTTATGTAAGTGAGGAGGAGGAGGTTAAGCTTCTGATGCAAATACAAAAGGCTGCTAGTTTGTGTAAAGTAATGATAATAGGGGATTTAAATTACCCAGATCTTGACTGGAGCAACAGTGCTGCAAGATCAGTTAATGGGAATAAGTTTATAACTTGTTGCATGACAATTTTATGGCACAGGTTGTTGAGGAGCCTACCAGAAGAAATGCTATTCTGGATCTAGTAATCTGAAATGACCGAAAACTTATAGCAAATGTGCAAGTCATTGAACCCCTGGCTAAAAACAAATATAAACTTGGGCAACAAAAACCATGAATTTCGGAAAAGGTAATTTTAGTGCCTTTTGAGGGCTGCCCTTCAGAGCATTGGTTGAGGAATATTATTTCCAGCTAAAACACAGAACAGAAATGGTTGACATTTAAAATGATATTAATTCATTACTGTTCTCAGTTTATTCCCTTAAATGAATTGATCAGTATAAAAGTAAAAACTGGGTAAATAAATAGGCTGTGCAAAATAAAGCATGTTTTCAATATAGTTAGGCCAAAATGTAATGTATAAAGGCTGGAGTGACTGTAAGTCTTGTGAAATCCCTGTTCATGATTTTAATGTAACCTGGAATAAAGCTTTTTGAATTTTTAAGAAATGCTGCAAGGACTTCCTCCCTAAAAAAAGTTTGTAACCTAAAAGACCAGGACACTACTTCTTGCTTTTCAGCTCTCTTGGTTTACGCTGAGTGGTTACCCTGATTACCAGGCAGTAACCAATCAGTGACTTGAGTGAGGGCCACATTGGTCATAACTGTTGCTTTTGAATCTGAGCTGCATGCTGAGGATCAATGGCAAACTCATTGAACAGTTATGTCCCATGTGGCCCCCCTTCAAGTCGCTGACTAACTCAGATTTAGGGAGCTGAAAAGCAGGAAGTTGGATTCTATCTATTATATTGGACATCCAGTCACTCCAACTTTTATAGTTTGCATTTCTCCCTGACTAACTATATTCGAAACATTTTTTTATTTTGCACAGCCTATCTATTTACCCAGTTTTTTAATTTTACCCTGAACTGTTCCTTTAAGGAGTAAATGTAGAAGCTCTAAGAATCATGCTATGTGGCTTAATACAGAAGTAAAGATTTTAATAGGAACAAAGACAAAGGCATTTAAAAACTACAAGTCTGTTGGGACAGAAGCTGCATTTAATGAATATAAACAATATAATAAATGTTGTAAATCAGCAATCCGGAAGGCAAAGAAAGGAAATGAAGAGTTGATTGTAGTGGAGGTGAAAACTAACCCTAAAATGTTTTTTAAATATATTAATAGTAAAAAGGCGCTGGTTGAGAGTGTTTCTCCATTAAATAATGGTACCAGTAGGGTTGTTACAGATACGGAAAAAGTAAATTTTCTAAATCAGTTTTTTTCTTAGTATATACAATAGAGGAGTCTGAGTTCCCAGGTTCACTAGCTGCACTGATGGGTCAGCTCAGTCTAGTCAGTGGCTGACTCAGGATATGATTCAAAAAGCTTTAATAAAAATGAATGTAAACAAGGCTCCAGGGCCTGATGGCATATACCACCAGGTTGTAAGAGAGCTTGGCTCAGTTTTAGACAGGCCCTATTTCTGATTTTCTCAGATTCGCTCAGATACATCTGGTATGATGCCTATGGACTGGAGAAAAGCTGATGTTGTTCCAATATTTAAAAAGGGATTACAACCTTGACATCTGTGATGGGTAGGGTTGCCACCTTTTCTGGAAAAAAGAAAATATTATACTATACTATATATTTATCTTTTTTCCCTATTAATAACATTGGCTTCAGCCATCATTTTTACCGGCAACTCTAGTGGTGGGCAAAATATTTGAAGGCTTGTTAAGGGATCAAATTCAAAAGTTTGTCCTAGAGAATGGCATTATGAGCAGCAATCAGCATGTCATGTTAGACAAATTTGATTTGTTTTTTTATGATGAGGTATGTAAGATGCTGGACTGTGGGGTGCAGTATATTTGATCTATTTGGATTTTGCCACAGTGTTTGATACTGTGCCCCACAAATGACTGCTTTCTAAACTAAGTTCTGTTGGACTTAAAGAAGTCATTTGCACATCGGGTACAGGGGGTGGTTGTTAATGGTACGTTCTCCACTTAGAGTAAGGTTCTTAGTGGGGTCCCTCAGGGCTCGGTATTCGGTCCACTTTTATTTAACTTGTTTATTAATGACTTAGGGGAGGGTATTTTAAGTAATGTATCAGTGTTTGCAGATGACACAAAACTATCCAGCCCAATTAATTCCATCCAGAATGTGGCATCTTTGCAACAGGATCTTGACAAACTGGCAATCTGGGCAGCTAAGTGGCAAATAAGATTCAATGTTGATAAATGTAAAGTCATGCACCTAGGATGTAAAAATATCCAAGCCACTTATACCCTCAATGGGACTGCACTAGGCAAATCCATTATGGAAAAGGACCTTGGAGTCCTTGTAAATAATAAACTTGGCTGTAGCAAGCAATGCCAGTCAGCAGACCTTAAAAATAAGGTCTTGAGCTGTATTAAAAGGGGCATAGAGTCATGGGAGGAGGGAAGCATTCTTCCACTTTATAGAGCAGTTGTAAGGCCCCCATCTAGAATATGCCGTACAGTTTTGGTATCCATCACTCAAACAGGACATTATTGTATATAGAGAGGGTACAGAGAAGAGCAAATAGGCTGGTAAAAGGTATGGGAAATCTTAGCTATAGGGAAAGACTGGCCAAAGTGGGGTTTAAGGGGTGATATGATAACTATGTAAAAATATTAAAGGGGGTCATACAATAATCTCTCTAATGCTTTATTTACCAGAAGGTTGTTCCAGCTGACACAAGGTCACCCTTTCCAATTAGAAGAAAAGAGGTTCCACCTAAATATTTGGAAAAGCTTTTTTACAGTCAGAGCAGTGAAGATGTTGAATTCTCTCCCTGAATCAGTTGTAAAGGCTGATACATTAGATAGCTTTAAGAAGGGGTTGGATGGCTTTTTAACAAGTGAGGGAATACAGGGTTATGGAATAGCTCATAGGGATCCAGGGACTAGTCCGATTGCCATCTTGGAGTCAGGAAATAATTTTTCCCCCTCTGAGGCAAATTAGAGAGGCTTCAGATGGTTTTTTTTTTGCCTTCCTCTGGATCAACTAGCAGTTAGGCAGATTGAAAAGAAAAAAAGTTGAACTTGATGGCCATGTGACTATGTAACAGAACTTTACTGGGAGGACAACATTATGGGGCAGATTTACTAAGGGTCAAAGTGAAAATTTTAATTAAAAAAATTTTAAGTAATTTTTGGCTACTTCAACATCAAATATGCCAAAATTCGAATAGAATTGAAGAAAATTTTAATAAGAACTATTTTTTTTCAATCAAAAATGAACCAATTCGCAATAAATTTACTCATAGAACACAACCCCCAGTAATGTTGGATGCCTTTAAAGCAGTGGCCAGGAGTTAAAGTGGACCCGTCACCTCAAAAAAATATTCAAAATCCTATTTTATCACATTAGTTAAGCAAAATGAACATTAATTACACTATATAAATTATTTTAATCTTGTTTCCTTCAGTCTGGGAATTCATAATTCTAGCAAGCAGGCAGGAGCCATTTTGTGGACACTGTTATTAAGACAAGCCTTGTATCATCTCAGAATCTTGTTTGTGCACCAGAATGGGGGACCCGATGTCTATCCCTATGTCCTGGCTACACAATTAAATGGTTAAGAGAACTAGGGGAATGTGTGTGGAGCAGTGACATCTAGGAAGTGCTGAATGGAAAGTGAAAGTAATTATCTGCCCCGCCTCTATGCCTAAGGCATAGAGGAGTGGCAGACAATATTTGATTGACAGCTAAGATTTTTAAATTAGCTTAAACCAGCTATGAATGCTTTAATAAAAAAATTAAATTGGATTTCATGTTTAATTTGAAAAGGACTTTTATTATACAGATTTTTGTGTCTGGGTGACAGGTCCACTTTAACTCATCCAATCAATTAATGCAGTAAAAACTAAAACTAAATTGGAGGTTGCACGGGCTACTGAGGCAATGGAGGAGGCAGAGGCAGCCCATATAGCAGGGTCTTCGACAGAAACCCATACTCTACTAGTTCAGGCCCAAACTAAGTTAAAATGCAAATTGACAGAACTCAATCAAAATACATTTCTATACACTTCTCAACGTGGTTTTGAGCAAGTAGAGAATACTGGAAAGGTATCTACCCTATGAACAATCATACATAGAGTGCTATCAGAATCTGGAGAGGTGATTATAGATCATAGACAGGTATCCATTAGATTTGCTGAATATTATGCAGCACTTTACCAATCCCAGGTCTCAATTAGCCAGATTCTTAGATAAAATACTCTTTTATTATTATTTTATTAACATGTATTTCTATAGCAGCAACATATTGCTTAGTGCTTTAAAGTAAATGTGTTTATACAACTAAATCACATGAATTACATACATATGGAGTTACATACATTACAATCAAACAAAAGTTGAGGAAGGCCCTATGCAAAAAGAGCTTACAATCTAAAGGTGTGGGAATGGGCAAGATCGAATGAAGTGGGTGAGAAATGTGGTACTGTATGTAGTGTTGCATTTGATAGTTAAGAGTGAGGGTAGGCTTCTCGAAAGAAGTGGGTTTTAAGAGATAACTTGAAAGCAGAAAGGTTGGGAGAAAGTCAGACAGACCATGGGAGAGTGTTCCAGAGGAGGGGTGCAGCCCTCTTTCCGGAACTATATCCAGCATCTGCCGCCATGCTGGACAGCCCAACCACAGCCAAGGAAATGCAAGAGGCAATTGTTAAAATGGCTTCCTCGAAAGCCCCAGGGCTGGACTGCTTGCCCATAGACTGGTTGAGGGCACTAGGTGATAGGGCAGCTGGTACTTTATGTGAGAGCCTAAACCAGGCAAATGATCAGGGTGCCCTACCACACTCCTTTGCCTATATTATCCTTATTATGTTAATCTGGACTCTGTTGGGGGTGCTTGACCACTTTGGTTTAGGTAAACGTTTTGTTAAAGGACAAGGAAAGTTAAACTATAGAAATAGGCTAGAAATGTTGTAAATTGTGTTTTGGGCTTCTGTACCAGTCCCAGGCAAACAAAGCCCTTTAGCAGTAAAGGTCCCCATAGACGCAAAGATCTTTCTCTGCCGAATGACCGATCTTAGGGAAGTCCGTCTGTCAAATTATTGTGAGATTAGTGGGATACCAACAATAAAACTATAGGAGCGTCTGCAAAAGGACC
>CM044442.1:83022230-83033689 GCA_024363595.1 Xenopus borealis | reverse complement strand
GAAGAAAAGGACTTTCATTCGAAGCAGCGTAGGTGGTTCTTCACAGTGAGGACGTGGAATGCACTGCCGGGTGATAGTTGATTCTCTTAATGCCTTTAAGAGGGCTTGGATGACCTATTGAACAAGCATAACAAAGGATATTGTGATACTAAAATCTATAGTTAGTGTATGAATTATCTAGTTTATATTTGTATGGTTTTCATCTTGAAGGACTTTGGTCTTTTTTCAACCTGATCTAACTATGTAATTATGATATCACCTTCTTAGGAATCTTTAACTTTCACAACTTGCTAGCAACCTAGCATCTTTGCAACAATCTGTTATCAATTTTTCTTTCCAATGCGGCCCAGGTTCCAAAAGGTTGGACACCCCTGTTGTAACATATCTCTGTGACCATCTGGTAAGCAATAATGCTTCACAAGGAACTATCCTTTATATCCTGTCCTATATTGAAGCCTAATAGTTTCACTATAAGATTTGGGAAAAGGGGATTTATTTTACTCACTGATAAAGCCTTTTCTCGGAGTCCCGTTATGGCAGCACAGGTTACCGATGGGTGAATGCACTCTTCCCTTCAGGAGGCAGGATGGCAATAACAAAAAAAGAATAGGCTCTCCTCCTATTCCCAGCATAACCCCACCCTCAACAGTTCCGACTAGCACAGCTTACACTGGAAAGGAAGAGAATAAGATAATTTAAGGGTGGGAACTACCTGTGCTGCCATAACGGGACTCCGAGAAATTTTTTTATCGGTGAGTAAAATAAATCCCCTTTTCTCGGTACGTCCCTTGGCAACACAGGTTACCGATGGGTTTGTCCCAAAGCAGTAGAGTGGGAGGGATTAGTAGTTAAGAAGGAAAAGCAATGTATGGTCGGAAAGCCAGATACATGAAAAATTTTTAAGCCCTAATATGGGCAACTGAGGATCTGAGGTTTATCCCATAACTGAATGAAGAACTTTGCGGCCGAAAGCAGCGTCAGATGAGGAAAAAACATTAAACTTGTAGAACGTCGTAAATGTATGCAGTGAGGTCCATGTTGCAGCCTAACAAATCTGTTCCGCTGAGGCCTCGTGCAGTTGGGCCCAGGATGTGCTGAGGACTCTGGTTGTGTGAGCCGATGCTTTAAAAGGTGTAGGCTTGCCTTTGTTTTGGTAGATTAGAATAATGAGGCTTTTGATCCATCTTGCACTGGATGCCTTGGAAGCCCGAGTTCCTTTTTGAGCTGCTCCATAGAGTAAGAAGAGAAAGTCTGATTTTCGAAAGTCCTTAGTTCTGTGGATGTAGAACTTGAGTGCCCTGACCACATCTAGGCTGTGTAACCGACGTTCTTTAGGCGACCGTGGATGAGGGCAAAGAGACGGAAGATTGATCTCTTGCTTGAGGTGGAATGCCGAGACTAAACCTCCCTGAATCTGCCCTACCCTAAAGGCTGGAGTGACTGGACATCTAACATAAAAGCTAGAACACTACTTTTTTCAGCTCTCTTGGTTTCCACTGACTGGTTACCAGGCAGTAACCAATCAGTGACTTGATGGGGGGGGGGCAGTTGCAGACAGACTTAACAGCTTTGTCCTATGTGGGCCCCCTTAACTAATTCAATCTGTTGGGGGAGAAAAAACACATACCCCGGGAAATGGGCAAAACTTTTCACTTACCCCTCAGCTCATATTCTGTCCTCTGGGTTCACAGGCGCAATCTTCTTTCTTCGTCAATCATCTGCAGGAGACCACCGTTTTCGACGCATGTGCAGTTGGACCAATTACTCCAACTGTGCCAAATCTCCGCTTTGCTCGCAAAGAAAGAAGTTGGAGCACGTGAACCACCAAGGACAGAAAATGCACCGTAAGTAAAATGTTTGAGGCATTTTGTTTTTTTTTACAATGATCCTTCTAATGACTTGGAAGAAGCTACACAAACTGTTTTCCATCTTTTATTTTTCACATTTTACCCAAAATGTAATTTAAAGATTAATGTTCCTGTCTCTGGTGTTTCAGGTCTGGCAGCTGTGATCCAGGAGCATTCTGAATGGTTACAATTTCCTACATTTGATTGAATTTTATTCTTGTTAGGGGCCACTTTTGACAGGTTCATTTACTCTCCTGCAGCAGTATTGTATATGCTTTTGCTTAAGTAAATAAACCTTCATATTAATTTAAAATTAGGTTGGAATCAAGTCTACTCTACCCTAGAGATGTCACAGAAACTGGTCACCCCATTCCATTACAGGTATGGAATCTGTTATCTGAAAATTCCAAATTATGGAAAATCCATCTCCCATAGACTCCGTTTTATTCAAATCATCCAGATTAAAAACAAAAACAGGATTTCCTTCCTCTTTGTTATAAGAGTCCCATGTACATGATCCAAACAATTAATCCTTATTGGACGCAGAATCCGTCTATTTCAGGTTTACAAGATTTTCTAGTAGACAAGGTACAGAAAAATCCAGTTATTCACAAAGCCCCAGGTTAAGCATTCTTGAATATAGGTCCCATACTCGTATGATAATTACATGGCAAGAGGAGCTAAGCAAATTCTAAAACCAGAAAAGGATCTAAATTAATTTAAATGCAAATGTCTGCAGCCTACGTTCTTGGATTTACAGGTATACCATAAAGAAAAAAAAGTTTCGGTCTAACAAACTTTCAGGTAATTACAAAGACTTTAGAAAATTTTTATTAATTACTTTACAAAATGTATTCAAAGGACATCCATTCAAAATTGCAACAAAGCTAAACTACAGGTGGTCCTGTAAAGACTATGTACAAATAGCATTTAAAAGCTTTTTACATTATTTTACATTTGTTTTAGCTTAACCACAAAGTCTATCTGTTTCCAACAAACCCCCCCCCCCCAAATAAATTCCATAACTGAAGGAAGTTTCCTTACGGACATTCACCCATTTGCCTCTTTTCAAATCATATAAATATGAAGACCAAGATTCTTCACCCAGAATCATTTTTATCACACAACATGCTCACAAAAATTCATTCACAAGACCACAAAAAAAGTTAAATAAAACATTAAATCTTAATTTAGAATTGTGTCACTCCCCACCACAATATAAGATGCCCGCTTCTCCTATGCACAAAGCTGAAAAAGACTTCCACAGACCTCTTGAATTAAATATGCACACATCTATACTCACTCTTAAAATTGATAACTTAGCTACCATTGTACGCATAATTTATTAAAATTTACTGGCATTTCTTTGCATACCCTCCCTATTTTGTTAGCCCACCCAGCAACAACCCACAACAACCTGTTGGCAACAGCTGTAGATAAGTTGCAGATATGTCTACAACATATAGTAACATTACTATTATGTCTGTTGCCTTAGAGCCTTAAATATTTTTTTTTATAATCTATGTAGCTGTTCACAGGACATTTTTGCATCACACTTTTGCCAGTGACAAACCACAAGGCATAAATGTAAGTAGATGGATGGAGAATTTAGTGTGTCACTGCAGGTAGATATTTTATAGACCTGCAGAACCAAATTCAGATGCTTTTTACTTTAGAAGTAGTTTGAAATTGTTATCCCCTTTGCTCGTGCCTATAGCCAAGTCCAATGTGCAAACTAAATGGTAATATCTTTTACTGTAACTGCAGTTCACATTCTAAATTAGTAAATGAAAATTAGGGTGTCCCACCCTACAGCAAATTGTTAAAGAACTACAACCACGAAAAAGATGTCCTGATAGTCACTGGCAAGTCGATGTGCTTATACCTGGATTGTGTCTCAGAATAGTGTGCATGATAGTTATTACCAACATTCAGGAAACCTAGAGATTTTACTCTGAAATCTAAAATGCATATCCACTGCTACTTATTACCAGAAATGTACCAATATCTGAATGCAAATGCTATAAAAAGTGCAAGTTTGGTTCTACCTGCATCTAATGCAGAACATGCTGCAACAAACGTTCATTCAGCATTAAAAGGTCAAGACTTTACAATCAGCTGCCAGCAAGATGAGAAATAAGCAACTGTCTTCACATTACTTAAATTAAAACCTAAGGAAGATCAAGACCTAAAGGTTAGTGGGGAAAATACTTGCTACAGTAACTTCTGTAGCATATCCTCCGTGAACAAAATAGAATATGAACAGTGTGTGATCTTGTGTATTAAAGCACTATAAAAACTGGAGTACATCAAATTTAATTCATTACAAAAGACAACTGGCAGGCACTTTAGTACAGCGAAGCACAATTCATGAAGGAACTGGAATCTTATTTGCATCAGTCTTTCAAGAAAATTCATTTCGTAAAACAGCTGAAAACATTTGTTGATAAATAATGCAGTAGGCAACATTAAAACAAACCGACAACTCTCCCAAACGACTGGCATTTATGTGGGTAGGGGCAAAGCCACAAGGTACCAAGGCACAGGCTGAGAGCGATGTCATTAAGATTCACTGGGAGACCTGAAAATTCAGCAAGAGCTGTTGAATGTTAAGGCCTTGGTAGGTCCTAAAGAGTCACCCCCTAAATCTTGCATAGCCTTGATGAAGCAGCAAATTAATTTTCCTCATCAATACAGATACTCCATTCTTTTAGATGGCTCAGGAGAGGTGGTGGTATGGTTATTTGCAAGAAATCCTAGTTTCATTTGCAAATAGAGAAGGGGAGTGAAAAAGCAGACTAGTTCGTCATATGGTGTTCAAGTAAAATGGATTATTTAGTGTGGTAATCAACTGCACATAAAGTCATCCAAAGATGGCAGCTTTTCTAGCTCATAGGCATCAAATAGATCACTTATGCCCTCCTCATCACCAAGACTTAATAGGTAATCTTCTTGAATTAGAGGAGGAAGCAAGTTTACAAACGGGGCATCCAAATTTAAGGAGATTTGATCTTCTGTTTGCTGAAGGAGGTTGGTTGGAGAAGTTAAAGGGGATATCCCTTCCACTGATCCATTTACGTTTTCCAGGTTAGGCGACAGTGAATCTGATAGGAGGGAAAGGGAAAAAAAAAAGTGAGCTTTCAAGCACAACCATTTCTACTACAGACTTCTCCATCTACATGTAGTGCATACATATTCTTTATAAAGTTATCCTGGATAAAACTTGGCACAACCTTTGCTTTTGCTAGATTAATAAGCACTTCAAATGTCATATGTTACAGCATTGCACTATGGGTTGCTCCCTCCTAAGGTGCCATACAAGCCCAGATTTGGTTTGCCATTTTTGGATTTAAACAATTATGGCAGTCTATCTGGCCATGTATTATACAATCCCAGAGTAAAATGCTTTCAGACTGTAGTTATTTGCGGTTCCAACATTTTTGGGGCTCTGCATACTGCATTGGCAGAGGATATGAAAGATCCAATATAACTGATGAATCCCACCCAAAAAAACATTCAGTATACTATGGACTAGTTTACACATAGATTAGGAACATCTAAGGGTATGGTGTACAACAAAATTTTGAAAACCACTTTGTACCTTTGGAGTGTGGTTTAGGTTTGGATACATTTCCATTGTAATCTTGATTACAATGCTTTACTGGGCTGCTGGATTCATTCTCTTCAGGACACAGATATACCTCGATTGCTCCTTGGCTGCTGGACAAATGTATCTGCAAACTCTGAAGCACAAAAGTTTATTCGACAATGATATACATTCAGAGGTTTCTGAACTAGAAATAGACAAGAGGGAGCGGTGTACTGGGAATCTAATGATCTACCTCAACAAATTCTGTTAGGAGTCCATTACAAAGAATGTTACCTGTGCACTGGTGGTAATCCAAATGTTTCCTTGCAAGAACCAGAAAAGCTACAGATTTTGCAGAGTGCAAAGATCATTTTTGCCTAATCACAAAAATCTCTTGCACGGCACTAAACATGTCCCCATTTTCTCCTTAAGTACAATGAAAAAAATTTATAAAAAATGGCTGAATATATAAACATTTTCTTGGTTACCTCAACTGGATCAGGCACTTCAAGTCTTGTTTCTGGAGGGGCTCTTATCACAATAACAGTTTGTTCCTTAAGGCCACTGATTTTGCGTATATCTTGGTATGTAACATAAGCTAATGTAATTTTACGTTAAGGAAAAAAATATCAGGAAGATTAAAATGGTCCCTTATGAAACAAAACATTAAGTAAAAGACTGGGTAGACTACAAGGATGGTAAAGTAGATTTGCAGCAACTGCCACCACCTGTCTTTAGCCAAAGCCAGACAGCTGTGCAGTCATTTGAAGTAATTCAGTGGTTATCTGGTCATACATGATCCTCATTTGGCATCATGGTAGAGTCCTGAAGCGCGTCGGGTACCTGCAAAATCTTGGGTGTACCCTGCAGGTTGCATTTTCAAGTTCCAGGTGCGGGTATAGAAGAAGGTCAGTGATTCTGCGGGGTTGTGGGTCGGGCCTAGATCTTCTCCATAGCGATTTTTACTCCTTTTTTTCTGAGCACGTCTACTACCATTGATGTCACTTCCGGTTTTCAATGTCAGCACTTCCCGTTTTATTTCTTTTTTCTCCGATTACGGCTACTTCCGGTTTACAGTGACAGCACTTCCTGATTCTTGATCAACGGGACGTGGGTCCGGGTTGTGGATAAGGCATTTGTGGGTCGGGTCGCAGGTCCAAGCAGGTAAGAATGCGGGTCCGAGCTGCGGTTTGCAGGTATCGGTCCCAGAAAATGGACCCGCACAGGAACCTACATTGTGGAGCTCTGTCCGACTTGGCCAAACATGTACTGGCCCAGTAAGGGTGATCCATTACAAGTAGCACCCTACTAGAACACAATTGGGGGTCATTTATAAACACTGGGTAAATGTGCACCTGGGCAGCTACCCAGGACAACCAGATGTATGCTTCCATTGAACTCCTTGCAGCTGGCTGGTAAAAAAATATCACTTATGGTTGCTATTGGTTACTACCCAAGTATAAATCTGTCCAGTGTTTATATATACACGAGCCAACGTGGCTCAGCCGATATCACTATAGTATAGAAAGTGGGCCGTTAACTCACTTGGAATATAGAAGAAAGCACAGACGTGAAAGCACTTTTGCAGGGCAAATGTTGAACTGCACTAGAGAGATTTCCTAATGTTTATTCCCTCTCATTTACCAGTTCTACTTAAAACTTCATACTAAGAACATACACGTGTGGGACCTAGTTTTCTTGTTAGGGGATTTCCTTCTAGATGACAAACAGGCCAAGGCAACAAAATAAAGAGACTAATAACTTGATATCTAATAGATCCACTCAAATTTCTGCTATCTAAAGTTATAAATATATCCAATTATAAATATTAACCAATGTACACCAATTGTGACTGTTGTCAAAGGAAAGGCTCCACTGATAATACCGTGATAAAATACAGCCACCCATATTACACGTGCACAAAAAGGATATCTCTGATTCTCTGGATTTTCCGTTAAGTGTTTTAGGTCTAAAGTACAGTTTTTTATTAACTCATCCAGTTTATTCTCCTCTTGTGCAAGTTCTGAGAGTTCCTTAGAAAGTCCTTGAGATTTTGCTAAGTTGCCTCCATCATCAGGCAAACTGCAGCCCCTGGAAACAGAAGGGGAAAAATAGTGTGTTACTTATCAGGTAAAACAATAGTATGAACTGTGCTAGTATACTTCAGTGATATACAATAATTACAGGATTAACAAAATATGCCACACTCCCCTTTTCACACAAGCTTATTTGAGCTTATGCATAAGCACCTCCAGAAATTTATTTTTTCCACAGACATATGCGACTCCACAGTTTGAAAGAAAGAATTAACAGTCAATGTCAGCCCTCCCTTGCTCCACCGTGAAGTGATGGATTCTGGGTTTCTGCTTTCCAGAGAATATGTGAACTTTGAGCACAACAAGAGTCCCCAACATTACCCATGTGAGCAACATGTAAAAAAAAATAAAAAAAAAATAAAGTTGGACAGAACCAATGATGCAAAACAAACTTGCATCCAAGCCTGGAATTCAGAAAGAAGCACCTGGTTTGAGGCCAGTGGGAGCAACATCCAAGGGTTCACCAGTAAGCCACTGGTTGGGGATCACTTCCCTGGAATCTATCACTTCACAATTGAACAAGTGAGGGAGTGGTTAACTTGGGTAAGAAAATGGTCCCTCCAATCACTTATATTTCTGAAACTTCAGTTTATGGACTTTAAATTAACCAAATAAATAAGCTCATGTCAAAAGGTGCATTTCCCTTTAATGCTCAGGATTTATAGACTTTCAGCATTTACCATGTTAAAAAAAAAAATCATCCTAACAAAATTGTGGATTACGAAGTGAAGTTCCAAACATTTATGGTGCTGTTCAGTGCCACAAATTAAAATTCCAAAAAAAATTAGTACCTGGTAATCTCAGCATGAATGTACAAGAAAGGAAAAGATCAAATTTCTTATGAAAAGGACAAGTCAGAACACTATTATGTGTAAATGAATTTAGGCATATAAATGATCAGGCAGTCAGCGCCATTTGTTTAAATGTCATTGGCACATGCAAGAGGTGCTGGTATACAGTTAACAGGCTTCAGTGTATTCCCAAGTATATCCAAAGCCATTTATTCAGCTTTTGGACTATAAAGTATAACCGCTAACCTGATTGGAAAACCCCAATTTTATGATACACTCTCTGCTCCCTCAGATAACCTGGCCACAAATACAGCTCCAACTAACAGTGTGGGAGTAAAAGGCAGAGCTCTGACCATTAATTGTCATGTGACCTAACATGTATGCATGTCTTTGGCTTGTGTGCACCGTGAATCATACGATACTGGGGCGGCCCTTCGTTCTATCAATTTCCTATTTTTAAGATTACCTAATTGTTCAAGACTATTGTTTTCCTTTAAGGCAGCCATAAACTGCCCAATCAGGTATACTCTCAAAATGACAGGCCTATAGGCAGATAGGGCTGAAAAACTTGGAGCTCACTCCCAATGTGCTGTTGCAATATGTACTATCCAACATGTGGCATCAGCAGGTTACAATTTCAAACATACCCACAGTACATTTGTTAATTCTAGGCATCAGCAGTATTCCCATACATTCACAGATATACAACGAAATGCTACTTTGTTCAGTGCAATCTTGTCAGCGTGCATTTAGTCAACTCCCATTGAATTGTACTGGTAAACATGAAACACGGTAGGCTTTTTTGTGGGGACGTATGGATTTTAATGTAAAAAAAATTCAGGTTTTTATTTAAAATGCGAGTACATGAATTTTGTATTTCTATATTGTACTGAAAATGCCTGGAAAAAAAAAAAACATCTGTACATTTTTCCTGGCACAACTGCTTGCCAGACAATTTCAATACAAGTCTTTGAGGAACAGTTTCAGGAGCTTCTGTAAATCAGCGACCCACAAAGAAACAAAAACAGCCCCTTGTGTAATTAGCCTTGCAGAAGGCTTCCCCTTTTCATTGCCAAATAAAGAAACCGGATGGAAATACTTACATCCACTGTATGTTATTCTTCGATTTCTTTTTAATGAGGTGAATGCCTTCTAGTACATTTGTAATATCATAAATTCTTCTCTTCTGGACCTTCAGGACTTCAGCAGCTTTATTTAAATCCACCACACCATCAGAAGATTGGCTGAGCAGCTGAATAAACTTTTTTGTCAGGAGTCCAAGGGAGGTGTCATACCGGGTTTTTTCCAAGGGAGACTTTGGAGCTAAACACAAGAATGTATGACAAAATCAGCAGCATAAGAAAAGCCAAGTTGGGCCCATTAACATGTTTAGCTGTATTGCCAACCATGACATATAGCTTTGCACAGGGCACCATTATGGGAAAGCATATTCTAGAAATTCTCGTTTATTTTTTATTCCAAGCTACACACGTAGCTGCAGTCCCATCCTTCTCTTGCAAAACATGTAAAAATATCATGCAACACACAGGATGCCAATAAGTAAGCAACTTTAAAAAAAGAGGATGTTAACCTATAAATCAACTATTAGTAGCTATTTTTTAAATTAATTGTTGCTACAATAGAGTGATATTCTGAGGCAATTTGTTTGTTTCCTTTATTTGTGGCGAGTTATTTAGCTTTTTATTCAGAGGCTCTCCAGTTTCTACAATCTGGCTGCTAGGCCCAAATTACCCTGGTAACCATACATCAATTTTAATGAGACTAGAGTATGATTAGGATAGGGCCAGTAGAGTGTGGAGTAAGAAGTAGCAACAACAAAATTTGCAGCCTTAAGCTGTCCATAGACTCAAAGATCTGCTCATTTAGCGACATCGCCAAATGAACGGATCCCTCCCCGATATGCCACTAACTGCAGGGCTATATGGGGGGAGTAATCCGAATGTCCAGCCCTACGGCCGAACAATCTGATTACGGGTCGGGAGTAAACCAAGCCTTCCTGATCGATATCGTATCCAGATATTGATCGGAAAGACCCGTTGGAAGGGCAGATAAGCTGCCAAATTGGTCTAAACAACCGATATCAGCAGCTTTATCTGCTCATGTATGGCCACCTTTAGAGATCATTTGTTTTCTAGATGGGGTCAGTGATCCCCATCTGAAAGCTGGAAAGTCAGAAGGTGGCAAAGAATAAACAGCTCATGGAAAAGTTGCTTAGAATTAGTCATTCTAGAACATTAAAAAAAAGTTAACTGAACCACTCCTTTAATGTTTAATTATGAATATATTGATATTACGCAATTTCAGAAGTTTAATTAATAAGCAGGAGTTTATTAGGAGGGACCATGAGGTTCCATCCATAGGCTATTTACAACACTGCCCAGGCTTGATATACCAACTAAAGTACTACTAAACATCCGGGACATGGCAGCAGCCTTCATTAATAGTATGTAAATACTTCTTTTTCAGCCATAAACATGGACAAATATTCTTAAATATGTAATTTGACTTTCTATAAAATCAAAAGTTTTGTTTGTGTGATCTCAGTCACAAAGAAGACCAGCTGGAAATGCAAACATTTTAATTTACATAAACATTTTTTGAGGGATAAATAGCAGTTAAGCATTTTATGTTACAAACTGGCATTAGGGAGTAACCAAATGGTATGATAAGGCATGCATTGATTGTGCTTTGCATATTAAGTATGGTTATACTAGTGCATACAATTAGACTCAATTTCACAAAGCCCTCTTTCGTCAGTTCAGCCACTTACTTTTGGGGCTATCTGGACAGTGTGTGGCTGCCCTTCCTTTTCCTTTGGGTGTCTTTAGCCCATCAGAGAAATATTGATGGCTTCCATCACCAAGTTCCAGTCGTCTCTTTGCCTGAAAACATAGGTGAACAGTTTTAATTGACCATACAAAAATAAAAGCAAAGGTCACTGCCTGTTGTGCCTCTAGAAGGTCCTCAGTTTTGGGTTTGAGAAGTAAAGCTCACCTACTCATATACAAGTTCATTGTACTGTCCATTTGTCTGTTCTAAGGGATTATGGTTCATGTTACAGATCTGTGGTGGAGCTACACACACACACACACACACACACACACACACACACACA
>CM044442.1:82952420-82969919 GCA_024363595.1 Xenopus borealis | reverse complement strand
TATATATATATATATATATATATATATATACATATATATATATATATCTGTTACCATTTCATTGTGAACTACAAATAAGACTCACCAGTAAAACACTTAAATCGAACAATGAAGAATATATGCAGAAGATTGCATGATTATGTGATTTAGATGTTTTACCTGCTGCCACTCCATTAGTTCACAATGAAAATGTATTTTTGGCCACATTGTCATCCATGGAAAATCATAGAAAATTATTTATTGGTGTTCATGGACCTTTACACCTTAGTTAAGGTGGCTTTATATAAGCCAATTAAAGCTAACTCCCTCTAGACAACATAGCAGTTTGGTATATTTTATTATGCAGTGGTTGTTACACACCACCCATGTTTTGGGCATAGTCCTTTCCTATTTGTGATTAGAATAATAAAATTGAAAGTTTTACACTCCAACCATTTAAATTTAAACAGACATACAGATCTTATTACTGTTTAATTTATTTTACATGCTTCAATGCAATGTTCCATTAATCAGTGCAATGTTTCTCCTTGCTTATGATTTGCATTGGGACGTAAGGTTTCAGACCAGTGTTAGTGTACAATGCTACTTCTTCTTTGATAAATCTGTCAAGTAACAGACAGATAAATCTACTAAATCAGAATAACATCCAAATGGCTGGATATCTTTCTGGATTCCTCATTTTGATCTTATAATAATAAACCTGCCTCAAAGTGTAATGAAACAAATACAAAGTTACAACAAAAACATTGGTTTAATGAGAATATAATCATAATGTCCATCCACATATGTCCACACCCAAAGAACATGCATATTTCAACTGAACTGATATTAAACTAAATGTCTAATCTGTTGACTACTGTACTATAGTTGAATAACGTACTGTACTATATAAGCTTATTACATTATTTGTCATTTATAAAATCATAGAAAATATAACAGAATATCATTAATACATTAAAAAGGAAGCAAGACAGGAATTCTTCATCTATAAATGTAAGTATTTACTTGAAAATACATCTGACATTTCCAAAGCATTTTACACTTTTCTTAATCTAAGCTTAAGTGTGCAATGTATATACAATATATGCATATTTTTGGTATCATAATGTTGCAAGAAGAAAATTTCAGATGTTGCACAATAACGGATGTGTACCAGGAGTGTTGAAGTAAGCCTCGCCTTTTAACTTCTGTAAAAACCTTCTGTTTCAATAGTATCCAGTTTAACCTCTTATCAGGTGCCAGTGTTAACATGGGCATATGTCGGGCATTCATTCCAATTATAAGAAAGAAAGTTCCAACTAAATATTTGGAAAGTTTTTTTTTTACAGTGAGAGCTGAGAGGTTGTGGAATGCTTTCCCTGAATCAATCGTACAGGCTGATACATTAATTATCTTCAAGAAAGGGTTGGATGGCTTTATAGCAAGTGAGGGAATACAGGGTTATGGAAGAGAGCTCACGGTACAATTGATTCAGGGACTAGTCCGATTGGCATATTATTTTGGCAAATTGAAGAGGCTTCACAAGGGTTTTTTTCCTTCCTCTGGATCAACTAGCAGTTAGGAAGGTTATATGTAGACATAAAAGGTTGAACTTGATTGACCTGTGTCTCTTTTCACCTAACTGACTGCGTTACTTTGTAATATTTGGAACCATTTTGCCTTACACACAGGGATGGACATGTATGGTAAATAAAAAGGAAGACTTTGCTTTCTGCTTTTAAGTACAGGGAAACATCTCTTCTTGTAATCCAGTTTGGAGTCCTGTGAAGCACATTGAAATGTGCTGCAGAGTGCTAAAGCCCTTCTGTACTTACCCTTAGATAAGACCAAGGATCGCCTGCCATCAATATGTTTATTTTAGTGTATTTTGCAACAAGCCAGTTGAATGCAGCCTATGTTAGTTCTATGTAGGACCCTTAAATCCAGTATAAGGATATCAAGGTATGTTATTCCAATGTCCTTCTACGTTCAATCATGAAATGCCCCTTGGAACACCTCATGGATCTGTAATTGTTAAATATTTGATTTTGCTCTGCACACAAAACTGTAACATGTACTGATAAGGGTGCAATTCCAAGTACTTGGGGGAATAAATGGCACATCAAGGAAAAACATAGTATAGTATTTAGCACTATTTCCCACACATTACTGACATGGTGGCAGAAATATGTAGTAGCCTAAAACAGACTGGCTTTTGAAAGACATGTTATGGTGTTTCCCATTGCTTTCAAAGCCTTCCCTCCCTGCCTCTCCTCTCCAAATTATACCTTGTCTGCCCCAACTTCCTAAAGCTGTCTTTACCGGTCACTGATGCTGCTTAAATGTAATTTTACACTGAATCATAGCCTTCACATATTTTATATTTATGTGGTTTGTGAATGTCAAATCAAGCTATTTTTTGAGTAGTGGTTGACAAATTAACATGTAAACATGCCTGAGCAATCATGTGCCCTGGGACTCCAACTGCCTTCATTATATGTATAATACAGTCTGCAAACATATGCTGCAAATATCTTTAAGAGGGACATGTTGGACTAAAACAGTATGGATTATAGTCCATTTAGTTTATCTTTATCTCTGCTATTTCCAATGGCAAAGTGCTTGCAATGAAAATACTTTAAATCGGAAAACAATCACTTAAGTACCCAGTCCTGTGCCTACTAACTATGCCTTACCATGTGCACTTTTCATCTCCAATTTGTACCTGTATGTTAGCCTCCCATCCACTTAGACTGTAAGCTCTACGGGACAGGGACATCCTTTCCACCATGTCTCTTACCACATAGCACTTAAGCTGTTTGTCCTATGATTCTGTATAGATTTATTATGTGATTTGTCTTCCCCGTGTATACTGAGTATCTTGTTTTTAGTGCAATTATTGTGGAATGTAACAAAATTCCATTGCCATTGGTGCACGTACGTATGCCCATAGGGTGGCCACCTTTTCAGTTTGGTGAATCCGGACAGGGGGTGGGGTGGATGACGGGTGCACATATTATGTCGGGGGGGGCTCGTGATGATGTGCCAATCAGCAATTGGCTGATCACCATACCATTAACTTCAAAATCCTGTCCAGATTTAAAAATTTTTGGTTTTTACCCGGACAACCTTCCCAAAACCAGGGCTATCCAGATGAAAACTGGACAGGTGACCAACAACAAGGCGATATCAAGCTAATCCAGTTGTTTCGGCCCTTAGGCTAACAATGAGAATAGGCACCAATGGGACATGGATCACATCAAATATATATGTAGTCCTTGATTGGAGGGGAAAATCAAATCTGCCCGATCTATAGCTGGCCAATTTTGCAACATGCAGACCCAGAATGCATATTCTGATTCTAATTATTAATCAACCTTGCTGATTAAAGGAACAGAAATGGCAAAATTAAAGCTTTTTGAAATATTAGTTTATATAAACAAGCTGCTGTGTAGCCATGGGGTCAGCCATTTAAAGCTCCATAAAAGGAGAAAAGGCACAGGATACACAGCAGGTAACAGATAAGTCTGTAGCATACAGTGACATTTTTCAGAACTTATCTGTTATCTACTGTGTTTCCTGTGCTTGCAAAGCTGCCCCCATGGCTACACAGCAGCTTGTTTATATAAACTATAGTAGTGTTTCTGAAGCAAACACACACGTTTTGCCAGTGCAGAGCAACAGAACACTGTAGTGGCATTCTTTTAAACACTTAAAATTTTTGGTGTTACTGTTCCTTTACTAAGTCTTCTATGTTACCTGTTACTGTTCTGATAATGTACTACGATACCTACGTTTCATCTACCAACAGCAGCCAAGAGCACACTGAGCATGTGCAAAGTCTAGGTCTCGCAAAGAACAAAGGGCAAAAGGGTGTTCCCCTGTGGCCAATTATAAAAAATCATATATTGTTTGTTTAATTTGGCTTCTCAATCTCTGGGGTGGTACATGTTTAGAATGTTTTTTTTTCCAGTATACAAAATACTGCATTTCTAGTCATATTTTATGTTAGACTTTAGTTCCCCTTTAAACTTTGCTCACTTGAGGGAAGTTGGGGTGGATAGATCAGTAAACTGGTATCACACCAGTCATTACACTGCTACGTATGTAGTTGTTGGCATCACACCATTCATTATACTACACATAGTTCACTATAGTTTGCACATAATAATCTTACACATCTTATGTACACACTGTTGCAATTTATCAGTGATATATTAAAAAATACAGTAGTTCATTGTCCATGATAAGGTGTTCAAGACTGGCAACAGAAGCTAGTTAATTTTGGAAAAGTTGCTTATTTCAGTGAAAAACGGACTCCATATTTAGATGTGTTTTTACCTTTAGCACAATTACATGTAATTCCGTGCAGAGCTTTTAAAGAAAGGTTGAGGACAGATATTTGTAAAGAGGAACTAGAACAGGCGGCTCATGCCGTATGCAAACATAGACTCATATAAAGTAGGACTCTGCTATGTTGAGTGATTTATTAAATGGAATATTTTAATTTTCTTGTAGTTTTTGACATCAATAAATCAAGAACAGGTTCTGTTTTTTTTTTTTTCTACCACAGTTGCTCTGTATATGGTTGTTTCACAACTTTGCATACCCAAATGTTGCTAAACTGCAGCTCCCAGAATACTCTACCACATGGTCAAGCTGTGAAACCCGTTATCCAGAAAGCTCCGAATTACGGAATGGCCGTCTCCCATAGACTGCATTTTTACGAAATAATCAAAATTTTTGATGATTTCCTTTTTCTGTGTAATTATAAAACAGTAGCTTGTACTTGATCCCAACTAAGATATTTTGAATCCTTATTGGAAGCAAAATCAGCCTATTGGGTTTATTTAATGTTTACATGATTTTCTAGTAGACTTTAGATATGAAGATCCAAATTATGGAAAGATCTGTTATCCGGCAAACCCCAGGTCCCAAGCATTCTGGATAATAGGTCCCATACCTGTACAACAACATTTGGGGATTCAGGGTTAAGAAATGGGAATTGTCATAATTGCATCTTATCATGAGACTAAAGCATGATAATTCTATGCCAATAGCTAGTAGTCTGCTGCTGTGAGTTACTGCATGTGACTGATTTGCCCAGTCAGCAAATTCTGACTTTGCTGCAGATATAACTAGTAGGACTGTTTGCATTGCATTTTGCAAAGACTCTTTTGTCATCCAGTTTACAGGAATGTTGGCTGAGCTAGGCCTGAAACATCCAGTTTTCGGGGCTGAACCAGGAGTAAGGCGATCAGTTGCTTAGGAGTGGGCTGTGTAAAACCGCATTGTAATTCTTGGACGGCAGAGCTGGAGGCTGTTGCCAGTAGTTCTAACAGTTCTGCCTGTTTCATAATAAAGAGGTGAGGTGGTTCCTGTCTGATCCAGGCAGGGAAATGAGCCAAACTGGCTTAAACTATATATATACACGGTGGGACTAATAACTGTTTTGTTTTCACAAATTTACCAAAGAGACAGTTCAGCTGTGATGTATGAAAATCCATTTTAAAGGAGAACTAAAGCTTAACTAAATAAGTAGGGCAGACATGTTTTACATTGTGTTTTGTGCTTCTCTACCAGCCCAAGGCAACCACAGGCTTTTAGCAGCGAATATTTGACCCTCCAAAGATGCCTCTGTAGCTCCCCATCTTCTTTTCTGCTGATTCACTGCACATGCTCTGTCCTGCTGTCACTTACTGAGCTTAGGGACTAACGCTTAATATATATTATACAGAGAGAGAGAAAACACCAGCACCAGGAGTCCTTTTACATCAAAAAAGCATTATATTATGTTTTACATGCAACACAATATAATGCTTTTTGATGCAAAAAGACCCCTGGTGCTGGTGTTTTCTTTCTCTACATATGCACTGCTTCTCTGTGCACGGGGGCAGCTTAATGGAAGGTGGTGCTATCCATATGTGTGTGTGTGTATATATATATATATATATATATATATATATATATATATAAATATAAATAATGTTATATCCAAAAGACTGGCACTCCCAAATGTAAAACTTCTGATTTATTGAATCATATCACAATCCAACGTTTCGGTCGCCATTATGACCTTTCTCAAGGATGATATATATATATATAGTCCCACAGTACCTGCACTCAAGGGTAATTCCAGCGGTGCTAGATCAAAAAGGTTTGAATATCTAACAGAGGATCTGCACTCGCTGTATATAGATGTGAATGAAGTTGCTTTTATTTAGCAAAATTACATTTCGATTTACAAGATGTAAATTGAAATTTAATTTTGCTAAATAAAAGCAACTTCATTCACATCTATATACAGCGAGTGCGGATCCTCTGTTGGATATATATATATATATATAAATAACCAAATGATTTCCTACTATAAGGGGAATATGTGGTGTTTATACAAATGGCCTGTGGGTGTCACTGTGCATACACAGGACTTTCTGTACAGCTTGAAAGTGAAAATAAGAAGTCACTGCTGTTGTATAATGGCTGCATGAACCTGCTAATAAAGCAGTTCCTCATCCTCGGCTACCAAACACAACACCTAGATCATTACTACTATGGAGATGCTGAACCTTTAGGATGGTTCAATAAATTCATTATATAAAATATGGCATTTCTAGCCAAATTCAATTTTAAGGTTTAGTTGTCCTTTAAATTCTCATTGAGCTTTGATGCTAACAGGCTAATGTTGGAAATATTTTACCACGTAGAAAGTATCTTAGTGTTCCGGATGTGAACACATTAATTTTTGTTGAGTATTTTCTGCTATGAAGACAAGAAAAGATTTGGGGGCAGATTTACTAAATTCACATGAAGAATTCGAAGTACGATCGAATTTCAAAAAGATTCGAATTTGAATCTTTGAATATGCAAATTAGGCAAATTCGACCATCGAATATTGGAATTCGAATTTAATTTTTATTCAACCACCTAGTTCAAATAAAAAAATTTTATCAAATTTTTCCTATTCGATCGATTGAATTGCGGTAAAATCCTTCAAATTCGAAATTTGAATTCTAAGGATTTTACTTCACATGCTATTCACATGGTCGAATTTTGAATTGAAAAAAAATCTAAATTCGACCATGTGAATAGTATGTGAAGTAAAATCCTTAGAATTCAAATGATAAATCTGCCCCTTGCTGTGTTGTTATTGTGGTATTTGATTCAGTATGCACAGATGGTTGGAAGAAGTTGCTTATATGAAAGGAAATATTGTTAGAGACTCACATCAACATTCATTTAATGTTGGGTAAGGAGAGACTACAGGCAATGTTTAGATTAGAAACAATGCTGTGATTCTTCCTGTAACCACCAGAGGTCCAGCCCAGAAACTCTGATGATCTTTCTTACACCTAATTTGTATAGAATGCAGCCTTCATCAATAAGGGCTAATTAATTGGTATTTTTACTATCCTTATGTATAAGTCATTCACTCTATAGCCAAGTTGTTCTCTCGCTCTGCCTTTACTGAAGATGAGAATGCTTCAATCCTCCAACAGGTCACCGCAATCCCTTATGCATTTGTGATCTTCAATCCACTAATGAGAAGAGCACTCGATAAGCATATCTGCTGTGAAGATGCTTTATTTCAGTGCTCTCCTCATTAGTGGATTGAAGATCACGTATAAGTCATTCACATCAGTCCCTACCCTAGTGAAGTTTACAGCCTATGGTCCATATCACATATGCAAACACAGTATGGTCAGTTTGTATCAGAATCCAAATAAAGTAAAGTTAAGAGCTACTGGAGGAGGTACCATTTCCTTTGTGATTCAGTGAGCAATATGGCAAACCCTAGATGCCAGGCCAGTGTACCCCCTCTTCTGTTACAAGAACAAAATGGCCTGGGGTACTTGCTATAGCTCCCAAGTGTCCTTAGCAGCAGTTTGGGTTGGGTGCATGGTGGTTATAGTAATTCTTGTAAGTCATACTGTACAAACTTGTGCCAAACACAAGCCACTTGGCATCACAGGGGGAAATGGTGCAGCCATGCTAAACAGAAAAGTGTCCCAGAGTAAAAATTGTCTGATTCTTTAGATGCAAATGTGCTACACCTATTGAGGGAACCCTGAAGCTACCACCTGGTCTGGAGGTGATGAAAGCTCCAGGTTTCCTCTGTGTGAATAAGCACAACTGCGCTTGATACAGAAGGCATGAAGCAGTAAGCGATGCAGCACATAATTATACAGAGGTGCAAAGAGCACATTTTGTTGCACATACTTGTAATTAATTGAAATGCTTTTTTTGGGCTAAGTACAGCAGAAGAAAGTGTCCAGCTAGTGATGGAAAAAATACTGGCCTTCCTATATATTTCTCTTTTTTGCCTATTAATAACATTGGGATCAACCATCAAGAATACCGGCCAGGTGGCAACCCTAGTTACACTGCAACCTACACACAAGGGCAGGGCTTTCGCCAGGTGGAAGATATCCTTTTGCGGGTAACCCACGGGTACCCGACCTGCTGCAGGACTCTACACAGGAGTAGTTGAGATGTTAGCAGATTTCCCATACAACACATCACAAGGTGATAATTCCTCAGAGTCCTCATAGGCAAGGGTACATCAATTCCATACAAAGTACCTGCTGCTGAAATGTGACTGATTGGAACACCAGGTAAGGCCGCTACGTCCTAATCCTATCACAATGATATCCCTGCACTAAAAGCATCACAGGGAAAGCTTTGTAAGGAAAATCTCTTCCTGCTAACACTCCTCGTTGGAACACACACTGTTCATACAAAATACTGCTAATTATCTTTCTATCCCTAGAGAGACTATTACAGTACTACCCTTCACTTGCTATCCCTCTTCACGGGGTGGCCTGGTCGCCGACTTGGATCTCTAAAAGTTGGAGGTCCTGTTAGGGCATGTGGCTTACTGGGTGGGGCCTTGTGGATCCCAGGCTCAATAAGCAACCAGCTTGATGAGTACCAGCAGCCAAAGAGGAAGTGGCCACTCCTTTCCAGCACTATAAAGCAGTGTGGTAGGAAGTGGTTATTACACTCTTGGCTATAACTATTGTTTAGAAGTATACACTTGAAACAAACTTCTGCCTAGTAACAGAGATCAGGAACTTAACTCAATAGGTGCCAAACAGAAACCTATTGGTCCCTACATAATGGGTTTTTTTGTTATGTGCAACTGACTATAGAAAATTTGGACAGCTATGTGGTTGTAAATGGCTGATTATAATGGCAGTAGCCTATACCATATGTATAATGAACTCCTCTTTATCTGTAAGACTGAGCTAGGAGGGGATTGTTTCTATAGATTTTATAGAAATTTGATATAGAACTATCTTTATTATGAGGAGGGAAAGGAGAGGTAGGGTAAAAAAAGCCGTTATTTGTAAAGAAACATGGCCTTTTTCAGTTAAAGTAATAGGATATATTTACAACACAAGTGCTAATTGTTTTGCTCATGTTAAAATTTTTTATATTTTTTACTTTAATTGTAGGACGAGTTAACTGGAAATCATTCTGCCTGCTAATAATATTAACCAATAAAGCTACCAACTGTATATAAAAACATGCTGTGACTGCCTAGGGATGTTTTGAGGTTAAATATTTGCACTGCCAGTTAGAAATTAATTAACCATGAAAGCCAAGTATATTAAAATCTTGCCTGATAAGGTTTGCATTCTCCTTTTCTCAGTAGAGAAATCAATGATGCAGTCAACAGCACAAACATTAAACTGCATATACTGTGTGTGCAAAAACAAAATGGGGAAACCGTCTGGTCATGTTTGTTACTGTGTGTCCCACATGCCTGGGTGTATTGTATTTGTTTAGCAATAACAGTTAAAACATGGCATATGATCTCCAAAATCTGAGCAGTTTGTTGTTAAATTCCATCATACTTAATTTACATTTTGCTTACAGATAGTTGCTACTTTGGTTTTCAGCAGATTTAGAATTAGGATTTCTCCTGACAATTCCAAATCCATGGGGTGCATTGACTGTTGATCCCCTAGCAGTTTAGGGATGTGAAGAAAAGGAGGAGCTTGTACCAAATTCCCACAGTTCTCTCGGCTGATCACTTGAATTAATGGTGATCAGGCCCAGACGGGCATTCTGTGGGTCCTGGCAAGTGCCCAAGGGGCTGCTGTAACTTACCATAAACAGTCACTATTTATTGGGCTGGTGGGGGGCTGCTTGGGCCTCTGTGTTGAAATGCCAGGGCCTATTGTGAATCCCAGTCCGGACCTGGTGGTGATCTTCTTACTCAAAAACAGCCACAGCCTGCTAGCAGGTCGTCTTCATTGAGAGATCATATCTGTGATCACCAGTATTTCTGTACACGAGAACTGACTGATGCTTACCTGTGCTGGGGTAAGCTCTCCTTTCTGGCATTGTCCAACACATTTAAGAAATCAGCAGCAGCCTTACTGGTGTTAGGCAAGTCTTCTACAGAAAGTAAATTGATAAAATATATAAAATTTGCACCTACAAAGTGTTTGATATTAAACACTATTTATAAATGAGAATTACTGTAGCTATCCGGCCTACTAAATCATAAACATGCTTGTCGCATAAACACATTAAAGAAATAATTCTAAACTCCTATTTATTTGTTTATGTGTTATTTATATTTATTTATTTATGGAATTGGCCAGCCAAATTATATTCATGAATTCATTGTTATATAAGTTACCCTTTTGCGGGGGCAATTGTTTTCCAATTACATTCCCCCTTTTCATGGGCAGTGTTGCCGGACTGAGTTCCAAACAGTAGGTATCTTCCGGTTATATAGTAATGAATATTAGTTAATGAAATAAAGAATTAAGTCCTTGGAAGTGCATGGACTGGGTTATGCAGGTTGATTATGATTTGTTGGGCTAAATAATTGTCCATTTGTCATGTTATATCTATCCATGAATATTACTCCAATGTTATATGTCCAATGTTGGTTTACATCACTGTGCTAGAAATACATATATTTATCCCTTTGATTACTATTACAGGTCAACTTTGTAGCTTGCCAACTGGTTGCACTTTTGATTGCATTTTGGTTTCGCATTTATCTGAATCCTAGTAATGCACATCCTGCTGTGCGTCATGCATTTGCCACCTTCGTTGGAGTCTACTTTGCTGTGTTTTGCTTTGGATGGTAAGTCCATTGTTCATATGGCAGAAAATGATAAAAAGGCATTTAGCGTAACAAAGCAATAAGAAAAAGAAGCTTTAATTTAAATCGTTCTACCTTTTTCAGAAGAGATTTCTCTATTGTTTTTAAAAATAAAAGTATACCTAAATTACTTTATCTGATTACAGCACACAGAGCGAGGAATTTCCATTTATTTGGGTGGATAAACACCCTAGAGTTACTAGATGAACAATGTATAGAAACGCCAGAGAGGTTTAAGTGTACCAACTTTATCATATTATTATTAAAGGGGTTGTTCACCTTCCAAAACACTTTTTTTTGTTCAGTGGTTTTCAGATTGTTATCCATAAATAAAAACCTTTCTTCAATGACTTTCCATTATTTATTTTTTTACTGTTTTTCCAAAATGTAAGTGTAAAGTTGAATGTTGGTGTCTCTGGTGTTTGAGTCTGGCAGCTCAGTAATTCAGGTGCAGACACTAAATTGTTACAATTTTGCAACATTTAATCGATACATTTCACAGCAACATCTCTGGAGTATTAGCAACTATTGTATAAATTCTAACAAGCTGTCTGTAATAAAACCCAGAGATTCTGCTCAGCAGGGACAAAGATAAGAAATGTATCCATTAAATGTGTCAGTTTAGAACAGTTGGGGGGGCTGGCGACCCCCCCCCTTCCAGAGATACTTTGGAAGGTGAAAAATGACACTTTACACATCAATATTAGAAAAACGGTTACAAATAGAAAATAGACAGTTATTGGAAAATGTCGTTATTTCTGGTGATCTATCTGAAACCAAATAGTTGTTTGAAGGTGGACAACCCCTTTAATAATAATGATCATTATACAGTTGCACTCTCCCACAGCTGCAAACTTTTAGAAAGACTCCCTATCCATACAAGGGCCATTGCAGGAATCAACACAAAGCAATCATAAGAATTGTTTCAGTTTCCCTGTTTGCTCTGTGTAGCTCAGGGGTGTCCAAACTTTTGGCTTCAAGGGCCACATTGGAAAAACAAAAACTGGGGGCCACAAATAAAATACAGAAACATTTTTAATTTGTAAAAGTAAAGAAAATACACAAAAAAAGAACTACAATACCAGTTGGATAACCAGAAGGAGCTATACACTGGAATATGGGACACCTGGATATTAGATAGACTTCTTATTATATTATTATTACTAACTGGCCAATGGGCAGAGTCCCCCTCCTCCTATATCTTTTGCAACATGATGTTTTCTCGGGAACTGAGTGTTTCAAGATGGGCTGCATTCATATCCATCCTGGACCGCATTTGGCCCTCGGGCTGCAGTTTGGACACCCCTGGTGTAGCTGAAGAAAAAAAAAGGTTAAAAGCAATAGACAAAAAGTATGTTTGGCACAATCCCTATTCATTAATTGTTGAATACTTTTCCCATTGCCCTCCATCCTCCTTGTAAGCTTTACCTGTATAACTAGTTTTCACTGTTTCATTCTTTCCTGAGCTCTTCACAAACCATTTCTGAACTGCTTCCACTTGCTGTTTGTGCCCCTGTGCCTTGTCAGTTGTGACTTCTCCATCTTTTAATTAAATCTATGTTTTCTTCAGACATCTATTGTATATTTGTGGCCAGTTACAAACATGGCATTTTGTCGCCAGCAGAGAAAAGGCCAATTTGCTCCCTCCACCCCATGTTTTGTGAACACTGATAAGAAAGGCTTTGGCCTGTCAATGCACATGAACAAGGAGAATTTTGCATTTCAGTGCTGAAATACACACTTTGTGCACACTGATGGGCCAGTGCCATGTCTGTCAGAGTGGATGGGGTGAACATATCTACTGTGAAGTTTAGATTCAGACTAAGTTGCACACTGCATACCTCCAAACTGATTATATTTCCGAAGATGCGCAAAGTTGCCTCACAAAACTTTGGGCAACTTTGGAAATCAGAGTGCCATTGTGCTGGCGTTTTCTCATTATAGCAGGTGGAAGGCAGTTTGGGGAGATTGTTGCCCAGAAGAAGAGGCAATTAATTGCCAGGCGACTCCGAATCTGCCCATGTGTCCTTACAATAACGGCCAAGTCAGCTTTATTAGCAAAACTGTAATAACTGAAAAAACCAAAGAAATGTGTTCAAACTTTCATAACCTGCCAAATTTTGTAAAAGGAACATGGTAATTAGGTGTGTGGCCACAAAATTGATTTCTTTTGTCCCTCTTTTTATCTACAAAATGTTGGGAGGTATGATACGTATATTTTAAGCCATAGACTAAGATCACCCTAAGACTGTAATAACTAACTTAAAATGTTGAAACATTAAAATGACAGTATGCTGTTTTGTTTTAGGTACTCTTTGCACATATTCACACTGGTACTCCTGTGCTACTGCATCATGGTTACAGCAAGTGTTACAAATGTACACAGGTACGCTATACATATATAGTATTTGTACATCATTTCTGAGGGTGGTGGAGGTCAGTACATTTCCGTTTCAGTTGGATGTATTTATGAATAAACTACTTGTAATGCTTTTCTAGGGTATGCAGTGCTTTGCACTTTTACAGTGTAGAAAAGTACACAGGGAGAACAATTATTAAACACTTCCAAGGACTTGTATAGTGCCATAGATAAGAGAAACGCCGATTAATGTTACACTCGGGGGTTATTTATCGAAATCCAAAATGTTCTATTTTCTGAAAATCACTCCAATTAAATCTGCATGGATTGTTTTCTCATATATAGCAATACAATTTTTTTGTACAAGTATGGGATCCATTATTCAGAAACCCGTTATCCAGAAAGTTCCGAATTATGGAAAGGCTGTCTCCCTTAGACTCCATTATAATCAAGTAATCCAAAAATGTAAAAATGATTGCCTTTTTCTCTGTAATAATAAAACAGTAGCTTGTACTTTATCCCATCTAAGATATAATTAATCCTTATTGGAAGCAAAACCTACCTATTGGGTTTATTTAATGTTTACATGATTTTCTAGTAGACTTAAGGTATGAATCCAAATTTCGGAAAGACCCTTTATCTGGAAAACCCCAGGTCCCAATGATTCTGGATAATAGGTTCCATACCTGTATTAGAAAAGACTCAGTAAGATCATGAAAAAATTCAGAATCATGATTTTTTCAGATTTGTTGCCGAAAACAGCAACTTTTTTGACACCCGAAACCTGACTTTTTTGGATTTGATGCCTGAAACCACAAAATCTTCGGACTATTGAACGAAACCCGGCACAGGTCAGGATATCTTCAATATGTCAACAGGACATCTGTCATTGACTTCTACATGAACTCGGCAGGTCTGAATTGGAGTACCTTTTTATTCGAACTTTTAACAACTTTTTAAAAAATTCTAGTTTTTTTCTACAAAAAAAATTGTGCCTTTTCCCTTTAAAAGTCAGAAAATCAGACTAACATTATGGTATGTTTATACCATGTTTTTTTGTATAATTTGTCAAAGCTTTCATCTGTGATATTTTGGCAGACTGTGGGAAGCAAATCTGGTTTTATCAGCTAAAAAGAAACGCTCACTGTTATACCAAGTGAGCCACCCTTCACTTTTCTGGTCAGTGCAATCCCTTCATAAGCATCTAGCTCGATATGCTGCTGAATCCAGTTTGAAATGTAGAAAGGATGTACACTTACAACAGATTGGTGTTTTAAAACCTCCATAAGTGCTTTTATTGCAGAGTGCAAAAAAGTTGACCAAACGTTTGAAGGGCCTCATGCCCCCTTCTTCAGCGGTAAAGAGCACATTCACCTCCGGTATTTTGGATATGAGTGGCATCATTAGGTAACATCCAAAAAGTAAGCACACAAACTAGTGATGTTAGCGACCAGAAACCGCCAGTTCAAACCTGCACCCAACTCAGGCCGATGGTCTGCTTCCATTTCTAATAGACAATGACGGAGGCAGGGAAGGGCTGCAGGAAGAGAATGGCCCTGAACCTGCCCGCTGGCTGAATTTTTTTTTGTATGTGTGTTGGCCCTAACTTGACCTCCCCGCGGGTATCGGCTGGCTCGCAAATAGCTAACAAACCTTTCAACAAAGGTTCTGTTTTATTTTTCTTAAATTCTTGTAACGGTCGGCACCCAACACCAGAACAATTGCAAAGTACCCTGGTCTCGGCTCGTGCTTCACCAGTAGTGTCACCGCCTTTGGCTTCGGGAGGAGCCCTCAGATGCCACTTGGACTTGAATGAAAGGTGCAAGATGAATGTTCTGGCCAGCAATGAGGCACGGCTGTTTAGCTAGAGTCTTTAGGCAGAAGGTCGCGATACAAGGCGTTAGGCAGAATCATAGTCAGATCAGGCCGGATCGAGGCAGGTGGAGTACAAATGAAGTCAGGCAGGCAAAGGGTCAAACCAGGAAGTAAATTGAGAGGGTTAATCAGAATTGGAGTCAGTAATCAGGCAGTGGTCAGAATATAGAAGGTGGAATAGTCAAAAATCCAGGCAGAGGTCACAACAGGAATCCAACAGGTTTCAGAATCAGAATAGCAAAGCTAACGGGAACAAATCCTATCATGGGCAATGAAAAAACTACAAAAGTCCCTTTAAATATTTGGCACCATTGTGCGCTGACGTCATAATGTCTATCTGGGAAGGGAGGGGGTGATAACAAACAAGGAAAAGTTGTGCTCACCACTAATTAAAACCATTAGGCGGGGGTACAATGAGGCTGTGACCACAAAATACATATAGACAAATACAAGAGGTCCTCTGCACTCAACCCATTATCAATATATTTAAGACATTGAGACATTCTGTGCATTAAGCTTCTAAAAAATGCCTTACCCTTTAAACAAAACAGGGATTGTTTGTCCATATATTGCAATATATTTCAGCTGGCCAACTACTTCAAAGTCATCCCATATCTGGCCAGTCCTAATCTAAAATTGCATCTGATTCATTAAGAATTCGATTGCTTCGGAGTTCCATGACCTGTATAAAAACACTGGGCCTTCGGCCTCGTGTTTTTATATGGTCATGAAACTCCTCAGTATCTTATAATATCCTTATATTTTACAAGAGGGGGTACTTTATTCACTATATAATACACAAAAACCATGAATATCTTGTAAATTATAGCCTTATAAACGGTGACTATTGATCAGTTATAAACAGTGAGTAGTTATGTCATTTTTGTCACATGACTCACTAAAACTTGTGTATTATAAAAAATAAAGTACCCCTTGTTGGAAAATAAGGTAACATTGGAGTTCCTTGACTACTATAGAGGCACTGGGCCATTTGACACATATATATTTATAATTTCTTTGTCTTATTAAAGGTACTCCTTCATAATGGCAATGGGCTACCTCACACTGTGCCAGATTAACAGAGTGTACATATTTAACTATGGCATTTTAGCCACTGATTTTTCTGGGTAAGTGCACAATTACTATATCTGTGAATATTATTTTCTAGGCAAATGTATTGGAGCTTTTAACCATTAGTGTCCAAATCTATGGATGACAGACATTTTATATGACGTCTTAAGTAATTACTAACATGACTTTTTTTTTATCAGATGTTGTGCATGGCCCTATGTCACCCCCATAGGTTATTTAATGCATGTTACACCTAATCAGATCAATAGACTAAACAAAGAGTAGAGTGAGGGCTTCTAGTTGATGATAGAACCCCTGCCTGAGTACTTTCTCTGCTCTACCATTCACTGGCCAAGGCAGAAATGAATAAAGTAGAAGGACAAGGTACTCAGGAGTAAGGTTAACACACTTGCTGTTTAGAGAATCCATTCCGGTAGTTCACTTATGTACAGTATGTAATAGGACCTTAAATGTAGCCTCAAGCCAGTATCTGATCCCCAATTCAGGAGTATATCAGACCGTAATCCTTTATTCATTTATGTATTTTACTCCATTAAATAAATGTGTTGCTATTACAGACCTCTGATGATTATGACACAGAAGATCACTACCTTGGCTTTCCAGTTGCATGATGGTAAGCTTTTAAATTGGTTTATAAGACTTAAAATAAGGTAAAAACCTTGTTACCAGGTTATACTTTCTGTGGAAAAAATGATAAGCATCTGCAGTCTTTTATTTATCTATTATCTATATATTATTTATCTAATGACTGTAAACACATATAAAATATAATATTGGCATACAATACACTGAACAATTGTCAGTTGATCCATAAAACTGTTCTTAGTGCTGCCTGCAGTTTTCTTCAATTGTGGAATAACAGATGGATTATCATCAAGTGGGAGGGTTATTCTCAGAGCCACCACACAATAGAATAATGCATGTGTTCCCTTGAATGCAAAGGGAATGCTTGTAGTGATTAGCCCTTAATGACTCGATTATATGGCTGTTGGCGTATATACATAAATATACTTTGTATGGATCCAGTTTAAACATCTCTGACACAAGGGTCTGGCCTGTTGGAAAT
>CM044442.1:82931878-82943824 GCA_024363595.1 Xenopus borealis | reverse complement strand
CTTCCATACACAGGTTACTGAACTACAACTCCCAGCACCAACACCCGGAGAGATACAACCTTGCACCAGGGCTAGTGGGGAGAGAGATGAACCTGCTCCTGGAACCCCTTAAGCGACCCCTGTGAAAGGGTTGTTCGACCCCAGGTTGAGAACTGCTGCATTAGATAAACCCAAAGGGATGGTTCTGCTTCCAATAAGGATTAATTATATGTTAGTTTGGATCAAGTACAAGCTACTGTTTTTATTATTTCAGACAAAAAGGAAGGATTATTACAGAGAAAAATATGGATTATTTGGATAAAATGGAGTCTATGCGAGATGGTCTTTCTGTAATTTGGAGCTTTCTGGATAATGGGTTTCTGGATAATATGTTTCTGGACAACGTATTTCATACCTGTATTACCTGCAGATGCCTGTAATTATCTAAATATTTTCAGTTCATTCATATAGTAGTCCCTGTAGGTTTAAAAAAAACTATAAATATTCACCAGGTTTTTCCCTTACTTATGACTATTTGTGCAGCAGAAAAAATTCTGGGAGAGTTTTCCCCCTGAAAGATAAAGATTACTCAATGTGTTTTATATAGCAAAGACATGGTAGTCATTAAGCAAAAAACAATAACTGGCCAGTTGCACCATTATTGGTGCTAATCACTGCAGTGCAAGGATTTCTGTGTTTGCGGCTTAAAGAGGACCACCATCGGGGGGGGACAAGGGGACAGTTGTCCTGGGCCCAATGGGTTTTGGATTTTATAGGGGGCCGGCCGTGCTCTACTCACTCATACTGCTGTCATTGAGACTCAGACACGGGTGAGGAGGGCAGAGCTGTAGTTCCTGTATCTTCTCTGCCTTTATGCAGCTTCCTGTATGCTCGTTTCCAGCAGAGCCGCATTGTGATTGGATAGGTGGGGAGCGGGAGTTCAGATTTCACCATCCAGCCTAACCAATCCCTGCATGGCTCTACTTGAACTCTGAAGAGGAAATGCGCTGTACAGAAAGCTGCATAAGGCAGAGAAGATGCAGGGACTGTAAAAATCCAAGTGAGGATTGGGGAATGAGGTTCAGTGAATAGAGAGTATGGCACATGGGATTTAAAAGGGAACTGTTGGCAGAACTATTTCTATACATACTATAGTGTCATAATTAACACTAGGTATATTCCTTTTTAATTAATGCTTGTTATATGAGTTATCCCCTCATTTCCAGCTGGTATGTTGCCCCCATAATCTAATTGCATTATATCCTTAGCTCTGCACTTGCACCTTGTAGCGACATTACTGTAGGAGGCAGGGTCGGACTGGGCCGGCGGGACATTTGGAAAAAACCCAGAGGGCCACTAGCTCATGTGGACCCTGCCGCCCAGACCCACTCCATGCACAAATCTTACTGCCGCAACCAGCGGGGGGTACCTGGAGGGAGGCCCTGGTAGGAGACCACAGACAGAATGGGCACAGTAAGGAGGGAGCCGTGGCCCCCAATTTCTGTTCCCCTCTTCAACCTTTTTCTTCTCCAATGATACTGAAAGTTGCCCACTGTGCTTCACAGCTTAACAAGCAGGAAATCTTCCACTTGCCCCTTACTTTGCAGGTTTTTTAACCAATAGAGTCCCTAGCCACCTGGCCCGGACTGGCAATCTTTGGGTTCTGGCAAATGCCAGATGGGCTGCTATAAGGTGCCATAGAAAGTCAGTATTTAGTGGGCTGGTGGGGGCTGTTTGGCCCTCTGTGTACGTGAAATGCCAGGGCCTATTTTGATTCTCAGTCCAGACCTGCTAGCCACCACTATGTGTTCTATGTTTTAACCATTAGGATCCCTGGGGGGGGGCCCTGAATTTTTTTTGTACGCGGCCCAGTGTCGGACTGGCCCACCAGAATACCAGGAAAACTCCCGGTGGGCCAAGGTATCAGTGGGCCCTCATGCTGTTAAACGTTTGGCCTATTTCATGGCCATTCCCTATTTATATGAGAACAAAGAGGCTAAATAGATGGAATAATTGATTAAGTATGTAAAGAAAACAAACTAGGAGAATAGAGGTTGATTGAGGAGAGTGGCCCCCTGGTCTAAGGTTTTTGGGTGGGCCCCTGGTGTCCCAGTCTGACACTGACGCAGCCCCATAATTTGTAATGTCGGCCCTGGGCTCAAACAACAAAACTAGAGCTATTGGTCTCAAGTAGCCGGTTGCATCTCCTACATTATGAACCATTGCTTATCATTGGGGAACATAGACAAAACAGTAGGTGTGCCAGTAGAAGCCAGTAATGTTTGCAGTATATATTCCTTAACAATGTGCAGGGTTCAATGCTGTTTTGGTTTTTATGGAATATTTCCAGGCATGCAAGTGTGAATTTTCTCAAGCTTAATAAAAAAAAAAAATTAAGTGAATTTTATACAGAATATATTTAAAGTTACAGGTCTGTCTCTAGTCCTAGGTGGGTGTTTTGTCTTTTCTTATTTTGTATCATATTAATATTATTGTGACTTTTCTTTCTAGGGTTGGGAAGGAGTTTTAAAGCACTCACCAAAGACCAACAACAGTATTCTATAAAGTAAGTTTTTCAAAACCTCTTCCAGCGTTTCGGGGGTTGACCTTAACGTCACACTAACTTCATGGACTGTACCTGAGAAAAAGATTAACATTTTGTCAGTCTTTTAGGCGTGACTTTTGGTAACACTGTGCCACCTGTAGCTGACTTATTCATGAAACAGATTTGAATGAGCAGAATGGCCACTGAGCTAGATGTATGTGGTCAGCAAAACCCTATTTCTAAAGTAAAAGGCACAAGGATTATTTTGATTTCTTCTAATTTACAGTTGGCTTGCAACCATAGATATCTTAATGGACATTGCCAGGGGTCATATTGCACAGGTAATTATTGCCTGGAAACATTTACATGCAGGGTGATCTATTGCATTGATATATTTCCATTTAAAGAGTAGGTTCACCTTTAGTTTAACGTTTAGTAAATTATAGAATGGCCAATTCTAAGCAACTTTTCAATTGGTCGTCATGATTTATTTTTTTTCCGAATTTAATTTTTTTGCCTTCTATTTTGACTCTCCGCAGCTTTCAAATGGGGGTCACTGACCCCATCTAAAAACAAATGCTCTGTAAGGCTACAAATCTAATCGTTAATCGTTTATTCAGGCCCTCTCCTGTTCATATTCCAGTCTCTTTTTTCAGCAACTGCTGGAAAAAAAACAAAATAACTCAATCAGAAATCATAAAAAATTAAAACCAATTGCAAATTGTCACAGAATATCACTCTCTACATCATACTAAAAGTTTACTCAGAGGTGAGCAACCCTTTAAAGGGGTGGTTCACCTTCAAGTTAACTTTTAGTATATTGTAGAAGGGCCAATTCTAAGACAATTTTCATTTGGTCTTCATTATTTATTTTTCATAGTTTTTTAATGATTTGCAATTTTCTTCTGTTTCTTTGCAGCTTTCAAATGGGGGTCACTGACACCATCTAAAAACAAATGCTCTGTAAGGCTACAAATGTATCGTTATTGCCACTTTTTATTACTTATCATTCTATTCAGTCTGTCTCCTATTCATATTCCAGTCTCTTATTCAAATCAATGCAGGGTTGCTAGGGTAATTTGTACCCTAAAACCAAATTGCTGACACTGCAAAATAGAGAGCTGCTGAATAAAAAGCTAAATAATGATAAAACTACAAACAATGAAAATTGAAAACCAATTGAAAATTGTCACAGAATATCACTCTCTACATTATACTAAAAGTTAACTCAAAGGTGAACAACCCCTTTAAGTAACCAGTGGTCTGCAGGAGGTTGCTGACATTTTTCCACTGCTGTGTGTCATGCCATTATTAACTGCTTAACTTTCTCTCACTGATACTGATAGGCTACACAAGAATTCCGAATGCTTTTATTGTTTGTGTTTTATTGTAAAATTTCTGAAATTGAAGTTTGTGTCTTTAGACATATTTCAAGATAGTTTCCATTTGAAAAACATGCTAAGTATAATGTGTGCTTTATGTGCTAAAGATTATATAGATTAGAGGCCCATGATTCATATTCACACAATTATGGCAACACAAACGTACTGTATGTAATTTTTGTAAGTATATATTTGTTTTCAATTTATCATTAAGAAAATGTAATTTGTGGTTCTTTTTGCATAGGTCTTAGATGGCATGTTTGTAAAAACATTCTCTGTCCTTTGAGTATAGCATCTAAATGCTTTTATCTTTACAGAGACAAACCCTCATTCTTGGAATACTTGAGCTATCACCTGAATTTTATGAGTGTTCTTGCTGGACCATGTAGCAATTTTCAGGATTATAAAGCATTCATTGAAGGGCGACATATCCAGTTAAAGCTCCTCAACTCAAAAGGCAATGGATATACTAAACTTCCAAATCCATCTCCAAATGTGAGTGCACACTCCATTATTTATATATTATATATACAGATATTACTATTAGGGATGCACTGAATCCAGGATTCGGTTCGGTATTCAGCCAGGATCCGCCATTTTCAGCAGGATTCGGACGAAACCTTGTGCCTGGCCGAACCGAATCCAAAGTCATGTGACTTTTTATAACAAAACAAGGAAGTAAAAATAGTTTTTGCCCTCCCCCTCACTAATTTGCATATCCAAATTAGGGTTCAGTATTCGCCCAAATCTTTCGCAATGGTTTGGCGAATTCAAAATAGTAGATTCGGTGCATCCCTAATTACTATATATTCTGGGGCAAGCCCTTTTTTCCTGCAAAATGATCTTATTGTGTCCTTGCAATATCACATCCTGAATCTCCATACAAATAAACATTTATGTATGCTGATGGCAGATTGGCTTCATAGCTTTTCAAATTAATAATATATAATTTGTTATTTTACATTATTTCTTTCATAGGTGTTTTGCATATTTAGTGTTGTTCAGGCTATTAAGTCCGTGGTTACACTTCATTTAATGACCAGAGGCAGGGCAATTCAAATAACATACATTTTCAGATTTCCTTATTCCTGCAGTGTCCTGGTTCATACAATACTATTTTACTAGGTCCTTATATGTCACTGTGTAAATCACTGTTTTGTAAAACAATGTTTAGTATAAATTCAGGCTGGTTTAAAGGGGTGGTTCACCTTCAAGTTAACTTTTAGTATATTGTAGAAGGACCAATTCTAAGAAATTTTTCAATTGGTCTTCATTATTTATTTTTCATAGTTTTTTAATCATTTGCAATTCTCTTCTGTTTCTTTACAGCTTTCAAATGGGGGTCACTGACACCATCTAAAAACAAATGCTCTGTAAGGCTACAAATGTATTGTTATTGTTACTTTTTATTACTTATCATTCTATTCAGTGCCTCTCCTATTCATATTCCAGTCTCTTATTCAAATCAGTGCAGGGTTGCTAGGGTAATTTGTTCCCTTGAAACCAAATTGCTGACACTGCAAAATAAAGAGCTGCTGAATAAAGAGGCAAATATCTATAAAACCACAAACAATAAAAAATGAAAACCAATTGCAAATTGTCTCAGAATATCACTCTATACATTATACTAAAAGTTAACTCAAAGGTGAACAACCCCTTTAAGAGATGATCTTATTATAGTATAGACAGATCAATAGTAGTGACTACTAGGCTGATCTATTTTTTTTAAAAAAGCAAATAAGATCAGCTTTTTTGACTAGGTTAATAAGTATTTGGCCAAATGATGTTGATGAAATTAGGCAACCCATAACCTAGGAACTGGATCACATGAGGCTTTCATTATGGATTGCATCCTCAGCTCTGTGCAGACATAGAGTGCTCCAGACATTTACTTTGATTTGCAAATGTAGATTGTCTAACTGTTACATGCATATCTATATATTTCTTCAGTTTGGCAGATTATAAATGTATTCACACTTACTGCTAGGTGGTCACCCAGCTCAGCAATGAGTATCCTAATAACTTTGCACACTGCCATATTGGTTGTAATTAAAATTAAACAATTAAAAAAAAAAATTTAAAAGGACAATAATTAAATTAGTTTGTTTTAAAACTATTTTTTTAATGCACACAGATGTTTTCACTTTGAAAAAGTACGAGAATTCAAAGAATAATAATTATTAGTAAAACTTTGATAGAACAATGAGTTGTTAAACAATAGATCCCTAAATACAGTTGTGCTCATAAGTTTACAAACCCTGGCAGAATGTATGATTTCTTAACCATTTTTCATAGAATATGAATGATAACACAACAACTTTTCTTTCACTCATGGTTAGTGGTTGGCTGAAGCCATTTATTGTCAAACAACTGTGTTTACTCTTTTTAAATCATAATCACTACACAAATGACCCTGATCTCCACGCAATAGTACAGCTAAGGAAATACATGTATGTAAACTTATGCGCACAACTGTACGTGCACACAGAGGTAATCTTATATAACAGCAGATGTTTTCTACATCTAAATTGACCCATAGTTAGTATAGATAGTTTTATGTGGCTTTCATATATCTAGCATTTTCACACTTGAAAAGGTCTCTTCTCTGTGATATCAAGAATATTGGAGTAGGGACAGAACCTTTCTGTTATGATGTGTAGGGGCAGATCATCTTTGTTCAGCAGCATTCTCCCTGCTTACTGTAGCTCTGCCAAAAGGCATTGAGTTACTGCTTAAAGCAGTGGTATTCTGTGTGTTTTGCCTCCTGTGTCATGTCTAAGTGAAGGGAGGACAGCAAAAAGCTTAAATGTACTCTTCCATAGGCTATCATGGTGCTCCCACTGATCCTTGCAGTGATTCCACGGCTCAGGGAAATGCATCAGTAAGCATTTTCCAGCCATAACTAGCCCACCTGGGATTGCTCCAGCAGGATCAGCTCATAGTCTATAGAAGGTTATTTGATATTGTGCCACGTGGCAACAAGCTTAAAATTGCTTGGGTGGCAATATTTTCTGTGTGCCGTTGCCCTTACATGATACACAATGCTGCTGAAAGAAATGTCTATGTGTGCAGTTAGCTAGAGATGTTTTTTTCAGTATTGTAGCCAGCCCAGCAAAGAAAGCTGAGAGTTATGGGAAACTATGTTAGAATTTGCCAGTTCAAAGCACTTGTACAGGGCTTGACTGAATTCTTTTTGAGATGTTCTGATAAATGTGCAGCCATATGAATGAAAAACGGAATCATTTATACTTTCAGGACATGGTTTTATACAAGCTGTGCGTTACTGCAGCATCTCTTGTTGTTTTCTTGACATTTACCAAGGCCTTCCCTATTTTGTATGTAATTGATGAAACCTTTATGAACACAGCCCCATTCTTGAAAAAGCTGGGTTATCTCTACATTGCAACCCAGGCCTGCAAGCCAAAGTATTATTTTGCATGGACATTAGGTAAGTGTTTGCACCCAAATTGGACAGTTTAACATAAGCTGCTGAAAATGTAGCTCATGTATTGCTATTTTCAAAATTAGTTATATTGCCAGAAAGATTTTAAGATGCAACGTTGTTGGAATTGTTTCTAAATAAATGAGAAATGCTGTTAAGTCTTATATATACTGTCATAAGATAAATGTAGTTTCCAATCAGTAATTAGAACTCATATGAACTCATATATACTGTAAAATATGTTTAATACAAAGGCATAATTTCCAAAATGTGTATATATATATATGTATGTATGTATGTATGTATGTATGTATGTATGTATGTATGTATGTATGTAGGTAGAACTATGGGTTGCCTTATTCAGAAACACAATCAATCAATGATTTCCTTTCACTCTGTACCTTGTACTTGATCCCAAATAAGATATCTATATTAAGGATGCCTAGTATTGGATCCCCCAATATCACTTTACTTGAATGACAAGCTACTACACCCTAATTTTCATTTTAATTAGCATTTTCTCAACACAGGAGATGGCAGATTTTGTATCTCTTAATTGTTTATATTTGTATTACTTTTTGTAATGGACCCTCCCACACACACACGGCATGCATGTGTTATCTTTCATATTATTATCATATGATTTACATTATACAACCAATTCTGTTTTCAAAATTGGATTTCTTGAAATTTCTCAAAGGGGCAGATTTATCAAGGGTCGAAGTGAAAATTCGAATCTCTAAGTAATTTTTGGGTACTTTGACTATCGAATAATCGAATTGAAAAATTCGACCATTCGAAAATCGATGTACTGTCTCTTTAAAAATTTCAAATCCGACCCTTTGCCACCTTAAACCTGCCGAATTGCTGTTTTAGCCTATGGTGGACTTCCTATAACCTTTAAGGATTCTTTTTAAAATTTTTGAAAAATCTAAATTTTTTTGGAGGAATCAAACAATTTTAAAGTGATTTTAATTCTTTCTAAAACAGTACATATTCAATCAAAACCGGTTCTTGATAAATCTTCCCCATAGTGTATTTCCTTAGTAAATGATTTGTTATGATTGGTGCCCTTAAATTGAGCTGTTCCTAATTATATTACTTTTTTTAGCTGATGCAGTTAATAATGCTGCTGGTTATGGCTTTAATGGAGTGGATGAGAAGGGAAAGTTTCGCTGGGATCTGATTTCCAATTTGAATATCTGGAACATTGAGGTGGGCTTACAACATATGTTGATCTTTTGTATGCTGAGCCAATACTGAGATATACTTATGTTCAACACAAGTAAAAGACCTGTTTTGGTTTTTTTATACAAAGCAGTATATCATTTTTCCCATGTCCTTACAGTGTGAGGATTTAGCACTAAAGCATGATAAAAAAGTAGTGCTTTAATCCATGGATGCCTTTGGCTGATTTTGAACGTCATTTTATTGCATCCCCAGATCTTACACTCAGATCCAAGGATTATCTAGAAGAGCTGTTCTAGGACAGTTTTATTTCTAGTTGATTTAAGTTCAGTGCTTGACAGAATCTACTCCCGTGTTCCTTGTAAACTCTCCTAGTAATTAATGCAATCTGTCAAAATATTTCTTTCCAGACTTAAACATGTACAATGGTAACTGGCTTCTAGTCCACTCAACCAAATGCTCTCGCTCCAATGATATGAGCCAAAAATACCCTTGACTTAATTTTAGAAACGAATCTGCCTAAAGGCTTTTCTTCTGTATGTGCCACATTAATCATCTATGTATTGCTAAGATGCATTTCTCCTTCCCTTCCTAGACTGCTACCAGTTTTAAAATGTACATTGACAACTGGAATATTCAGACTGCAGCTTGGCTGAAGAGGTAAGTTTCCTGTAATCTTACAAGGTCACAATATCCATACTTTCTGTATATATAACGTCTGTAACTTTACTGTGATCATCAGCCATCACGAGTAATTTAAACCTTTGGGTTTTTTTGCCCTGGACGTTTCACTGTGAGATCAAAAGCTTCTGCAGCAATGTCTCTTGTTGCCTCTCTGGGTCTGATTTTTGGCCTTTGTCTCAAACTGAAGTTATAGGTGCTATTAGGGCTTGTATACCTTTTAAGGTGAATATCACATGTATATCAATTTACACTGGCTGCCTTGACACCACATTTTTATTGTAAGAAGGTGCACACCTAGAACGGTTATATGTTCTGCTAGTGATTTTGTAGGCACTGCTTCAAACACTAGCTTGTCAGTACTGCAACATAAGCTGCTTCAGCTACAAGGGTGATTGCTGAAGCTAGAACCCTTCCTCCAATAAGTACAGTCAGTTCAGCTTAATTTTACTTGGGATTTTGAGTAAAGTATATACCATTATTAATATAGTGTTACTTGTATAATCAAGCCTGTTCAATGAACCAATAATACATTAGTAGAATAAAGGGGTACAGTACAATAATAGAACACAAACACAACTGCAATTGCTAAGTGTTAAGGAGGAAGAGGTGGTCCCTGCCCTACAGAACTTCCAATGTAAGGTCCCAGACACATTTAGGAGGGAAATAAATGTAGCCATTTTGGAGGGGACATTGACTCAATCTGATTTCAAGTGCAAAGGTCTCATGCTACTGCTCTATGTAGTCTTTGAGATTAATTATGAGAAGAGTTTGGGATTTTTTTCCACAGAGGAATTCAGGGATGGAGTGGGTGGTGGTGCCTATGAGAACAAGAAGCCAGACAGTTGTTCAGTAACACTGTGCCAGCATCATCAGGAAAGTTGTGCTTGGCTCAGCACAGAATGCAGAAGTATAGTATGTAGACAGTGAAAAAGTATTTCAGCCAGTATTTCAGCCAGTTTTGTTTCAGTTGCAGTGGATTTTTAAGAAGAAAACAGTATTTTCCTTTTTGATTTAAAAAAATTGTGCATATTTTTTCAGCATATCTGTATATAATTCAATGTGAGACGGTTAAGTAGTAATCAAACCAAGCACTGTACAATATTTTATGAAGATGAAACTAGAAAAAGACAGTCTTTCCTTTCAGTCTTTGGATGAGGTTGACAAAACACAGAAAGAAATCACCAGCGCTCAGTCTAACTCATGCTGTGGAGTTGACCAGCTGCTAGACGCACCCTTGTATCATCGCTTGGTCTAACCCACACAGTGGCATAACTAGATCTTACTGGGCCCCACAGCAAATTATTTTTCCGGCCCCCAAAATGTCCAGTGGTCGACCTGTTTTACCAATATTTATTGTAATTGTATATGAATTAGGGTCTCATGGGGCCCCTATAGCTCCTGGGCCCCCCTGCAGCCGCAGGGTCTGCTTCCTCTGTAGTTACGCCCCATAACCCACATTCTGGAATTGACCAGCTCCTATAAATGATTAAAAGCCAATATCTGTACACAAAAAAGGAAAAATATTGCCAGCACTCTTTTTGCCTTTTAAAAATAATCATTACAAGAAATGGTGTTATTATATGTAAGGTCTAGGGATGCACCAAATCCACTATTTTGGATTCGGCCGAACCCCCGAATCCTTCCTGAAAGATTCTACCGAATACAAACTGAATCCAAACCCTGCTGAAAAAGGTAGAATCCTGGATTCGGTGCATCCCTAGTAAGCTCACATGCCACATCAATGTCCCTCATTGTACATGAGTCCTACACTAACTACTAGCATTCTATGTTTGTAGTGCATTTAAAATCAAGTCCCCTATAAACAGTGTGACTGAGCAGTAAGTACATAGTACCATAGACTGGGAGTGTCCATAATTTACTAATTTGGGGTAAACTTGTCCAAATATGATCTACACCCATAAAGGTATTGTTAGCATTCTGTTCCACGGAAAATACTGATTTATAGGAAAATGTCTGTATTTAACAAATAACTATTTATTATGTAACTTTAACATAATGAATATCTGAATGAAAAGCATGAAATAGAAGGGTGATATAGACAAACTTAATGTTGACAGTGTCTTGAGATCTACTGATCCCCAGCTAAAAGGGCTATTGGTAGATCCCGATCTACCTTTTGGGCACCCCTGCCATAGACTGTAGTGCATAGTGAATGGCAGCTATAGGCAATAGCTGGCTACAATTTGGAGGTTTTCCCATTGGGGCAACACAGAATGAGGAAGGATGACCACAGCTGACTCAATCTGTCGTCTTCTGGTACTGGCAGAAGACAAAATCAACAGCCACAAGGTTTTCAGCTCAGCATTGTGTGTGCCAAAATATTGGAAATTGACGCTCTGTTGACTGGGCTGGTAATCCCCAGGACTGGGCTGGTAATCCCCAGGATGTAGGTCAGCCAATTATTGCTCAGAAATGTCACTAAGCTGCGTTGGTGCTTGGTGGTAATCTGCTGGACCCTAAGCGTGCACTGGCAAGACTTGGGCATTTTACAATTAATGTCAATGGAGTGACAATTCCCATTCTTTTGCTACCTGCCCAGCTGGAAATTTCACAGGCAGAAAAACACTGGGAATTTCCACATACTGTATGCCATTGTCCTAAGAAGAAGCTACTGAGCTCCCTGCACCTCTAAAACCTCTCAGATATTTTCTTACAAAATTTACATAAGAGAACCCCCAGATGGTTCCGCTATACTGCTTTTTTTT
>CM044442.1:82889413-82906109 GCA_024363595.1 Xenopus borealis | reverse complement strand
CCCAATGTTATTAATAGGAAAAAAAGATAAATATATGGGAAGGCCGGTATTTTTTTCAAGGAAAGGTGGCAACCCTAACTGTGGCCGTAGTGATCAATGTTTATGATTCAGTCTGGTTTAAATCAGAAGTCTGTGATTCAACCCTGCGTTTTTAATTTTTGTCTTGGCCTTGGACACTGCTTATCTGGCAGGTCAATTTCCTCTATGAGGGAAAATAAATCATCGTTTAGTGCGGCCATTTGTGCTTGCGGTACTTGTACCTTTGGAAATGCTATGCAAGTGGCTGTGCTCCACGTGGTGCCGTCCGACGTTGGAAAAAATGGTGCCGTCTGCGTCACTTTAGTGCGTGCTGCCTGTATATTATGAGCAAAATCGTTCGTCAGCACGTGGAGCGTTGAGCCATTGGCGTAAATTAATGCATGCCAGTTCAATGCGGCCTTTGAATGAAGCTGTAACTTCACCCGGCTGTTATTGTGCTCATGTCATTTAGGCCTTGTGTTAGTTGTCGTCACTCATAGCTCACAATGAGTGATAGTATTGTGTGAGGCTCAACCTAGGTGGGAGCACACTAATGCGGCTGTTGTGAGGGCTCTACAGTAGAGGAGCACGCTCAAGGCTCAACCCATGCGGAGCACTCTGCAACGCACGAGCCTGATGCTCTGTTGCCAGCCATACTCATCAGGTTGACCTAGAAACAAGTTAACTGTTGATGTAAACCCATCTAGGAGCGCACCATAAGGGCTCAACAAGGTTCCATAATCCATCTAGGAGCGCACCATAAGGGGATCAACTAGGTTCCAATAGTATGTTTAGGAGCACTCTACATATAGGGCTCAACTAGACACTGTAATCCTTGTAGTTTGCAGTAGAGAGGAGAGTTGCTGCCTCCTAGGACAAACTGAAAAAAACTGGAGGAAGGGGTGGGAGACAAGAAGATGTGGAGAAGTTTTTTTTATTCAGTTTGTCCTGCCTCCAGGATTAGCAACTTAATCCCCAGTCGTCCTGCATTGAAGGTAGGGCTGACCTAGAATAAGACCTATTTTACCAATAAATGAAATAAAATTTAGTTGCTTCTGGATCAAATGGTCATTGTAGTGAAGAGTGGCATGACAGACAGTATTTTATACAGGAGTTAAAACTGCAGCATTTAAATGGAAACTGTAGCAGGAAAACATTTTTTTTAAACGCATCAGTTAATAGCGCTGCTTCATCAGAATTCTTTACTGAAATCTGTTTTTTATAAGAACATATTTTATCTTTTATTTTGGCATGGGGATATACATTTTGTCAGTTTCCTAGGCGCCCTCAGGTCATGTGACTTGAAAGCTGATATAACCCCCCTCTATTCCTTTCCCAGCAGCAGCCTATCAACAGAACAATGTACAGCTAACTAAATAGCAGCTTCCTGACCCCTGTGCTGAAGAATTTGTTTGCATTGCTAAAGGAGACCAAGTTTTGTCCTGCTTGGGTGCTTCTCATGTCTACCGTTAAGAGGAGCTTGAGTGCACAACCTAGGTCATGGAAAATACAATGACAAAGCTCAGTATTAAGCTGGCCATAGACATACAGATATGACCCTATTAACGGATTAATGATCGGACGTCTTCTGTGCTGCCACCAACCAATTCAGATTAAATAAAGTAATAAAAAAAAAAACAGACGATATTCCAGCCATTACAGCAACTGTATGAAAGTTATATCAAACAAATTCTAGCGACATTCTCCCACTAATATCGTCAGATAGGCAATACATGCAGAAAAATAATCGTTAAAAGACCGAAAACTTTTAAAGTGGACCTGTCACCCAGACATAAAAATCTGTATAATAAAAGTCCTTTACAAATTAAACATGAAATCCAATTTCAGTTTTTTTATTAAAGCATTCATAGCTGTTTTAAGATCCTTTAAAAATCTCAATTGTCAATCAAATATTGTCTGCCACTCCTCTATGCCTTAGGCATAGAGGCAGGGCAGATAATTACTTTCACTTTCCATTCAGCACTTCCTAGATGTCACTGCTCCCCACACATTCCCCCAGTTCTCTTAATTTAATTGTGTAGCCAGGACATGGGGATAGACATTGGGTCCCCCATTCTGGTGCACAAACAAGATTCTGAGATGAATAATAACAGTGTCCACAAAATGGCTTCTGCCCGCTTGCTATAATTATGAATTTCCAGACTGAAGAAAACAAGATTAAAATAATTTATATAGTGTAATTAATGTTCATTTTGCTTGACTAATGTGATAAAATAGGATTTTGAATATTTTTTGGGGTGACAGGTCCACTTTAACCTGTCCGATAAATTAAATGACCGTTCACCATGGTACGAAAAATGTTGGGACGATCTACACGCGGTCCAAAACTTGTACACAACTTTGATTCGTACGACTATATATTTGCGTCTATGGCCAGCTTAAGGCACAATGTATGGAGATGGCTGTCTCCACACCAATATAACAGATAAAAATATACTTTTGTTGATCCAAGAATAACATTTTAAATGGTACTATGAATTATTTGCAATGTAAACAGTGTAAGAAATAAAAAGTAAACCATAAATATTATGACAGAATCACTTTAATACAGCCCAAAAGTCCATTAAAATATTATAGCCCTAAAAGAAACATTTTTATTTACTATCCAAAATCTTTATGGGCCACTTCATAATGAAAATAATGTGAAACATTTTTAGTTTCATAAAATGTATCAGTGTCTCCACTGTGATCAGTATAGCAACAAACTCACCTTTTCATAAATTCATATATTGATGCTCTCAAAATTATTTAATGCCATGACTTTCAACTTGTAAGTTAGTAAAATTTCCACAGCAACAAATACCAGAATCTTGCAAGATCCACTGACAAGTTTGTCCCATACCCTTTACAAAACAGAATGTACATTTGTAACAATGGCACATTTTGCCTCCCACACATCATCTACTCTAGATTAAGCGATTAAATGCCAGCAAGTACCTCTACTCTGGGGTCAGTATCTATTGCTGGTGGTAAACCGTTTCACGCACACTAGCAATTAACTTTTGACTCTCAACATGATTTCTTCAAATATTTCAGCAGTTATTCACAGCAAATGCATTTTCTGATGTTCTCTTGCTCACACTGGAGGAGATTAAGCATGGAAGACTAAATATACCATGCCCCATTGCAAGCTCTCATGCCGAGTAAAACACTGGGGTCCGATCAGCTAAAGGCCTAATGCTAAAGTTCTTACAATCATAGAACAGTCATCAAAGACAAACCAATTGATTCAGGCACACACAGGGATTACTGTTGGGCCAATCTGAATTAAACTGAATGTAGCAATCCTAAAGAGCTCCTGACGTTACCTTTGTAGGCTGGATGCTGGTAAACACCCTGTAAAACACTTCTTGAACCAAAGTTTATACAGAAGTTTTTCGAACGCACTACTGGCCATTCGATCTACTATCTATTAGAATCAAAGCGTTATGATGCAAAAAGAAAAAAAATTGCGTTAGATAATATATAGTGATTAAAACTTTGTTTTAATATAATAAAGGCACTTTTTGTCACCAAAATGATATGTGTTGATACTCTGCTAAAATGCATACTTCAGAGTACAAATGCAGGCAACTCGAAGTTTCATTAACAAAGATCACATGCATATATATTTAAATCAGTTCAGTCAGTGAGACTGAGAATAAGTGTTTGTCCCAAAAGTATCAGTTTGGTTGAACTTCTGTTGGTGTGACCAAAGTAGTTTAGTAGGGCCAGACAGATAGGCATTAATTTGGTTTGGTAGAGAGCAACATTTTGGAAAAAAATATAAATATTTTTCCCCAATACAAAGGTCTGTCACCCAATTGTAAGTTTTCCTTGTTTTCTAGAAATGTACAATATGGTTTTGGTTTCTGTAGGCAAACACAGCCCTTCAGCAGTAAGGAACTGTGCCTCTAAAGATGCCCCAGAAGCTCCCTGTATTCTTTTATTTTGATTCACTACACATGTTCTGTGCTGCTGTCACTTACTGAGCTTAGAGACGGACTCACAATACACGGTACACAGAGATATAAATGTCACAATATAAAGCTGCCTACTAATTAATACAAATAATTACTACATCATAGTTCTGGTACTAGTGCAACTAGCATCAGAATGTAATATTCAGCCCTGTATCATCAGCTTATATTACAGACAAACCTCATTTTCTGCTTGATAATTAGTGACGACCCCTAAGCTTAGCTTCTCAACAGCTGTTCATGGCCTACTGAACATGTGAGTGTCACAGACACTTTCCCAAGATGGTGACTCCCTGTGACAAGTTTGGAGTCCCGGATCATTGCTGCTATTGAGAAGCTGAAACTTTAGGTTCGTGCAATAAGTTCATTATATAAAATATTTTTAGCAATATTCATTTTTAGGGTTTAGTTCTTTTTTGAAAAAACTTAAAAATTTTTGATGTTATTTTTCATTTAAAGCAAATGGGCATTAAATGTGCATTGCTTATGCAGGAGGGGTTTTTAGTGGCTAAAAAGATTTACACTAACTTCTGAAGAAAATTGGAGAAAGCAAAAATTGTTTTGGAATTAATTCAAATAAGGATATTAAACAAGATTCGCCTACTGATTCTTCAAGCTATTTTAAGCAGGGGTAACAAGGAGGAATGTATATACTGTATGATGCAAGGTTGGTTTGTGTTAAATGTGTCATGATAAGATGAAGAATATGTTATTTTTTTTGTTATTTTATGACAATACATAAGTGTTACACCATTCCCTGACCTGTATAACTCAGCCTGCATTCTTGTGTTTTATACAATTATGGAATTGCTTATGGACTTCTAATATTGTTATTATTTAAAGTAGGAGAATGAACGGATAAAAGAACATAAATCTGATATACGTTAATTCAAAATAGGTACACAATACCTCAGTTGCACTGCATTTCCATGATTTTAAACACAGCCAAACACAACTAAAATGGCAAGTATTGGAGGTTGTACGCAAACCTGCAAGAGGGGGGAATTTTACTAGATTACTGCTGCAACAAGAGTCAAAATGCATTAGAAAGTTGAATATCTTACAACCAGATGGGCTTAATGAATACTGGAGCATCAGTAGCTTTCTGTGATAAACTGATGTTTAAGTTTTAATTAGTTTTTCCCCTTCTTCTCTCTAGATAATAATGTTGCCTTACAATTCATAGGAACACCATTGCAAAATATTGAAATCCGTATTTTCGGTCTACAGAAGGGTAAGAATTAAATATGGCTGTTTGTAACATTGTATCTGTATATATAGAAAAACTAATGTTTAAGATTCTTATCTTCTTATCTTGGCAGGCTCAGGCAGTGACGGGGTTAATTGTAATTCCGCTCTGGAAAGCGACTTATAAAAGATAAAAAAGATGGACAACTTCTCCTGGGACTTTTTATTTGGAACTAACTGCAAGTGGATAATGGTTTTGACTGGTGTTGGCTAGGCTTTAAATACATTCCCCAAAGCAGTGGCCAGTGAACAATTTGGTTTATTTTCTCTGTTTGATTGGACACTAATTGAAATGGTGAGGGTGATTGAAAAACGTCACTACTGTTGGGAGGAGCTTTTGGGGTTTAAATTTTCTGTGGAGCTACTATGTTATGTACTTGATAAAGAGCTCGACTCGAAACATGTCATGATCATTAAAGCACCTTTAACTTTTGCAGCAACAACCTGCGTGTGACCAATTATTAACCACATTTATTTCTTTATTTCTTTATGTCTACAGTAATTTTTCAGCCTGTACTTTGAGCCCACCTAAATGCATTAGCTAGCTCCTCCCATAGACTCACATGAACTTGAAATTCGACCAATCAAAATTTATTATTAGAAGTTTTTAAAACTCTGGTGAATAGGATTGACCCGAAACTCTAATCAATTTCGATTTGAGTTTTTTCTCAGAAAAAACTTAAATGTCAGTGTCACGAACGTCGGAGCCTTACTAGGAGCTCCAGGTGGCGCGTCCATGTCCTGCGGCTATACGTCCAAGATGGGGGCGCCCATAGCCGCCACGTGGGTTTTGGGTGCATTGCGGTGCCAAATACAAAATAAAGAGATGCTGAGGACGCGGGTTCGATGCCCAAGTATAGGTCATCGTGTTTGTTGTTCCTGGGTGTGTTAATATTCCTGTCTGATCCTGCTATTGACCCCTTGCCTGTTTCCTGATATTGATTCTGTGCTGCCTGCCTTATTGAACCTTTGTCTGGACCTTGACCATTCTTTGAACATCCCTATTTGTACTGTGCCTTGGACTCTCTGGAAGGGCTTGTTTTTATTTAAAATACTCAAATGAAATTTGAATAACTCCCTAGTCGAATTTGACAGTTTTGACCATAAATAAATGTGCTACAATTCAATAACATAAAGAGCATTGATATCCTTTTGATAATCTGACCAGCCCAAGATATCAGGTCACAGAGCTGCCATCTTTAACAAAACCAGGTATCCTTTCCCAGACATAGTAAGAGACTCTACCCAGAGTCATCATATTGAAGCAGATGTTTGTTCAGATCAAATTGTTTCTTTGATAGCATTTAGGTGAATTTGGCTCTTTTTGTCCTCTCTTTAACCCTTTAAATGCCAGAGCTCATAGAATCTACAATCTACGGATAAAGGGACTGAAGTGCCACAGTCTACGATCAGCAGCATTTCTGCAAAGGCGAGCAGAATAGCAGCTTGTAGAGCTGCTCACTCTGTCCCCACTCTTCCCCAGCCCCTAGGCAATGAGTAGAGGTGGGAAACAAGCGGCTTATGGGGCTCAGTTGCCCATGGGCCCCAAGGCAGCAGGTACGTGGAATATATGTGTCCTGCTGCTACACAATTTTCCAGGACCTTCAGCGCCAAACTGCAACTCAGTAGTTTGGAGCAGAAATATATAGTTACCCATGTTGGTTTCGGCTGAATGTGTACTTTCTAAAAATATATGGTATTGGTGGTGGTCAATGTATACTTATGTGTTTTTACCCTGCAAAAAAAGAAGTAAATGTGTTGACCATTCAGTAGCTGAAGTGACTTCTGTGACAATTTGTAGGTGCTAACTTCATTTTGGAGTCTCTAAGCACTTGATACTTTGGTAATCCTATACACAATGGGCATCCAAATGTTCAGTGGACCCCTGATATTCATATTTAGGATGTTTCTTCTTGTTACCTAATTGTTGGAGATAAGATGCTAGAACGTGGAAGTTTAGAGGAATTTTTTCAGGTATTTGATCAAAACTGACAATTTTCGGAAAGCATTGCAATTCAGTAGTTTGAAGTAGAAAGACATGGCTAACCATTTTGTATTTGCCTGAATGTGTTCTTTCCAAAAATATATGGTTTTGGGGGTCAACATATTTTTTTGTGTTTTTACCCCACAAAAAAAATACAGTAAATGTGGCAAATTTACACTTCCCCGCACTTTGCTCTGCTTCACCAGGTGCAAATTTAAAGGAAAACTATACCCCCAGACAGTATAGGTCTCTATAAAAAGAGATTGCATTAAACAACTCTTATGTAAAACCCTGCTTCATGTAAATAAACCATTTTCATAATAATATACTTTATTAGTAGCATTGGCTCATCCTAAATAGAAAATAGCCATTTTTAAAAAAAATAAGGACAGCCTCCTGGGATCGTATGATTCAAAGGTGCACACAAACATTTTTTTATATTTCTGAAAATCTCCTAAAATTATTGCAATTGAACAAATTTATCTTACCCAATTTCTTACATACAATTGTAAAATATCCAAAAATGTATACCAAGGGCCTACTGAACAGTTTGATGCCAAATATGCATAGACATACCAAAAGCAGTTAGCATGTGTGAACCCCAAATAAAAATATGAATATGAATGGATATGAATTTTCTTTAAAATAGAAAAAGCAGAAATGAATTTTCTTGGCTGCCGTTTTATCTTTTGTGAACAAAGAAGTATTACTGTATGTCTTGCAAGACCCCATAACTGTACAAAGACCCCCCAAAACTATATATTTTTTTAAAGTACACATTCTGACAAATCCAAAATAGGTAATTCTGTCTTTCTACTCCAAACTACCATACTGCAAAACTATGTTAAAGGCAGTGGTTCTTTTTATATTTCTGAAAATCAGCAAAAAATATTATCACACCCAATTTCTTCTATCGAATTGTAAAGCAACCTAAATATTGATGCCAATTGTCTACTGAACAGTTTGATCCCAAATATGCAAAGACATACCAAAAGCAGTTAGCATGTGTGGACCCCAAATAAAAATAGTGGATATGAATTTTCTCAGCTGCCGTTTTTTCTTTGGTGAACAAAGAAGTATTACTGTATGTCTTGCAAGACCCCGTAACTGTACAAAGACCCCCCCAAAACTATATATTTTTTTAAAGTACACATTCTGACAAACTACCATACTGTAAAACTATGTTAAGGACAGCGGTTCTTTTTATATTTCTGAAAATCAGGAACAAAGACATATGTTCTGCAAGAACATCTGATGAAAATGTGTTTGAACTCCAACTGATCAAACTGCAAACAACACAAAAAAAAACTAACAACAATGCAAGCATAAAACCACAATAAAATCACAAAGATCAAATACAATTAGAAAACTCATTGAAATAACAAAATATCTGATCCAACAGCGTAGTTAGTGGTCATAAAAACAAGTGTGGTTGGGTGTGAAAGCTAGAGATCTTCCTTCAATGTGTGGTCCTAAAGTCCTCCATCTGGTCGGGTAAGGAGAGCTGCCCTTTGACGATTGAGACACAGGACTGACCCAAAATCCGCCTTGGCTAGAGTTCTGAAGTGGGTCAGGTACCCACAGGTTACCCGCAAAAACCTGCAGTACCCTGCGGGTTGTGGGTGAGAGTTCAGGGTGCGGGTATAGATGCGGGTCAGAGGTTCTGTGGGTTTGGCTGCAATTTTTTTCTGATCATGCCTACTTCCGAAGATGTCACTTCCGGTTACAATTACAGCACTTCCTGATTCTTGATGGTCAGCATGACAGCACTTCCTGAGTCTTGATGGTACTTACAATTCCAGGTGGGTAAGAATGCGGGTTGCGGATTGCAGGTTGGGGGTACGGGTAGGGTACAGGTTGCAAAAAATGGACCTGCAGCGGACTCTATCCTGGGCTTGTTGCCAAGGTGGTTGTCCGTTTCCTTAACCCTTTGCAAAGCGGCAAAAGCCACTGATGCAAAGGGTTTTGATCTAAAAGTGCATAATTTATTAGATACGTGCTTGGAACTTACAGCCTGCCAGCACATACTGAATATGTGCTTGGCAGGTTAAGCATTAAAACACCTTATCTGAGAAAACACCTTCATTACAAACATACCAATACAAATCAATAGCCATACAATTCAATAATAATGACCACATATCAATGCCCATATACAGATACAGTCACTTGGATTTGTGTGTTAAATGCGTCATGACTCAGGGCTAATTGAAGAAACTGTGCTATCTAAAGTCATCTTAACTCATTTAATGCATTTAACCTTTTCATTAGCATACCAAAGCTCCATTGTTCACAATGATGAACACTTTAATTAGATGGGGTGCTGTGACACAATTTTCTTTGTTAAATGAGACAAGTGTGAAGTCTGAGTTTACTTATTCTGTGTCAAACACACAATCCAAAGTGGCTTCATCTGTACATCGCTATAGTAACAATCCAATTACAATGAATTCCTACATGTTGTTTGTTGCTAGTGTTCACATGCTCAAAGGTCCATCATACCTGCCCTATACCTTAAATCAAATATTGCGTTTTAATGTTGTACTTGTTCATGTTTGCACCATTTATTTGTATATAAAGATGGACTGTTGAATTGCTCTGTCCCCAAAGGATTGGGTCGCTTTGCAGGAGATGGCATCATTTGAGAGGTCCATCATACCCGCCCTCTACCTAACCTCACATGAAGGACCTCTTTGGGTGAGCATGCCATCTCCTGCAAAGGGACCCACCCCTTTGGGGACAGAGCAATTCAACAGTCCATCTATACAGGCCTATACAAATCAATTGTGCAAACATTTACGAGAACCATATTAAAACGCAACACTATCACTTACAAATAAAAATACTATAATAAATAGAAAGAACAATGAATCTAATACAAACTGATGAGTATAACAAAATGCACAAAAAAAAAAGGTTTTGGGAGCACTGCATGGCTAAATGCTAAAATACAAAGTGCTACTGACCAAATTAACTACAGACAGAGTAAAAGAAGAAAGATTGATCAATGCACATTCACTGGTCCAGTCATATAAGTAATCTATGCAGAAGATGGGTTTTTTAGTTACAAAATTATGATCATAAAATTGATAAGCCACCAAAAATTGTCAAGGTAAAACCCAAATGGCGGTCCATAACTATTTACCTCTGGTCATAATACTAAACTGCTAAAGCCTCCTGGCAAAAATGCATTACCTGAAATAAAGGTCTCCTGACCTGGGTATTGATTTTAATCATAGGGCTTAGTCCTCCCCCACCATTAGCTTTCAAGGGAGAGAGATAACATAGACCACAGCATTGGTTCCATGAGATTAATCCTCCCACCGCTTGAGGCTTTTAAGATAGTGAGACTGCCCTGACCAACACACATTTCCAAAGGCATGGGGCCACCATTTAAAGAAACAGGTGTGGGGGTGCTACAACCGCATTCAAGCATGGAGTGCAGCATAGGTGCTAAACTTCCGAACAGAATACATTTGCTACAATACAAAATGCAAAAAGGAAAAGGTTTTGGGAACGCGCCATAGCTAAATACAATAATACAATGGAAGTGCTACTGATCTGACCAAGTTAACTACAGACGGAGAAAAAGGAAGAACGGTTGGATCAATGCACATTCCCTGGTCATATAAATATATGCAGATGCATTTATTTATAAAGACAGGGATTTTTTAGTTATTAAATTATGATCATAAAATTGATAAGCCACCATACCACGTCAAGGTAAAACCCACATGGCAGTCCCTAACTATTTACCTCTGATCATAATACTCAAATGCTAAAGCCTCACGGCATAAATGCATAACCTGAAATAAAGGTCTCCCAATCAGGGCATAGGTTATACTCATAGGGCTTAGTCCTCCCCCGCCATTAGCTTTACAGGGAGAGAGATAAACTAGACCATAGCATTGGTTCCATGAGATTAATCCTACCAAGACCAAAACGTATTTCCAAAGGCATGGGGGCCACCATTTAAAAGGATGGGCGTGCTACAACCACTTGGAAGCCTATACTGCAGCATAGCTACTAAACTTCCAAACAGAATAAATCTGCTACAATACAAAATCCAAAAAGGAAAGGTTGTGGGAACACTGATGAACACAGATGTATTGAACAACCAAAAATAGAATAAAGCACAAATCATAAATAATGCCAAAATCATAAAAATACAACTCTGCTTCTAAAACCTCATCTAATGAAACACCTTCATTACAAACATACCAATACAAATCAATAAGCATACTATTCAATTATAATCAATGACCATACACATCACTATAGTGACAAATCCATTACTGAAAACCAATAAATCCCTACACATTGCCTGTCACTAGAGGTCACATGCTCAGAGGTCCATCATACCCGCACTCTATCTATCCGCACATGAAGGACCTCTTTGGGTGAGCATGCCGTCTCTTGCAAAGGGACCCAAACCCTTTGGGGACAGAGCAATTCAGCAATCCATCTATACAGGCCTATACAAATCAATTGTGCAAACATGAGCCACAACAACATTAGAAACCCAACACTATCGCTTATAAAATAAAAAACAATAACTATGATAAAACACAGATGTATAGGATAACCATAACTAGTGTGAGCTTCCGGTAGTGAAACCCAAGGCCCTGACACAGATTTCAGCACAGAAACTGACACTGACACAGCCTTTTATGGTTAAATTGCAGCTTTGCAGGCATTTATTTGCAACTGAAAACAATTCTTCAGCCCACTGGCTTCACATGGGGAATCACATAAGTGTTTAACAAAAACAGTCCCGATCTTAACAGCCTCACTTGGTGTTGACTTTACTCACATTTTGAGTTTGGCCCTCACTGGCTTTTCACTTGGACCACAAATCCCAGAATCCTCTCTGGACACACTTGAGACACTCTGATCTCCTGGGAGTAGTTTCTCTGGTCCTCTCTCAGACCTTTGGCTCTCTCTCCAACTCAGGGGATCACTCTCTTGTTCCCTGGTGCTCACCAGCACTCCTTCTGTGGCCCTCACTCTCCTGCACTCTAGGAGGTCTCTAGAGGAAAAACCGCAGCAGCCACAGCCAGCCATGAGGTGTTGCTCCACACCTCCTTTTAACCATCCTTAATTAACCAATTGCTTAGTTAGCTACCTAGTTTAGGCAGCTGCAAACCCTTCCATGGAACAAGGCATGGGAGCCCACCCTGCTCTCTTCCATCCACTCCAGGGACCCTTAATCCAGCTTTTACTGAGCAGTTCACAATTAAGCAGCATTACTTGCTTCAGCAACACAGTTTTCCCTGGAGTTTAAACTTTTCACCAGCCTAATACTGGTGAAATACAAATGATATTTTGCCCTTTAGACACCCATATCTTACACTAGAATAACGCCAAAATCATAAAAATACAACTCTGATATAAAACCTCATCTAATAAAACACCTTCCTAACAAACATACAAAAAAAATCAATAAGCATACTATTCAATTATAATCAATGACCATATACATAACTATAATGACAAATCCATTTCTGAATACCAATAAATCAATACACATTGCCTGTCGCTAGAGGTCACATGCTCAGAGGTCCATCATACCTGCCCTCTACCTAACCACACATGAAGGACCTCTGTGGGTGAGCATTCAATCTCCTGCAAAGGGACCCAAACCCATTGGGGACAGAGCAATTCAACAGTCCATCTATACAGGCCTATACAAATCAATTGTGCAAACATGAACCACAACAACATTAGAATCAGTGACCATATACATCACTATAATGACAAATCCAATACTGAGAACCAATAAATCCATACACATTGCCTGTCGCTAGAGGTCACATGATCAGAGGTCCATCATACTCGCCCTCTACCTAACCGCACATGAAGGACCTCTTTGGGTGAGCATGCCATCTCCTGCAAAGGGACCCAACCCCTTTGGAGACAGAGAGATTTAACAGTCCATCTATACAGGCCGATACAAACCAATTGTGCAAACATGAGCCACAACAACATTAGAAACCCAACACTATCGCTCATAAATTAAAAAAACAATAACTATGACAAAACACAGATGTATAGGATAACCATAACTAGAATAAAGCCAAAATCATAAAAATATAATTCTGCTTTAAAAACCTCATCTAATAAAACACCTTCCTAACAAACATACAAATACAAATCAATAAGCATAATATTCAATTACAATCAATGACCATGCACATCACTATAATGACAAATCCATTTCTGAGAACCAATATATCGCTACACATTGCCTGTTGCTATAGGTCACATGCTCAGAGGTCCACCATACCCGCCCTCTACCTATCCGCAAATGAAGGACCTCTTTGGGTGAGCATGCCATCTCCTGCAAAGGGACCCAACCTCTTTGGGGACAGAGCAATTCAACAATCCATCTATACAGGCGTATACAAATCAATTGTACAAACATGAACCACAACAATATTAGAATAATTGACCATAAACATCACTATAAAGACAAATCCAATACTGAGAACCAATAAATCCATACACATTGCCTGTCGCTAGAGGTCACATGCTCAGAGGTCCATCATACCCGCCCTCTACATATCCACAAATGAAGGACCTCCAAAGGGACCCAAACCCTTTGGTGACAAAGCAATTCAACAGTCCATCTATACAGGCCAATACAAATAAATTGTGCAAACATGAACGACAACAACATTAGAATCAATGACCATATACATCACTATTAACCCATTACCGAGAATAAATAAATCCATACACATTGATTGTCGCTAGAGGTCAAATGCTCAGAGGTCCATCAAACCTGCCCTCTACCGAACCGCACATGAAGGACCTCTTTGTGTGAGCATGCCGTCTCCTGCAAAGGGATCCAAACCCTTTAGGGACAGAGCAATTCAACAGCCAATCTTTACAGGTCTAAAAAAATCAATTGTGCAAACAGGAACCACAACAACATTAGAATAAATGACCATACACATCACTATAATGACAAATCCAAAACCGATAACCAATAAATCCATACACATTGTCTGTCGCTAGAGGTCACATAATCAGAGGTCCATCATACCCGCCCTCTACCGATCCACACATGAAGGACCTCTTTGGGTAAGCATGCCATCTCCTGCAAAGGGACCCAACCACTTTGGAGACAGAGCAATACAACTGTCCATCTATACAGGCCTAAACAATTCAATTGTGCAAACATGAACAACAAAAACATTAGAATCAATGACCATACACAACACTATAGTGACAAATCCATTACTGATAACTAATAAATCCATACACATTGCCTGTCGCTAGAGGTCACATGCTCAGAGGTCCATCATACCCGCCCTCTACATATCCGCACATGAAGGACATCTTTGGGTGAGCATTCCATCTCCTGCAAAGGGAACCAACCCCTTTGGGGACAGAGCAATTGAACAGTCCATCTATACAGGCCTAAACAATTCAATTGTGCAAACATGAACCACAACAACATTAGAATCAATGACGATTTGCATCACTATAATGACAAATCCAATACCGAGAACCAATAAATCCATATACATTGCCTGTTGCTAGAAGTCACATGCTCAGAGGTCCATCATGTCCGCCCTCTACCAAACCGAACATGAAGGACCTCTTTGGGTGAGCATGCAATCTCAATCAGACATACCAATACAAATGAATAGGCATACCATCTCCTTCCGAAATACCAATACAAAACAATAGGCATACAATTCAATAATATTCAATGACCACATCCATCGCTATAGTAACAAAGCAATAAATGAAGACCATTAATCCAAATACATTACCTGTCGCTAGATGTCACATGCTCAGAGGTCCATTATACCCTCCCTCTACCAAACCGCACATGAAGGACCTCTTTGGGTGAGCATGCAATCTCAATCAGACATACCAATACAAATCAATAGGCATACAATTCAATAATATTCAATGACCACATCCATCGCTATAGTAACAAAGCAATAAATGAACACCATTAAATCGAAACACATTGCCTGTCGCTAGAGGTCACATGCTGAGAGGTCCATCATACCCGCCCTTTAACAAAGCACACCTGAAGGACTTTTTTGGGTGAGCATGCAATCTCAATCAGATATACCAATACAAATCAATAGGCAAACAATTCAATAATAATCAATGACCACATCCATCGCTATAGTAACAAAGCAATAAATGAAGACCAAACACATTGCCAAACACATTGCCTGTCGCTAGAGGTCACATGCTCAGAGGTCCATCATGCCCGCCCTCTACAAAACCGCACATGAAGGACCTCTTTGGGTGAGCAAGAAATCTCAATCAGACATACCAATACACATCAATAGGCATACCACATCCTTCCAAAATACCAATACAAATCAATAGGCATACAATTCAATAATTATCAATGACCACATCCATCGCTATAGTAACAAAGCAATAAATGAAGACCATTAAATCCAAACACATTACCTGAGCATGCAATCTCTATCAGATATACCAGTACAAATCAATAGGCAAACAATTCAATAATATTCAATGACCACATCCATCACTATAGCAACAAAGCAATAAATGAAGACCAAACACATTGCCAAACACATTGCTGTCGCTAGAGGTCACATGCTCAGAGGTCCATCATATCCGCCTCTACCAAACCGCACATGAAGGACCTCTTTGGGTGAGCATGCCATCTCAATCAGACATACCAATACAATTCAACAGGCGTACAATTGAATAATAATCAATGACCACATCCATAACTATTGTAACAAAGCAATAAATGAAGACCATTAAATCAAAACACATTGCCTGTCGCTAGAGGTCACATGCTCAGAGGTCCATCATACCGCCATCTACCAATCCGCACATGAAGGACCTCTTTGGGTGAGCATGCAATCTCAATCAGACATACCAATACAAATCAATATGCATACCATCTCCTTCCAAAATACCAATACAAATCAATAGGCATACAGTTCAATAATAATCAATGACCACATCCATCGCTATAGTAACAAAGTAATAAATGAAGACCATTACAGCCAAACAAATTGTCTGTCGCTAGAGGTCACATGCTCAGAGGTCCATCATACCCGCCCTCTACCAAACCGCACATGAGCGACCTCTTTGGGTGAGCATGCAATCTCAATCAGACATACCAATACAAATCAATAGGCATACAGTTCAATAATAATCAATGACCACATCCATCGCTATAGTAACAAAGCAATAAATGAAGACCATTAAATACAAACACATTGCCTGTGGCTAGAGGTCACATGCTCAGAGGTCCATCATACCCGATCTCTACCAAAACGCACATGAAGGACCTCTTTGGGTGAGCATGCAATCTCAATCAGACATACCAATTAAATCAATAGGCATACAATTCAATAATGATCAATGACCACATACATCGCTTTAGTAGCAAAGCAATAAATGAAGACCATTACAGCCAAACACATTGCCTGTGGCTAGAGGTCACATG
>CM044442.1:82858951-82885231 GCA_024363595.1 Xenopus borealis | reverse complement strand
CCGCCCTCTACCAAACCGCACATGAAGGACCTCTTTAGGTGAGCATGCAATCTCAATCAGTCATACCAATAGAAATCAATAGGCATACAATTCAATAATAATCAATGACCACATCCATCACTATTGTAACAAAGCAATAAGTGAAGACCATTAAATCAAAACACATTGCCTGTCGCTAGAGGTCACATGCTCAGAGGTCCATCATACCTGCCCTCTACCAAACCGCACATGAAGGACCTCTTTAGGTGAACATACAATCTCAATCAGACATACATATACACATCAATAGGCATACCACCTCCTTCCAAAATACCAATACAAATCAATAGGAATACAATTCAATAATAATGAATAATCACATCCATCGCTATAGTAACAAAGCAATAAATGAAGACCATTAAATCAAAACACATTGCCTGTCGCTAGAGGTCACATGCTGAGAGGTCCATCATACTCGCCCTCTACCAAACCGCACATGAAGGACCTCTTCGGGTGAGCATGCAATCTCAATCAGACATACCAATACAAATCAATAGGCATACAATTCAATAATAATCAATGACCACATCTATCGCTAAGGTAAGAAATCAATAAATGAAGACCATTAAATCCAAAAACATTGCTTGTCGTTAGAGGTCACATGCTCAGAGGTCCATCATACCCGCCCTCTACCAATCCGCACATGAAGGACCTCTTTGGGTGAGCATGCAATCTCAATCAGACATACCAATACAAATCAATAGGTATACCATTTCCTTCCAAAATACCAATACAAATCAATAGGCATACAATTCAATAATAATTAATACATCCATCGCTAAGGTAAGTAATCAATAAATGAAGACCATTAAATCCAAACACATTGCCTGTTGCTAGAGGTCACATGCTCAGAGGTCCATCATACCCACCCTCTACCAAACCGCACATGAAGGACCTCTTTGGGTGAGCATGCAATCTCAATCAGACATACCAATACACATCATTAGGCATACAATTCAATAATAATCAATGACCACATCCATCTATATAGTAGTAAAGCAATAAATGAAGACCATTAAATCCAAACACATTGCTTGTCGTTAGAGGTCACATGTTCAGAGGTCCATCACACCCGCCCTCTACCAAATCGCACATGAAGGACCTCTTTGGGTGAGCATGCAATCTCAATCAGTCATACCAATACAAATCAATAAGCATACAAATCAATAATATTCAATGACCAAATCCATCGCTATAGTAACAAAGCAATAAATGAAGACAATTTAATCCAAACATATTGTCTGTCGCTAAAGGTCACATGCTCAGAAGTCCATCAGACCCGCCCTCAACAAAACCGCACATGAAGGACCTCTTTGGGTGAGCATGCAATCAGACATACCAATACAAATCAATAGGCATACAATACAATAATATTCAATGACCACATCCATCACTATAGTAACAAAGCAATAAATGAAGACCATTAAATCCAAACATATTGCCTGTCACTAGAGGTCACATGCTCAGAGGTCCATCATACCCGCCCTCTACCAAACCGCACATGAAGGACTTCTTTGGGTGAGCATGCAATCTCAATCAGACATACCAATATAAATCAATAGGCATACAATTCAATAATATTCAATGACCACATCCATCGCTATAGTAACAAAGCAATACATGAAGACCATTAAATGCAAACACATTGCCTGTCGTTAGAGGTCAAATGCTCAGAGGTCCATCATGCCCGCCATCTACCAAAGCGCACATGAAGGACCTCTGTGGGTGAGCATGCCATCTCCTGCATAGGGACCCAAACAACATTAGAATCAATGACCATATACATCACTATAATGACAAATCGAGAACCAATAAATCCATATACATTGCCTTTCGCTAGAGGTCACATGCTCAGAGGTCCATCATACCCGCCCTCTACCTAACTGCACATAAAGGACCTTTTTGGTTGATCATGCCATCTCCTGCAAAGGGACCCAAACCCTTTGGGGACAGAGCAATTGAACAGTCCATCTATACAGGCTTTTACAACTCAATTGTGCAAACATGAGCCACAACAACATTAGAAACCCAACACAATCGCTTACAAATAAAAACCAATAACTATAACAAAACACAGATGTATAGGACAACCATAATTAGAATAACGCCAAAATCATAAAGATACAAATCTGCTTTAAAAACCTCAGCTAATAAAACACCTTCATTACAAACAGACCATTACAAATCAATAAGCATACTATTCAATCATAATCAATGACCATTTACATCACTATAGTGACAAATCAATTACTGAGGACCAATAAATCCATAAACATTGCCTGTCTTTGGAGGTCAAATGCTCAGAGGTCCATCATGCTCGCCCCCTACCTAACCTCATTTGAAGGACCTCTTTGGATGAGCATTCCATCTCCTGCAAAAGGAACCACCCCTTTGGGGATCCAGGCATATACACTTCAATTGCTGAAGAGATAAAGTACACCACCATATAGAAATCTGTTTTAAAAAACGTTATCTATTTAAACCTTATTTAAAATAAAACCAAAACCAATCAATCACATTATAATTCAGCAATAATCAATACAAATCAATGACCATATACATATCTATAGTGACAATGCAATTACTGAGGACCCCAATCATATCCTTCCACTTTGCCTGTCGCTAGGGGTCATACGATCAGAGGTCATTCATAGACGCCCTCTAACCTCACATGAAGGACCTCTTTGGGTGAGCATGCCATCCCCTGCAAAGGGATCCACTCCTTTGTGGACTCAGAAATTCAACAGTCCATTTATACAAGCTAATACAAATCAATCACTGTACAAAATGCAGTAAATTTACTTACAACCTACGACAGGGGTCTCCAGTATTTTGAGCAACATTCAGATGTAAAAGGAGTTGGGGAGCAACGCAAGCATAAAAAAATGTTGTTGGGTAGCGCAATATAAAGGCTGTGATTGGCTATTTAGTAGCGCCTATCTGGACAGGCATCTAAGGAGGTTCTTTTTGGTAGTATATCAGCTTTGAAGTCACTAAAAAACAGCATCCAAGGGGTTGATAGGCAAGATGTTGTTCAAAACTCACTGGTTGGGGGAATGAATGAATGAATTCAATCTATACATAATCAGAAGAAATCCGTTTTTTAAAATTGCATCTTACTTGCTTCACTAATCTGCCTGTTGATCTCCTTTCTGACAAATGCTGTCTTTCTTTCTATTTGCATTTACCTACTTAACATGGCAGCTCTGTGGCACTTATAAAATGCATAAAATCATATTTTTAAACATGCAACATACTTGCTTCAAAAATCCCTGCCCATTCATATCTTCTAGAGATTTCAAAAAAGATCTTGCTTTTCTCATTACAAAACCTTCTATTTCCTTTTTTAGCAAGGTTTGAGGACAATTGCCTAAATTAGCTAAAACTATTTTGTTTTCCAGTCTATCTTACACTGTTCACTCACCTATTCAATATGGCAGCTCTGTGGCAGTTATAAACTGTCACTAGACAGCACACAACATACCATAATAAAAGTGCATGGATATATGTAGCAGCATACATAATTGTAAATGTGTCCATTTGCATCAGTTTCACAATACAGAATACATTTAATTAACAATTAGCAAAATAAAAAAAATCAGCTTTTTAAAAATGCAACTTACTTGTTTCAAACCCCTGCCCATTCAAATCTTCTAGAGGTTTGGAAAATATGTTACTCTTCTCCTTACCAAACCTTTTATTTCCTTTATTTTCCATCTCTTTTAACAAGGGTTGAGGGCATGGGTCCAAATTAGCTCAAACTATTTGGTTTTCCAGTCTCTCTTACACTGTTCACTCACCTACTCAATTTGGCAGCTCTGTCACTGTCACTAGACTTTGAATACATCATCCCATAATAACAATGCATGGCCATATGTACCAGCATACTTAATTGAAAATGTGCCTATTTACTGGATTCTCCCATTTCCCTGACTAATTAAATGGCTTTTTATTGCCCATGCACAACAGCCCTATCCTCTCATTCAATAACCAAGAACTTTATTAGTTTATATGCTGTATGCATTTAGCTACCAAAGCAACGCTCCTACTCTCTGACAAATTAAAAGTTGGTTGAGAAAATGGAAAAATCTAATCTTTAAACATGCATTTTCAAAACAAAAGTTGCTGCAACATCACAATATAATATAGCTACAGTATTTATCAAGAGGCAAAAACATTTTACCATATGGATAAAATCAGCTTTTTAAAATTGCAACCTACTTGCTTCACATCCCTTGCCCATTCATATCTTCTAGACGTTTGCAAATTCTCTTGCTCTTCTCCTTGCCAAACATTATCCTTTTATTTCCTTTCTTTTTCATATATTTTGGCAAGGTTTGAGGGCAGAGGCCCATTTAGCTAAAATTATTTTGCTTGCTAGTCTCTTACACTGTTCACTCACCTACTCAATATGGCAGCTCTGTGGCAGTTTTAAACTGTCACTAGAAACAACATCCCATAATAACAGTGCATGGACATATCTAGCAGCATACATAATTGAAAATGTGCCTATTTGCTGGATTTTCCCATTTCTCTGACAAAAGTAATGGCTTTTTATTGCCCATGTCAAACAGCACCTATTGAGACCTCACTTTTCTACCCAGCGTTTTGCCCTACCTTTGTCATCTTCTCTCTTTCATCTCCTTTTTCTGATTTTTGACGTGTCAGGAGTCAGGTCCTGTTATCCGGCTCACCTAACTGACAAAAAAAAATGGCAGTTACCTGGGTCATGTGATCATGGCTATGTGTGTTTCTCTAGAGTTTAAATACTTGGAAATTTGTAATGAAGGCTGCACAGCAGCAGGTAAATAATAATAATACATTTGCACATACATTATTAAAAACTTCAGATATTTTTCAGCAAAAAAGGTGATTATTCACAGACATTTCTCAGCAGTGCTACAGGTCATTGGCCTCAGATAACACGACCCAAAACCCAAATACCAAGGCTCAAGTGACGGGGAGAGACAGAGGAAGAAGTGAAGACAATACGGGGGCGGGGTTAGCTTGCCGGGTGTGAGATTTTTCATTGAGGGGAGCCCGCAGCGAACTTTTTACAGAGCCCCCTGGGGAAGTAATTCTGCTGCTGCCAGTGTCTATTGCCATTACCCTGCCAAGCTAACTCAGCGCAACAAGTGCAATTAGTGACATTATTGAACAGTACCTTCCTGTCACATGGTGCAATGGCTATGGGGACATTTCCACAGGTTCCTCGGCTACACGTCTTGGCTACTTCTGGAGATGGATACAGGCATCTAAAGGCACTCCATCGCGTAAGCATAGGAAATCCAAAAGCAGCAGCGTGACGTGGTTACTTTCCAATCATTACTTTGTCATCGCATCGGGCACTTGCTAAGATTACAGCCTGGGCTGTCAACGATCTTCCTTAGTTACCCCGTATGTACCATAGAGTTTGACAGCGAGACATGATTATTTCATGTCTTAACAGTAGAGTCCCGGCGCGTAACACGTACTCCAGCTTCTGATTGGACAGCTATATCGGGCCCCTCATTGGCTATACGCAGTCAGTCCAAGCGGCGTCTGGCGGCTGCACCAGGGAACGGCATAAGTATCTGCCCCAGTGCTGTCATAAATTCCCCGCCCGGGCACTGCAAGTGGGGGTCATTTATTATCAACACAGGGCAAATTTGCCCATGGGCAGTTACCCATAGCAACCAATCCGATTGCTGCATTCATTGTTCTAAGTGCAGCTGGCTTCAAAAAGCTAATCACTGATTGGTTGCTATAGGTAACTGCCCATGGGCAAATTTGCCCAGTGTTGATGAATGACCCCCACATGTGTGCGAGAGAGGAACAGAACTGCCTGCCGGGACATACATGTTAATTTCGGGTTGCATGGGCACCAATAGCAGGAGCCGCTGAGCTATAAATTAAGCTCCGCCCAGGGACACGCTCATTGGTGGGGCTGCAGCGTGTGTTTTGCTGGGCTAATGGGAACCTGTCTGTATGGGAACTGTGGAAGTGACATGCCCCGCCCACTGCAGGAACAAGACGTGTGCAATGTTACAGATGCGCTCTTTCTGTCTGTCCCTCTATGATGGGGTACCTGGGACCTTGCTGTTTTAGGCTGGTCATACCTCCCAACATTTTGGAAGTAAAAAGAGGGACATAAAGTTTTTCGCAACTAGCGGGGCTACATTTTTTTACCACACCCATTATTGTGACCACACCCTCTAATTACCATGTTCATTTTACAAAATTTGGCAGATTATGAAAGTTTGAAAATATTTCTCCTGTTACAGTTACTTATTTTCTTATCTCAAAATTGTTACAAAGTATCTTATTTGCACCTGTTAGCTGGGCTCTCTGCCTAAAGCCAATTAAGTTGTTTCTTTTTCTGGCTGTTCATTGCAGTGAAAAGAGGGACTTTCCAGTACAAATGAGGGACTGCAGGTTGAGCTGTCAAAAGAGGGACTGTCCCTCCAAAAAATGGACAGTTGGGAGGTATGGCAGGTGTTTGCTGTTGATAAGGGGGCAAGTACTATGGCTCGGGGGCTCATACAGCTTTTTTGTACCACTGTCATCCTGAGCAGCCTAGCACGCAGCATGCTTGTTTGAGACCTCCAATGGCAATGAGTGTATTTAATGAAATATGCACACAAAGGATAGCATAGGACTCTATGAAATAATGGCATTCTTCTTGCATTCTTGCATAATTTAATTCCAGATAATAGATCCTGTACCATAGTCAACCACAGCGTAACATTATATGAATGGACATTGTTTTATTTTTTTGGGAACTTGTTTAGAGTGGAAATGACAAGGAAGTCATCTTTATTTATTCGTCATTCATCCCAATCCAAGCCCTTTTGGCAGGAATCAGATTTGGCAGTATCCCAAGTGTTCATCCAAACCCAATCCAAACCCTAAGAATTCATTAGAGTAGAATGGAAAAAAAACACCAACACAAATTAAAATGTAAAATAGCAAAGCCTTTATTAAGAAATAATTTACAGAAACTCCGCTTCCTGTCCTCTAAAGAAAGGGCGACCTGCAGTGCTTGATTTCTTCTCCCTGGCTATTCACAGACAGCGTGTCCTCTCTCTGCCTCTGACATGCTGTTTACGTTTGCATACACATTCTGCAATGTAACCTCTCCAACAGCCCGTTTCTGTATGTGCCAGTTCCCCAGTCTGTATGAGGCAAAACTTTCAATGGAAAATAAATTGAGGGGTGTAAACTAAGGTCACGGTTACGGGTTTGGCACAATTCTCTATTATTAGGGATTCACCGAATCCAGGATTCGGCCTTTATCAGCAGGATTCAGATTTGGCCGAATCCTTCTGCCTGGCCAAACCGAATCTGAATCCTAATTTGCATATGCAAATTAGGGCCAGAGAGGGAAATCATGTGACTTTTTGGCACAAAACAAGGAAATAAAAAATGTTTTCCCCTTCCCGCCCATAATATGCATATGCTAATTAGGGTTCGGTTTTCGAGAATCTTTCAGGAAGGATTTGGGGGTTCGGCCGAGTCCAGAATAGTGGATTCGGTGCATCCCTAGCCATTATATTGTCTGTTGCCATCTGCCCGTTGCAACTTGCACCAAAATGCAAGCAATCTTTTCATTCCGGGTGGTGAAAGAATGAAAGTGCTTGGCTGGGATCTGCCAAAAGAGCTGATGAGCGATCCTCCTGCCCTGTCTGTCCTGGCTAACTGCTGACACTTGCAGTAATTCCTGACTGCCACTCGCAAAGCCTTCCTATTAACCTCTTCGTTGCCAGGGCCCACACTTAGCAAGCGATGGCACCTGTTTTGGGCATTGACGACATTAGCTTTGAACGTGCCATGCAGAATAGGAGGTGATTGGGGGGTTGGGTGGCAGTTGCTGAATTATAAGGATGATGCACAGTGACACACAGAGGAGGCACAATATCACATGGCAAATTAGGGGGAGGGGAGCCGGGACCTTGGCAGACTTAACAGGTATCCAGCGGGAAGGGGGAACTTTTTAAAGCTGTGATGGTGACCATTCTGCACCAGGGGTCTGTAGGTGAACTATAACGTCATACTCCTTCCAGGGATGTAGTTCAGGGCATTCCTGTAATGATAGGCTGCATCTATTTGCTACACAATGTTTATTGCAATGTTTCGTTGCAACACAATCACCGCAACTCCGCTGTGCTGCAGAGATGCGCCCAGGAGTGGTCACAACTAGCTTATCGCAAACGTTTCTCTTGCGAAAAGAATATTACTTTATGACGCCTACAGCAAATAGCTTCAGCAATCGATCGTGACCTCAAATAGCTAGCGCTGTGTATTCTGTTTTTTCCCTGATAATACTTTGATCACAACCAACCAAACCAAATATGCAACACGTTCTCCAGACGATTGAAAGTGTTGCCTCTGTACAGACTGGGGAACTGGCACATACAGAAAAGGGCTGTTGGAGAGGTTACATTGCAGAATGTGTATGCAAACATAAACAGCATGCCAGGGAGAAGAAATCAAGCACCGCAGCATGGATGGTCACCCCTTCTGTAGAGGACAGGAAGTGGAGTTTCTGTAAGTTATTTCTTAATAAAGGCTTGCTATTTTAAATTTTAATTTGTGTTGGGTTTTTTTTCCGTTCTACTCCCAACTAATTTTTTTGTAAATATTTTTGATGTTACTGTTCCTTTAATCAGCTTTTAATGGTATTCTCTCTCTCTCACTCTTCTGTTTTCGTCAGAATACTCATACAATTGAATCACTGCATGGGTCATTTACTATAGCAGTGTGCAAAGGTCAAAAACCATTGCAATTTGCCCTCACACTTTGTACACTGTGGCCATCCTTGACTTTTTAAATTGCCGTGGGTCTCTATATTCAGTATGAGACTAAAGACACAATGAGGCCCTGTCTTTACGGTCTGCCCTATAGCAGGTGATAGGGCTGCATTTTATCTGGTGTGAGCTCCAGAAGAAACTAAACCAGAGGAAGAAGTCCTGTTTAAATGTGCAGGCATGCTCTCATATACCCTTTAATGCCCTTATAGATCTTCCCCCAGACATAAGTGACCCCCTGTATCAGTAGTATCCTTTCTTCAAGCCAAGATTAATTCCCAAAATGCCTTCCATGGCTGAAATTAATAGACTTGGGAAGAAAGAAAATAGCTGAAATGTGCAAGGCACAAAGGATCTATGTCCATGTTAAGAGAGGAAGTTTACCTTAAATCACCAATAGTTGTGTGTAAATTGTCTGCCTATTACTTTTAAAACATATTTTGAATCTATACATTAAATAGTTTCTTTATACACTGTGATCTCCAGTTAGTGAAGATCATAGCCATGGCACAGTTTTCAGCACAGAGAATGGAGATGGACACCACCTTTAAGATTAAATGCAACTTTGCTGACTTTTATTTGCACAAAGTAAATCTTCAGCCCACTGTCTTCACATAAGCATTAACAGTCCCACTTCCACACCCTCACTGGTGTTAACATAACTCACAGTTTCCTTAGTCCTCACTGGATTTTGGGCAGACCCCCAAATCCCAGAATCCACTCTGGACACACTTGAGACACACTTGTCTCCAGGGACAGGTTTCTCTTTTCCTCTCCAGTCCTTTAGTGTTTTATCTTCAACTCAGGTCAGAAGGGAATCACTCTCCTTCCCAGCTACACAAAGGCACCTTCCTTCACTCAAGAAGGTCCTCACATGACCTCTCACCCTCCTCCAGCGCCAACAGGTATCCAGGGAAGAAGCCCTGAGGTGTAGTCCTATACACCTCCTTTTATCTACGGCTCACCTGTATCTTAATTACTTAACTGCCTCTAGCTTGGCACCTGAAAACCCTTACTTGAGCAAGGAATGGAAGCCCACTCTGCTCTCTTCCATTCACTCCAGGAACCCACTATCCAGCTTTTCCTAAGCTTGAATAGAATGAAACAGCATTACTTGCTGCAGTCACATGGACTTTTCCCTGGAGTTTACATTTCACCAGCCTAATACTGGTGTAGGGGTAATTGGAGGTGCAGGGGAAAATAAGCCTTCCATGTTAACCTGTGCACAATGAACTCTTACCCTTATCTGTAAACCAGAGACACAGGCAGCTGTCAAAATTCCTCTGTCAGCCTGTCATTACTGCTCATGTTATAAAATAAGACACACCATTTGTACACAGAGCAAACCTCTGCTCAAATACCTCTAATTTAAAAATTTTTGAGAGGTTCACCTATCACCCCATCTTAATAAAAAGCATTATCAGTGGGGACGAAAGGACAGGGACATTTTGTCCACTGCCATTCTACATGTGATATGCTTCTTAGGGAATTGTATAGCTTATTTCATTCCAAAGAGCAGAGGTGAAAGTGATATCTGCTGGCATTTGACATAGATATCATATTTCCCATATTTCTCTACAGGAATCAGCAAGGATTATTTTGGGCATTTCATTACGATTGTCTACTGCAAGTGCTTAAAATGCTCCTATAAAACACCTAAGGGTATTAAATAAACAATGATTCTATTAGAAAGAACAATGGTGTAGCTACGGGGTTGGGTTGATGGGATGACATCTGGGCCTGCACCTCCTTGCCTTTGCCTGAGCCACAATAAGTAATATCGTGAGAGGCATTGCAGATGGAATTATCTAGGCTGTCATGCCAGCTGATAGACCCTCCGTTTGCTAGTTACGCCACTGAGGAAGAAAAGAATGTAGTATTTCTGTGACTATCGCAGCCTGACATTGGTAAAGAGGAGGACATACCAAGGTAAATATGTGGGGTGAAATATATTTTTCATATTTTCCATAGGAATGGTTACAGAAATAAATATATTTATATTTGTGCCTTTTTTTTTACAACCTTATGATTCTATAAGGCCTTTTTCTACTACTCTTTGGGAAGTCGTGAATAATATAATAGTAGCAGGTTTGGGGCATCTGGGCTGGATCTAATAGTGTGAACGAAACATTCAGTTCTTATAGATTCCATCAGTCACTTAGTACTGATTGTTAGTATTGGCCTTCCCTGTTCCTACCACAGCTGTGCAACAAGGATTTAGCGATGATCCAGTTTTGTACCTTTATTTCAAATAAAAGAGCAGGGTGGGCACTATGTACAATAGCTTACACTCTGCATATGACATTTTTCATTTTTAAACAAACAAACATTAAAACATTCCTGGTTCCAAAATTAGCCTACAGGTCTCAAGTCACATATACATTTGAATTCCCACCTATTAGTATACTATTCAGTTACACACCCATTTCCTGAATTCTAGCTACATCCTTCTCCTGTAATGTGTTATTTATGGTTCTATAGTTGTTACACTCTAGCAGCCAGAACATAAACATATATTATTAGGTCGCTGTTAATTTGACGTCTTTGAGTTTAATCTTCTTCTCTGGCATCCAACCATTCCTACCACACCAGGTCATATTTCTGGGTGGTACCACTTGCGGTATAAGTAATTTGTATCGGGGGAGTATGTTCAACCAGCCATTAAATGTGGGGGTTGAGGGTACATCCATTTCAGGAGGATACATTTCCTGGCATAGAACAGTAGGGTACGGAATAGGATTTTCATGGCCGCCCTTGGGATAACTTCGTCTACTACACCAAGGATGCATAGTTTGGGGTTTAATAGTTTAGTCAGTGTTGTTTTTTCCTGAATGTAGTTGAAAACTTGGGACCAGAAGGCTTGGATTTTGGAGCATGACCACAAAAGGTGGAGATGAGGCTCCTTTGAGGCTCTACACTTACGGCACTGGGGCGAGTCACGTTTGTTCTTATCAGAACAATCTGGTTGGGGTTTAAGTGGAGTCTTTGCAGTATTTTAAATTGAATCAGTCTGTCTCTGGTTGAGACCAAGTAGTCATATGTCCTGTCAGTTGCCTCTTCCCAGTCATCGTCTCCCAGCTCTGGGATGTCTCTGCTCCAGGCCATATCCGCAGCATTAAATGGGGGTTTAATTGATTGTAGCTTTTAACCTACTGTAGCGCGGAACCGCTTTTTCTTCTACCTTCAATCTTGCATGGCATGATACACCAATGTTTCCAGCAACAGTTAAAAACTTTACAAGCCGCCAGCGTTTACTACATATGCGGTGAGTCTGAGCGGTAACGCTCTTATAGTAAGTACAATACACTTATTTACCTTTGATCCTCTTTAATGATGAGTTCTTTCCAACCATCATTTTTTGTTTCATTGTAAAGTTACTGAAGGTCTAGTTGTGAATAAATATCTTCCTGTGTTCATCTGCAAGATTTTTATGGACCTCCAATATAGTCCGCACTATAGGCCCATGAATACCCAGTAAATTATGTCTTCATAAATTGTGCTTAGTGATATAATCAGTTATAGATGGTGCTTAGTTTCTGCCATATGACTTAATAACCTGTGTATTACAATAAATAATATACCCCCTGTTATAAAATGTGTCCTTATAATGCACAAAGAATCAATACATATTCTGTAAATGATATCCTTATAAAGGCACTTAGGGATGTCATCAGTTATAAACAGAGCTTAGGGATGTCATTTTTGTCACATGACTCCCTTGTTGGGAAATATGAGGATATTAGAAGTAACCATGTTGTTCCATGTCCTGTAAAAAAGCACTCAGCCTTATACTTTTATATGGTCAAGGAACTCCTCAGTGACTTACAGTATAATATCCTTATATTTTACAACATTGGGTACTTTATTCACTATAGTAATAAACTTACATTTTGTAAGGTTTAACAGATAAATCATTTTTAGAATAGGATGTCTCATAATGAAATTTTCTTTAAACCAAATTTCCTCTAGGTGGCAGTAATTGATTATGAATGAATGGCCCTCCTGCTAAAGCAGAAACCAGACAATTGTTTCTCTTTCTAACTTTGAGAAGTTAAATGGTTATTTACCTTACCATGAAAAGATTTTCTGAAATAGAGGCAGAATGGCTATTATTTGTCCTTTCATACTCCTGTCCATGTTAATTTACATTTCTTTCAAGGACAGAGGCTTACACAAATAAAATGTTTATGGATGTGACCAGATATTATCGATGCCCGTGCTTATGTGCTGATCTGAACACCTGATTGTGCTATCTGACTTTGACTTGATGTAGGGCTTATAGTCTGCATGCAATTCAAGCACATGGAAAAAAGTAGGAATACTGTACATTTGTACTGGCTTTGAAGGGTATATTGAATCCTTAATTGTTTAGGATGCAGAAGAAAATTATTCTTTTGTATCTCCCTTTCAAGGACACTTGCTATGCCATTTATTTGCTATGCTGTAGGCATCAAATTCTTATATAATGTAATGAGAGTGACAGGTAGAGGAGAACAGGATATGTGTAGTTTTGCCAGCAGTTAAATCAATGGCTGCATACTGTAATTGCACAGTGGCATAAGAGGATTATAATGATACAGGTATAGGATTCACTATCCACAAATAATTCTAAATAAATGTTTAAAAACCATTTCTCTTTCCCTGTAAAAATAAAACAGTAGCTTGAACTTAAGGGTAACTAAGCAGCATGAATCCAAATTGGTGGCAAAACAATTCTCTTTGGTTTATTTTATATTTAAATGATTTTCAGTTAAGTTATGATGGTCCTAATTATGGAAAGATCCCTTATCTGTTAAACCCCAGGTCTTAAGCATTCTGGATAATAGAGTCTATACCTGTATTCAGAGAGGATCAGTATAACATCAGGATCAGGACATAGTATAATGCAGAGCGTTATATTCTGAGACAAATTGCAATTGGTTTTAATTTTTTATTGCTTTTAGTTTTCTAGTTATTTAGCTTTTTATTCAGCAACTCTCTAGTTTGCAGTGTCAGCAATTTGGTTTCAAGGGTACAAATTACCCTAGCAACCCTGCATTGATTTGAATAAGAGATTTGGTTTGAATAAGAAAAATATCTCTCCTTATCTAAACTTTTATAATTACTTATTTTCTTATCTCAAAATTGTTACAAAGTATCTTATTTGCACCTGTTAGCTGTTTTGGACTCTCTGCCAAAAGCCAATTAAGTTAGAAACTTTGTTTCTTTTTCTGGCTGTTCAGTGCAGAGAAAATAGGGACTTTCCAGTACAAATGAGGGACTGCAGGTTGAGCTGTCAAAAGAGGGACTGTCCCTCCGAAAAAGGGACAGTTGGGAGGTTTTCTAATGTTTAAAAACGATTTCCCTTTCCCTGTAAAAATAAAACAGTAGCTTGTACTTAAGGGTAACTAAGCAGCATGAATCCAAATTGGTGGCAAAACAATTCTGTTTGGTTTATTTTATGTTGAAATGATTTTCAGTTAAGTTATTATGGTCCTAATTATGGAAAGATCCCTTATCTGTTAAACCCCAGGTCTTAAGCATTCTGGATAATAGAGTCTATCCCTGTATTCAGAGAGGATCAATATAATATCAGAATCAGGATATAGTATAAAGCAGAGAGTGATATTCTGAGACAATTTGCAATTGGTTTTCATTTTTTATTGTTTGTGGTTTTATAGTTATTTAGCTTTTTTTTCAGCAGCTCTCTAGTTTGCAGTGTCAGCAATTTGGTTTCTTGGGTACAAATTACCCTAGCAACCCTGCATTGATTTGAAGAGACTGGAATATGAATAGGGGAGGGACTTAATATAATGATAAGTAATAAAAAGTGGCAATAATAATACTTTTGTAGCCTTACAGAGCATTTGTTTTTAGATGGTGTCAGTGACCCCCATTTGAAAGCTGCAAAGAAACAGAAGAAAATTGCAAAACATTAAAAAAAACTTGAAACGTTTCTTAGAATTGGCCCTTCTACAATATACTAAAAGTTAACTTGAAGGGAACCACCCATTTAATGTAATTTAATTTAAGTCATTTCAAATTAAACATGAAACCCAGGTCCTTTTATTAAAACATCCATACTCATCCATAAACTCATTTAAAAATCTCAGCTGTTAATTATAAAATGTTTGCCCCTCCTCTATGATTTAGGCATAGGGGTGGTGCAGGCAATTACTTTCACTTTACATTCAGCACTTCCTAGATTTCACTGTACTCTCCACATCCCCCATCCCTCCTAACCATCTGTGTGGCTAATGCATGCGCAGGGTTATCAGGTCCCCCATTCAGGCATGATGCAGAGCTTACCTTAAATAACAGTATCGACAAAATAGCAGTTGCTGGTTTGATGGGATTGGGAATTCCAAGATTAACAAAAAAAATTGAAATAATTTTTTAGTGTATGTGAAGTTTATTTTTCTTGACTAACATCATCAAGATGTACTTATGTTTACCATATTTATCAGTATCGGTGCAAGAAATAAAATCATGACAAAACCCTAAATCTAACTTTTTTCAGATTTCACGAAAAACAATTATTGTATGAAACCCAACACAGATCTTGATATCTTCCAAATGTAAACAGAACATCTTCCATTATATGATCTTTGCAGGTTTGAAATGGAGTACCTTTTTATTTGGACTTTTAGCAGCATCATGAAAAGTTTCCCTTTAAAATGTGGACCAGAAAAAAATCGGACTTTAATAAATAATCCCCTCAGGAAAAAGATAAAAGTGTACCTGTAGTGATCCTCATTTAGATGGTTAATGAACCCATCTATAATCGGATTAATATCTTAGCTTATTATCTGTATCCTTTAAAGTAGAATTCAACCGTTTCCTAAAAATCCCCTAACCCCCACCCCACATAGGAGCGCCAATTCGTGGATGCGCAGGAGCACCAATCTGGCGTCCGGCGGGCTTGCCTAGGGCATGTGTGCGGCACGGCCCTGTATGCCTTTATACTCCATGAACTCACAGCTAGAGGGGTGTATTCTCTTTTGGTGTGGGTCACATAACACAGACCTATGGAATTTGTAGGTTGTTAACTACAACATTTATTAATTTTTGCAACAGACAACAGGTTCTTCGTAACAGGAACTTAATTTGTCTTTTTATTCTCTTTGAACAGTAGAGGGCAGTAGCATTTTAGTGAAGCAATACTCACAGCCATGTCCTCTATAGTTACCCCTCCCTGTTTCCAGCATACACTCTGATCAACCAACACAGCTACAGCTCAAACAGGATGACAAGTAATCTTTCCAAGACAATTCCTACTCTCATTGCTCATCAGCAGGTAGCTCTTTCCCAATTAACACTCTTCCCTGCAGCTCAGGCTCAACTTCTATTGCTTATACAGGTATGGGACCTGTTAACCAGAATACTCACGACCTGGGCTTTTCCAGATAATGTATCTTTCCATAATTTGGATCTCACTACCATAAGTCTACAGAAAATAATTTAAATATTAATTAAACCCAATAGAATTGTTTTGCCTACAGTAAGGATATTAATTATATCTTAGTATGGATAAAGTACAAGGTATTTTCTTATTATAGGGGAAAAGGAAATACTTTTTAAAAATGTGAATTATTAGATTAAAAATGGAGTCTATGGTAAACGGCCTTCCTATAATTCAAAACTTTCTGGATTACAGGTTTCTGGATAACCAATCCCATACCTGTACTAAGAAGCAGCAGAATATGATGCCTGGGAGCTACGCTGAGCTGCTCTGCATTTTAAAATCATATTTTATTTAAGGTTTTTTTTGCCTAATGCACTGTGGAGAGGAATAGAAGAAGGGGGGGCAATGGCAGGCAGTAAAGGGAAGCTTTTTTGGTACGGGGGGGGGTTAGTTCTTCTTTAAAGGGGTAGTTCAACTTCAGTTGTTTCCAAATAGTACACCAAACTGCACAGGGTGCAATTTTTACAATCTGGTATATTTGGCTGCATTAGTTGATACACATTATGGTGCTAAATGAAAAAACATAAAATTAAAACAACTGAAAATTGTCATTATTTCTGGTGAGTTTTCTGAAGGTGCCTCAAGTACTTTGACATTGGCTAACCTCCAATCACTGGAAAATGTTTGGCTAAATTCTTGGCTTTCTCATCAACCACTGATTCTACAGCAGTCAGAGATGCAAACTCATTTTCAAACCCTGCTTGTTATACATTGAGGGAAAGTTGTCACACAGCAACTTACAAATTGGGATTCCAAAAACCCCACTTGTCATCTTACATGAGGAAATCTCTCCCTTCAGACAGATTCCATCTTACTCTTGTTACTCTTTATAGATAGTTTGGTTTGTCCCTGAGAAACGTTGAATTTTTGTAATAAATTTTTTTTCTTTATATCAAACCCCAGTGTGTGCTTTGTCTGTCTATCTGTCTCTCTCTATATATATATATTTATATGTGGGGGAGCATGTGAAACCTCAAAGTCTTGTTGGATTATATCCTAGAGTGCTCCTAATGTTTCCTGATATTTATATATATATTAATATTAATATATATATATATATATACACATATATACAGTATATATATATATATATACTCCAATGATGCTACATTTCATAAAAGCAGTCTTACAAATCACTTACAGTAGCGTAATGTCAGGGTAACAAATTCCGTGACTTTTCAGGCTGCATCTGTGCCCTTTCTCAAGCAGTTTTCCCCTCCAGTAACATGCAAATATTATAAACCTAGGACCACAAAGGGGCAAACATCAGCTAGTTGCCTGTAATGGGCTCTGAAATCAGCCAGTGTATTTCAGATAGCTGATTTCGACCCCTATGTGCCCCTAGCCATAATGTATGTATTATATATTTATATTATACAGTATATTGTTGTAATTCAACAATAAAGTAGTTACAGCAATGTATTATGATTTATTGTTGCACAATGGAGGCAAAGGAGCCCCAATGGAGAAAGCAAAAGTGCAGCTTCACAGACCTCTGCATCAAAACACAGGAACACAAGAATCTGCATTTAGATAATTTTGAGCAAAGCAAATTATTACTGGTCCCATAAACCATTGGAGCAGGTGTTTGTCTTGTACTGATAAAATTCTAAAATCCATATTAACTGTGTGGTTGCTCTCTGATTTGTGCAAATTGAGGTAAGACTTAGACTGTTTGGTTTATGCTCTGTTTCCTATTACTAAAACACTTTCCACTCTGTATGTTTACTTAATACATTGTAACCATTTTATGGTTCAATCTGTTGTTTTTAGAATGTCAGGGCTGCATTCTGTCTTCTAGCTCCATAGTTTCAGCTTTATACCGTGGTGGAAATGTATTCAGTTGTCCTGCATTTTGTCCTGGGACAAAGTGAACACTGTTGGCCTGTTAGATAAAGGCATCACAAAGCAGGAAAGATGTAGCCTAAAGAACTGAAAGATTACTTCTATCAGACTGACCCTAGCTCTGACAGCATTTTTAGTCCACACCCTACATGGAGAAATGTCTGCCTTTTTAATAACGTAATAAGCATGTTTTTTTTAGATCTGTGGATTTAAACAACTACATATTAAGATGATGTAACCCTATTTTGTCTCAGAATACAGTTTCTTTTGGGGATCATCTATTACACTGGACCCCCTTTCTCAAGTGGGCCCTCGTGATGGTGGAAGAGGAAGGAAGATGTGTTGCGCAAATACACCTCTCAGTGGCTGCAATAAGTTGCAGAGGATGGCAGATGTTCTTTAACAGGCAAACAAAGTTTATTTGTAACTGCCACAGGGTTATACTCAATAGGTCCATAGAGGTAGATGAAAGTGGTCTTGTACTTGCATTTTGAATGTCAATAAATTACACCCATTATAGCATACTGTACAATTGTGTTCAGAATAATAGCAGTGCAGTGTTCAATTAGTAAGGTCATTCATTCTTTGAAAAAATCCGGTGTCAATTACACTCCTTGTTTAAGGTAGAAAGGCAGCAAATTATGTGCATGCTGGTTATAGTGTATACACAGTATATAGTTATATATAGACACTATATACTTGGAAATCGACAGGCCCCAGATAAAAATTTGGTATTGTCAATTAGAGTCCTGCGTGGGTCAATTTTTCGGAACTCGTCCCTGACCCGGATCTGCAACCTGCGTTCTTACCTGCTCAGACCCACTACCGACCCGCAAGTACCTTATCTGCTACCCGATCCACGACCCACTGACCATCAAGCATTAGGAAGTGCTGTCATTGTAAACCGGAAGTGACATGATTGGAAGTAGGCATGATCAGAACAAAAAGAGGAAGTGCTGTCATTGTAAACCGGAAGTAGGAGGAAGTAGGCATGAAAGAGTAAAACTCGCTATTAAGAAGACACAACACGCCACCCACAAACCTGGAGAACCTCGGACCCACATCTATACCTTCAACCTGCAACCTGCAGGGTACCGCAGGTTTTTGAGGGTAACCTGCGGGTACCCGAACAGCTGCCGGACTCTTTTGTCAATCATTGTTATAGCACTCACTCTGCAGCATGTTTCCATTAACCGTCTTTTCTTTAATTCAACCATTTTGTCGATATCAGTTTTCACCTGCATGTGTCATTGTAAAAGGGCTCTCCCCACTGCAGTTTATTTTCTGTTGTTGAAAAACTATTATTTGTGCCCACTGGGACATCATAGGGCTCAGAACCCCCATGTGGAACCACTGGTACACAGAGCACAGACATCTGGCCCACTTATTCCAAACTCATGGATTTCATTATACCACTGGTCATTACTGCTTAGGAGCTCTGGCCTGATATCAGTCATAGAATATCTTCTGTCAGTATAATCTGCTCTATCATTATATATAAAGAATTATTTTAGTTTCATAAAATAGACTACAGTGTTAGCTCATCTATCAATTTTTCAAACCTGATAACAGACTATCGGCATGCAGAATGGATTCAAGAATGTCACATAAATCACAAATAAGCTACTTTCCTGTCTGTAGAGATAGTATATGTATCAGTTTATATGTCTTAGATTGAATCAATAAAAAGAATGCAACAAACCAGAGCAGTGAACATATATCTTAATGACACAATGCAAAATGACTTATTCTTGTCCTAGATGTGCATTTGCAGAGGAGACCTAGTAAGGAATAGTACCATATCTTCACAGGGGGTGTAACAAAAGAGACTACAATCCCAGTGGCTGCTTTAGGATGGGGACTGGCAGATAATATTATAGAGGGGCTGCTGTAAGTATTGATTGATAAGCAATGTCAGAGTATGTGTAAATAAACCAGATAATTTTATCCAGGCGTTGGGCTCAAGCAAGGCTGAAAAGTATTAGACTGGGATATTGGTCCTATCAGAAAATAACAGTCCACAGGCCAATTCATCGGATTGTTCTCTTTTTGTATCTTCATTTCTCCATTCCCTCTTTCCCTCTTGTTCTGTTTATTATTTCTGCTTCCCCTCTCTCTATTTCTCTTTGTCTATATTTTTCCTTTTTCTCTTAAAGGAGAACTAAACCCCCCCAGAACAAAAGCCCCCACCCAACTGCCTGCCATTATTTATTTGGAGAAAATTGAGTCTATGGGAAACAGCCTTTCTGTAATTTAGTGTTTTCTGGATGATGGTTTTCTGGGTGATGGATCCCAAACCTGTACATGATTCCATACACTGAAATAAAATCATGCTCCTTTTTTACTCAAGCACAGCTGATCTTGTGTACTGTACTGCTCTACTGTTTTTTTTAATAATTTTTTGTTTTTACAATATTCACTCACTGCCACTTATGTAAATACCATGGTTCATCTTGCACTACATCTGCTCTGCTGCTATACTTAATTTACATTTTTTCTTAGAATTCTTATTTTTATGTTAATCCTTTTGTACTAGTTTTAGTATTTAAATAGTATGTTTTCATTTTGCACAGTCTAAAAAAGTGGATCAGGATGCATTTCACTGCATGTTGTACCTGTATAACTATGCATGTGACAAATCAAGAATCTTATCTTATCTCATTGACTCTCTGGTGGGGAGTTCCTATCTGGAGGGTACATGTTATAGGGTACATAAAGCATGGACAAACTGTCCTGATTATGGGTAATTTGTCATAGTGGTTATACTGGGAAATTTTCTGTTTCTATTTTTTTGCAAACAGAAATGACACAAGAAGTGAAATCATTGATTGACACACAGACAAGGTTTGAAAACAAGCACTGTATGCATTGTGGCATTATTACCGGCAAGGAGACAGGAGGAGGGAAGTTACTAGGAAGTAAGAAAGATCAATTCAGTTGTGCGTACACTGCAGCAGGGATAAGTACACGTGCATGAGTCTGTATAATAGACCACAAATAGACTCTTTATTTTAGTCACTAATGGCTTTACACTTGCCCATTAGCAGGGAGAGGTGAAGTGTTGTTTACTGAATGCCACATGCTGTCGACTGTCATACTTACACTTTTTTTTTGACTGATGGCTGCTTTAATTACCCTTTCTTTACAAAGGGTCACTCAGTGGGGCAATTACATCTATACATCTATTTGTCAGGATCCCAAGAAAAAAAACCTCTTCAAAAAGCCTGGGTGTCTGGCTAATGTCTAATTAATTAACAATATTTTATCTGTTAGCTGCAACTGACTGAAGCACTGACACCTTTTCCCATCCCCTCCAAACGCATAAACATTGCACAATTATAGGCCAAATGAATGTATTCTCCCGCATACACATACATAGAAATAAATCACGTGCACATCTAAGAGAATATATTTCACATCTCCCTTTACACATATTCCTGCAGAATCCGTTTGATTGACACTTTAGCAGAAAAAAACATCATATTCAGCTAGGGCAGTATTCAATTAATTTCCTATGAAATATTTATGGTTCGGCTCTGTATTTATATCCAGTTTGAATGCAAGAGATCTTCTCATTAGTATGTGCAGAGACTCATTTTTATTCTGTCACAGTTATTCTGAATTAAAATCCAATTAGTCCAATAATCCTCAGAATGTTATGAAATTATAAAAAAAAACACCCTATTAAGGCGATAGTGTGCAATGTAAACCACCAGCAAGGATACAATTAGTCATTCATGTTCATTTGCATTCGGAACATTCACAGAGTCACAAAATGACAATAACCATGGATTAAAAATGGCTCTGAATTAGAAATGTTAGTAATAAGTCAGCAGAAAGGTATTACGGGCACAAGCAGCACAGTGCTTAAGGTAAGGCCAGCAAATTATTGTTTTTCATGTTTATTTGTATTTTATTATTGCCTTGACCCATGTTTGTTATATTAATATATTGTTTAAATATACAGAAAAAAAAATTTAACTATACTTAAAAATAGTGATTTAGAAGGAAATTATTTTTTTCTGTGTGGAGCAAGGGTGGATCATTTATTACTTTGGCGCCAAGTTCTACCCTTCTTCCCTCCCCACCCTCAATCTACCCACTACAACTCAGACCCTTACCACAGCTCTTGCCCACTTGGGTAATGCTGCATGTGTATTTGATTACAAACCTTAGCCCTTTTCATGTTGTTATCCAGGTATTGTAGGTAGTCCAACAAATGGAGGAAATGATCCCCCAACCGCTGGGTTAACCTGGTAAAGTAAGAGGTAGCAGTGTGCAAGTAATGCAAACATTGAATGAATATATACAATATATAATGCACTTTCCCACATAATTCAATTTCAGTAAAATATAAAACATAACATTTGTGATGATGGCTAAAAATTAATGATCAAAAAATATCTCAAAGGGAATTAGGGAAGTATTTGGGGAATAGCCAGAATAAAAATTCTATTTCTACTATATGTGAATCTACATTGATGGAAAATAATCTAAATCATGCTTTACTTGCTTTCTAGTTAATGGTAGGGTTTCCACATTTTGCCTTTTCTGTTACCGGTCTTCAGATTGGGCTGTGACATCACTGGTGGGGGCAGTGATGTAATTTGCTACAGGGCTATTATGTATACAGTGGGAAAACAGGCAGGATAGGTAGAAGAAAGGTGGATGTGGCTGGAAAAACATGAGGAGAAGTAGGTGGGCCTGAGGTTAGAAGAGGTGTGCAGCGGTGGAGAGGGGAATGGAAGGATTATAGAGCATTTCAAATTTACTGGCAATATAATACTGGTGCCGTCCCTAGCTGCTGCAAAGGACATGTGGCTACCCTAGTTAATGGAATGAGATTCAAGGGTGGAATTTAAAAGGGCACTATACCCCTTTTTTAAATATCAGTAGAAATGAGAAGGCTTACAGTTGTGTAACTATAGTGGAAGCAGACCCAGTGGTTGTGGGGGAGCGCTGGGGAAAAGAGGAGGAAAAGGGGGGTCCAGACTGCAACTGGTTCATATCCCATTCCCCACTGTTCTTCTTCTTTTAATTGATGCACTCACACTTATGAGCATATGGCAGGGGGGGTTGCTAAAGGGGGGAGTTGTTGCAACAAGATCGGCTATGCACAAATGTTTTTCTCTGGGGGCTCTTTTGTTATAGGAATGGTAATTTCCTTTTGTCTCCCCAATATTTCCCAGAAAGCATTGTGATAGTCTATAACTATAAGGAATTACTGTAGTTGAAGATAAGGCAAGGAAATACATTCCACTACTTAAGAAGATAAAAAGACTAACTATTGAAAGTTAATATATAATGACTGCATTGCTAACTTAAATAATACACCTCCATTTCCAAAAGGAATGATATGTTTTATTTTTAGGACTGCGCCTGTTAACCATTACGGCCTGATTTAACAGGAAAACATTTGTTTAGTACAGATCTGAATTATGGGTACCTCATATTGATTTTATGATTGTTTTTTGCCCAGTTTGTCTATTGGAAATTTTACTTGTGTGGTATACAAAGGTGGAAAACATATATTCTAGCTATATATTAGCAGATATTCTTGTGAAATAAATTCAGAACATTGCATTTGCAAAAAGACAAAATGGCCATCAATGATTTCCTCTCTCTTGTTTATGGCTTTAAGTAACATTGTGTGTGATTATTAGACTTTTGTCCAAATGTAATTGTTATCTTAGTTTTTTTGTTTGTTGAGTCATTATGGGATCATCATTACTCACATAGATAACTGTAAATTACTTTGAACCAAAGGTGACAGAGATCCATTTTTGTAAAACAATTACATTAAGAAATCAAAGCTGTCTCGGGAAGCCTTTAGCATCTCAATTTGTATAATTTTATCAGCAGAGCTGGCTTGTACCTGTGGCAAAGATCCAAAACATTGAGCTTATAAACTGAAAATAAAATCAGCATCATGCTTTCTCTCTCACTGAAATTCTTTGCCAGTTGAAACCATGGACAAATCAAAATATTTAAGTACTGTATACAGCGGCGTAACTACTCCCTGGTGGCCCCCGGTACAGGATGGGCACCTGGGCTCCAGTGTCAGGCCCTTACCTCTATAAATCTCATGCTGGAGTGTTGATGGCATGTATGCTGTAAAATCTCCCCCGATGGGCCCCAAGGGGGTGGGGGCTTGGTGCAATTGCACCTCCTGCACCCCTGGTAGTTACACCACTGGGGCCGATTAGTTTTGGCACGATTTCAGGAAAAATTGGTCGAAAAAACAACTAATCCAATATACTGGAAAGTATTCTTAGGAACCTTGAGTATTTTTAATTTATTTAACAATTAAAAGCATGAAAATTCGAGGGGCTGCCTGAGTGACAAAAAGCAGCAAAAATGAAATTGTACTTTTCTAGTGCAATTTAGTTCTCTGCGCCAGCGATGTGCTCCCCCACGCTGGCGATGCTAAGGTAAGCGCAATGGGCGGGGAGGGGCGACATTGCGAATGCCACCTCAGGCATTAATGCCTTTAAAATGTCCTTGCGAGGTTCAATAGGAGTCACTGGGAATTGTGTAATTTGAGTTCTTTAGCTTCTCTGAAAATGAATGGAACAATGTGTTCCTAGTGGGTGTGCAACTTTTTTTCTGCAGAAAACACATGTGAGAAATCCTGTTGTAGTTTTTCTTTAATAAACTAACTTTCGAGACTAAAAAAGTTGCCCATTTTGTTGCATTTGTTTTTGGTGCTCATGTTTTATTATCAACCTCCAAAATTAGTAAACAGACCCTTCTAAGGCATTTCCATGTTATTATATGTCTAAACAAACCTAACTTAAGATATTTGTTTGTGCTTTGTTTTTCAATTCCCTTAAACCCATGGTTTTTTATTTTCAATGCACAGGCAACTTATTTTGTACTCAATGCAGCAGGAACCTCTGGGTATAAATAATATCAAGTTTTTCTTCTACACTTTGTACAAAAGAACTCCCCAGTTGGCTGCAACTGTAACTGGCTTTTAGATCTGTGTGTAGCATAGCAAATTACTTGTGTGGCATGCCTCATTAAAATAAATAGAACAAATCCTCTGTGCTTTGTTGTTCAGACAATAATCACCCACACCACACAGTTTCAGAAAGATCCTTTAGACTGAGTAATCCTAGTACAAAGTATTTCTATTAAAGCAAAAAAATATACTAATATTTCCTGTATTTTAAGTTTATGATGTTACTAGACCACAGCTAATATGGAATTATTTTAATTATCTGTGGGAATCCTGCCAGCGTTGTGAATTATATTCTCCTGAACCACAAGATTATCAAAATATCTGGATGGAAATCATAGGTGTCAAGAAAAAGCTTGTTTAATTTTGCCAACTGTTACACTGAATGAAGTGTCTGTGTCGTTTCACATGTTTACTCCCATGTGTACAGACTCATACAGATATGAAGAAACCCTTTATTACTATGTTCACCAAATCTGCCAGAGCAGATGGTAGGAACAACACAGGGGGATATGGGTCTGTTTACTAAAAGTTGTTTGTGTGTGTGATAAATTAACAAATAAACGTCACCTTTTCAAGAAAGCACTTCTGCTTTTGTAAAAGGAACAGATTCAATTGAATAGGAAAGAATAAAAATCTTGCAATGTTACACTTTTGTTTAAAAGTGAGTGACATTACATTTATGACTATAAACTCTATATATAATATCACTATAGTTTTTCCCTTAGTAAAGCTCTGCAGGCAGTTGAAATGCCTTCTTACTTAAATCCAGTAATATTTTACCTGTACTTTTGTTCCACAACAACCGTTGCCTATAGTCTTGGTAGAAAACATATGCTGCATACTATGCTACAAGTTTGCTCATGTGTCAGATAAATTGATGTATATTGCATTTATTTGTAAATGCCCTGAATTTTAATGAAAAGAAGTTATGCTTTTCTGTGTTTTAGAGTTTAATACCACATATTTAAGGAAACTACCTCAGATGCTTGCTTTTCACTGCCATAATGGCTGCACCTGGGTTTTGCTTATGTATCTAGAAATGTAGCACCTGGGAACAATAATTGCAGAACATCATTTTATGTTTCACACTAAATGCACTGGTGTTGATCTGTGAGTAAAATCCATCTGCAATAAGTCTGGTCAAGTGACCAATTATTTAATTTGCTTAATATATATATATATATATATATATATATATATAT
>CM044442.1:82810304-82843375 GCA_024363595.1 Xenopus borealis | reverse complement strand
GAGGGATGGCAAACAATGAGGTCAGATTGTGCGTTCAGACAGGAGTCACTCACCTGTTCTATAAAGTCTTATCAGTTAAGGGGCACTTGGTTTTCAGCTGGTCAGATCCTCAAAAAATAAGTCTCCTTCATTATAATTCTAATACAGGATTGCCATTTACTAATAAATATCCCATGTGTAAGTTTTATATTTTATTTTTTAAGTTAACAATAGCCCAAGCACAGTTGCATGTCTGTGTCTATATCTCGTAATTACAGCATTAACCAGAGGTAAAGTCATGGTGATGCCATTATATGTGTGTGTGTGTGATGTGCGGGTCGCATCTGACACCCAAGCAGTGCTCTCCTATTTATATACCTGCGCCCATCCCGTTGTAATGTCACGACAGTGCGACAGTTGAAATAACAGGCCCGGCCCGCAGGCTTCTGGTCAGTCCACACGTCACCAATAGCAGCATAGCATGATTGTGTCTGCACTCTTTTAATGACAAATTCAGGGTGAAGGGTCAAAATGATATTATGACCACCAATATAGTGGGATCACTACTCCCTATGTAAATATTATGTTTTCTTAATTAAAATGCATCTTGCGCATGTTTAATATTTTGGTTCTCATTAGGGCTTTCATCCATCGAAGTACTAATAAGAACTGAAATGATGGACGTGCAAACTGTATATCTAAAGTTTTTTCTTTATGGGTTCTACTCTACCTAACTAACCAGTTTGGGCTTACACCACAGCCTGGCACAACTGTTCACAGCAGCTGGGCGTAGAACAAACTTTACTCAGGAGGAAAACATGGCTGAAATGCCAACAAGTTGGGAGAAAGAACAGATAGAGAGGCAGAAGCTTGGGAAACAATTATCAGCAGAGCAGAATTACATAACTCAGTTTAACATGTAACAGTGCCATCTACTGGCATTACATAAACAGTCAATGCATAAGAACCAAAATACTTTATTGTTCTCACCAGTGTCAGTTTGGGCTGGCTGGCAGAACATCAGACAAACACAGTGTGCTCCAGACCAGCCTGGACCCAGACCCACGCCCCCGCCCAGACCCAGTCCCGCTTCCCTGTCCTGACCACCTCTCTCCCTGATTGCATGTTGGAATCCAGGAGGAGGGAGATAAAAGGTATATGGAGCAGGGGCGAGGGTGGATGCATAGATGCCCAGTCCAACTCTCATTCTTACTTCTAAATTTCCCTGTGTCCCTTGAGCACCTGTTATGGATCTTTCCAGTAACACCCTAATTTCCTGAGAGGACTATATACAGCTTTCAGTAAAACCCTGTACCTAAGACATTTGGCTTAATACATCATCTAAAAATGATGCTGGATTTATCTACTAATTCCATCCAATTATCATAGGGAATACACTAAACTCACCAGTTATTGTTTCTCAGCCAAAACACTTAGATTATACCCTCACTGCCCAGGGTCTACAGAGAAGAGGGAACACTTGTAATAGGTATTGTAGATACCACATCATGTGCAAATCCTGTTTATTTACACCCAGTATTTAATATATGTAACTAAATACACTGTTCTGTGGAAATCAGAATCAGATCAGCCTTCTGCTATTTCCATTCAGAAACCCAGTGTCGATCCAGTTATTATAGTACCACATCATTGTCTACCTCCATGTGTGCAGCATGTCAATAAGAATTGGCTATGCAAAGAGAAAACAGTTTTAAACTAATAGGGTGGAAATCTCTTTTGTGGGCTTAGACAACCTAAGGTGTTGTTTGTCTTTTACATGTCCCAATATTGTTCTCTCCTCAATTGTACAGGGATGTTTGGAAATGTTGAACTTAAGCAGCATTTCATTACTGCTGTATCACAATAAATGTCAACGGTAAATCACAAGAAGGTTATTTGACATGAAATCCCAAGTGTGTCATGGCCATAACTACACAAACAATCTTGCTTAAACCTTTTCTGCACGTAAAACAAGGCTAAGTTCAAAGAGTATTGCAGATTCCCCAAAGTCATAATCATGCTGTGCTGCAAGTGTAATTATAGTAATCAGATAATGCATCCATAACTTAGCTAATTACCCTAAATCAAGTAGCAATATCAGTCCTGGATTTGGAAAGCTTACTTCCTCATTGATATTACAGTTTGGATTGAACAGAGACCAAAGCTAAAGGATTGTGTTTGATTTAAACAGTAATTAACTTCCCCTGTAGATTTCCCTCTTGCAATATGCGTTTTACATATACTTATGATTCTAATAATGCTCGTATTAATGATGCTACAGTATACCTAGACAGGAAAATTGCTGATATTGCTGGGGTAAATGAATGATCAATTTAGGCACAAAATAAATTCCATCCAAATAGAAAAGCATGCTCCCAATATCTATCTGAGCCAAATAACTAGGGCGTGTATTGCAAACTGTAAAAAAAAAAAAAATCCTCAAAACAGCAATTTTTTTAACCTAAATAGTAGAATTAATGTGGTTTGTATTTAAATACTTGGATACTTAAATATTTTAATTGCATTTAAATCTCTTCAATTGTACCCCAATATAAGTGTGCCTACAGTTAATGTTTTTTAAACAACAAACTATAAAATAAAAATTTTAAATAATAAATTCAATGAACAGAATACATTTTCATGGCAAGACCAATTTATTGGGCCCGTAATTTTTTTTTGCTGTAATCATTTTTATTGTATTAAAACGAGGCATAATAAAACATATTACAATCAAATGGCACTTAATCATAAAAATACAAAATAAAATAAAAGGTTGGTGGAGATACATTTCGCAAGTGAATATTTTTACAGGTTTCAGCATATATATAGTGAATAAAGTACCCCCTATTGTAAAATATAAGGATATTATAAGTTACCGAGGAGTTCCATGACCATATAAAAACACGAGGCCGAAGGCCGAGTGTTTTTATACAGGTCATGGAACTCCGAGGTAACTTCTAATATCCTCATATTTTGCAACTGGGGGTACTTTATTTATTATAATACACAAGTTTCAGTGAGTCATGTGACAGAAATGACATCAGAAGTCACCATTTATAACTGATGACATCAGATCTCACCGTTTATAAGGATATAATTTACAAGATATTCACAGCTTTTGTGTATTATACAAATATATCACAGATCAGTACACAAATGACAGGTCACCCTATTTTTTTTCCCCTCCTGGTTGTAAAGCTTCCGCCCATCCCATCCAAACCAGCTCATATTTATGTGGTGTATTTCTGTCATGATTGAGTTAACAGTAGGAAGGAAATAAAACTTTTAAAACAAACCACATAACCCTATTTATTATGCTCAAATCTCACTAATTCTCAATTTATAACTACTTTTCAAAATGTCCATGAGACACCAACTGAAGCCCTGACTTTCCAGAAAGTCAGGAGAGCAAAGCATCATGGGTAGAATCAGTACTGCAGACTCCTCTCGCGATATCACCAGTTTGTGCAGTTGTTAGTGGCTAGAGTAGCCCACACAATCTGAATAGAACAATAGAAGGTGTTTCAAATAATTCCCATAGAATATCAAGTCCTGGTGTGACATGAGTTATACAGAGCTTGTCTATCATAGAGTATACTCTGACTAAGCATGAATGAGATTTGGCAGTTTGGCACAGCCCACACACAGAAAACAAAGAGGTGTTTAAACATGGCAGCGCCTATGAAGCCCTTTTTACATGAAGGATATTTTCTAATCCGTTTCAGATATAGACAAAAACAGCTGACAAAAGGGTTTAACTAAGGATGGAAAATAAATATTTTACTCGTGTCTCAAGGTGACAGGTCCTCTTTAAAGTTTCCTGTCAATCCTTTCTTATTTTTCTGTAACACAGAGTAAAGCCATGATACAGAAGTTAGTGGAGATATTCCAGCATGTTCTCCAGTGGGGATTTAGTTATTACAATCGGGGATACCGGCCATTGAGCCACAGCAGCCTGTTTAAGTTGGTAATATTGTAACCAGGTTGTAACCGCCACATCAAAATCAGCTTCAATCTGAGCAGGGATTTTGAATACACCATCCACATATAGGTCTTTAATGACCTGTATCCCCTGGGGCTGCCAAAACAACTGCAGGTCTGTATTCTGAAAATAGGGAGTCCCCACACTTTCCCACAGTGGGGTGTTTGGGGAAATTCCCTGGTACTGGATAAGTTTCAGTGCCGCCTCCCATACGCTAAAAAGTGTTTTTATCATTGGAAGTGGGCAGGTGAAATTCTGTATATGTTCTAAGAATATCAGGGGTGGTACTGCCTTGCTACCCCAGCACTTTCTAATAACAGCATAAGAGGAGTCAGTTTAATCTTGTTTAGACCACGGCAGGAGATGCTGTAGTTGTGATGCTAGGTAGTAAGATCTCCAGTCTGGAAGGACCATCCCACCCTGCATGCTTGGGAGTTGTAACAAGTAAGCCAATCTGCTGTGTTTACCTGCCCACACAAATATCTTGGTTCCTGAGTCTAACCGTGTAAACACCTGTTTTGGTATATATATATATATATATATATATATATATATATATATATATATATTGGGGAGTTTGTGAATATATACAGTAGCTGCGGCAAGAAAATAATTTTACAAATAGCCACTTTACCCGGTGGTGCTAAGGGGAGGGAATTCCATGCTTAGCACATGGCTGAATAGGGGGCATATTCTTTACAATGGGATATACATATTGGTGAAGTCCAGACTTTAGTTACATTTGATTCCTGCACCAAACAAAGCCTTTCGTTTACAAGTTGCTGGCATAGGTAACACTCCTGATCTTATTTAACGTATATACAAAGCTTGACTGTTACACACCATGAAGGAACAATATGGTGGGTGGCTGACTCACAAAATACGATTTTGGAATTGAGAGTACACCCTATATATACAAATTGCTTTTGTGACTCCCTGACCTATGGACATGTCAAACCATTTGGGTCCCATTTATATACACAACTCACAAAACAACACATGTATAGAAGGGCCCATTTGGGGGAATGCAAAAAACATAATTTATGGTAAAAATATTTGCATTGTGATCAGTACTTTGGGGTTAGTATACACTATAGTTTGCCAACCTTTTTTGCTCGTGAGCCACATTTAAATTTAAAAAAGATTTGGAGAGCAACACATGCTTGAAAAAGTCCATGGGGATGTCAAATAAGAGCTCTGATTGGCTTTTTGGTAGCCCCTATATGGACTGGCAGCCTACAGGAGAGAATGTTTAGCAGGACATCTGTTTTTTATGCAACCAAAACTTGCATCTAAGCCATTAATTAAAAAAAATAAGAACCTGCTTTGAGGCCACTGGGAGCAACATCCAAGGGGTTGGAGAGCAACATATTGCTTGTGAGCTACTGGTTGGGGATCACTGGCTTAAGGTATGGAGGGCTAAATTACAGAATAACCCCTTATTTAGAAAGCCCCAGATTCCGAGTATTCTGGATAAAAGGCCAAGACCTTTAATTCATTTACCAGAATTTTGTGTGTACATAGATATAATGTTATGTGTTCCAGTCATCTGGACATTTTTTTTTGTTGTCTCACCAGTATACTCTTTCCCGTGGCTTTAGAAGTGAACAAGTTAAACAATAGCTAAAAGTCAGGGATATGCAACCACTGGTACTGCTTTTATATGACTAATAATTAGACAGTAGCACTCACACCAGGCCTCAAGTGGCGCCTAAGTGACCGCTTTCATAATTTTTTCATTTGGGAACAAGAAAGGTCCTTCTAAGAACTTAGGTAACAGATGCAGCACTTGTGCTTGTTCAGTGGAATAGTAAAAAATACTCCAGTTGTAATGCAAATGAGTCTAGGGAAGATGCTGGTGCAGCCCAGGGTGAGTCCGATGTGGGAAAAGGCTCAATAGACTAGTTATAGGTAGATTTTTTTAGGCTGACTATACCCTCTAGGCAGAGGTGGCCGTGCGTGGGGTGCTGTCTATAATGCAAACTGGCAGACCTGTGTTATTAAGGGGAGACCTGTGTTATTAAGAGTCAATATCATGCCCTCAAGGATTGAATCAGAAGAGGATCTATTATGTCCATAGTACCTAGGAGGGAAAAATGGGGCAGGACAAGAGTGGGTCAAAGGTCAGAAGTAATAGCTGGATTTACATCCAAGTACTTCAAGCATAGAGCAGCTTTTGTTTTCCCTGTTTGTCTTGTTTAGCTCAAGAAAAGAGAAAATACACAGATTTTCATGATTAAAATAAACTCCTGTTATTCAGTGCTTTATCAGCATAGTTCTAAGATTATATAGGTCATACAAGAGTCAAGTCAAGAGTCAAGAGTGAATTTATTGTAATTTCATTCATATACATTTATACAGTACACAGTGAAACAAAACAACATTCCTCTAGGACCATGGTGCTACACACAACATAGAAGTACCAGACAACAGACAAAAAGTGCAAAAACGTGCAACTACTGCAAGATAGGACAGCATAGTGCAGGGACAGGACACCAAGTAGTAATAACATGATAAAGTGCAGATGTGCTCATAGAGAACAATTGTATCCAATGGCTATTTATTTATACAAAGGCATAAAGTGGCTGCACAGTGGCTGTATAATGTTGTGGTATATAATACGGTCAGATGGAGTGTGTGTGGGGGAGAGCTATCTGGTCCCTGAGTATTCAGGAGCCTTAAGGCTTGGAGGAAGAAACTGTTACACAGTCTGGTAGTGAGGACCCTAATGCTTCGGTACCTTTTTCCAGATGGCAGGAGTGTGAAAAGTGAGTGTGAGTGGTGTGTTGGCTCAGCCACAATGCCGGTGATTTTTACTTTTTAGTGGTGTAAATGTCCCTGATGGAAGGAAAAGAGACACCTATGATCTTCTCTGCTGTCTTCACTATCCTCTGTAGCATCTTGTGCTCCATGACAGTGCAGTTCCCAGCCCAGACAGTGATACAGCTTCTCAGGATGCTACATTGAGAGACAACCTGTTGGCTCTGCACCAGTCTGTTAACTATCTGTATGGTGACTCATCATTATTGCTGATGAGACCCATCACAGTCATGTTGTCAACGAATTTTATGATGTTATTTATGATGTGATTTGTGCTGTGCATGGCTGCACAGTCATGCGTCAGCAGAGTGAACAGTAGAGGACTACACACACAGCCTTAAGGGACTCCGGTGCTCAGTGTGGTGGTTCTGGAGATAATGTTTCCAATCCTTACTGACTGAGGTTTGTCAGTCAGGAAGTCCAGGACCCAACCGTAGAGGCAGGTGTTCAAGTCCAAGCAGGGTGGGAGCAGGGTTTTGATGTGTTTCTTGACAAGCTTCTCAAAGCACTTCATGATGATGGGGGTGAGTGCCACAGGATGATAGTTGTTGAGGCAGGACACTGATGACTTCTTCGGCACAGGGACAATGGTGGTGGTTTTGAAGCACTTCAGGACAGTGGAGGTGATCAGGGAGATGTTAAATATGTGAGTGAAAACATCTGCCAGCTGATCTGCACATTCTCTTAGCACTCTGCCAGGGATATTGTCCGGTCCTACAGCCTTCCATAGGTTTACTCTTTCCAGAGTCATCCTCACTTCAGCCACCATCAGATGCAGTGCCTGGTCATTAGGCAGAGTGATGGTCTTGCTCCTGTGTTGTTCTATGCTTCAAACCATGCACAGATGTTGTTCGGCGCATCTGCGACAGAGGCAGATGGTGTTGACCTTTAGTTTGTGATAGCCTGGATGCCCTGCCACATGCGCCGTGTATCGCCATTCTCCTGGAAGAAGCTGTGTATTCTCTGACTTTATGCTCACTTAGCTACTCTGATGGCAAAGGAAAGTTTTGCTCTTGCTGTTCTCAGGGCGACTTTGTCACCTTCCCTGAAAGCAAAGTCTCAGCCCTGAGTAAAACATGTACCTCTTCAGTGAACCAAGGCTTCTGGTTGAGGCGTGTAGTGATGCACTTGGAGACAGTGACGTCATCAATGCACTTTGTAATGTAGCTGATTACAGATTACGTATACTCATCCAAGTTGATGCAGTAGGTTGTAGCCTCCCTAAACATATGCCAGTCAGTGCACTCAAAACGGTCCTGAAGAGCAGTCATGGCTCCTGCTGGCCATGTTTTCACCTGCTTCAGAACCGGTTTAGAGTGTCTGATGAGTGGTCTGTATGCTGGAATTAGCATAACAGAGATGTGGCCTGAGTATCCGAAGTGTGGGCGGGGCTCTGCTTGGTATGCACTGGAATTTTTTGTGTAAACATGATCCAGCGTGTTGGGCCCTCTCATAGCAAATTCCACATGCTGATGGAATTTAGGGGGCACTGACCTGAGATTCGCATTGGTTAAAATCTCCAGCGATGATAATCAGTTCATCTGGGTGTGTGTTTTGTATGTCCATGATGGTGTTGCATAGCTCCCAGAGCTCATCTTTGGTGTTTGCGCTGGGAAAAATAATAATATGAATGGAGGCAATCTCAAGGGGAATCCCTCCCCCAGGGAAGACACATCTGCAAGGGCTCCCAGGGCACAGTTGTAATCTGCACCCATCTGTGCTTTACTAGTCCCCTTCTGCCAACATCTCCCACACCAGCAGCTTAAAAGGGACATATGCTGCCTAAAGGAGGAAAAACTGTCTCTCTAGCACACACAAAGCCAGAGAACAAAAAGGGGCCTACCTCATCAAAAGAAGCCGGGACTTGAGTAGTAGAGGTTCCCGACCAAGCTGGGGGCCTGAACTGCAGGGCAGACTGCTGAGCTGCAGGGAGACTGCTGGCCTAGTGATGTGGGGCACCCTGGGGAGACTGTGGGCCTAGTAGCGGACAAGATGGCGGCACAGCAGTAGATTGCAGCAGCCTCTCCAGTTCACAAGGTGCTTTTTTTTGTGGTTCTGTGCTTCTTTACTTTAATTTTTTTGTGAAGCTATGGACATTAAAACAACTAAGGTCCAGGTCTATAATTGTCAGACACTCCTTGGGTACAGTAATCATGCATATCATACGATAAAGAATGGCTTATTGCACACATTACGGGATCTCGGCCTACTTCAGGGGCTGGATCTTCTGACTGCGGACTCACCTGGGGCCAATGGCGGGAGGAGAAGCACTCGGAAATGGTGTACGAGAACACAGAAGTGTGTAAAGAGAGCAGGAGTCCATGCTAGGCTAAGAACGAACGCCAGCTGACCCACTCTCCGTCCATACTACTATCTAACGTCTGCTCCATAGAAAATGAAAAAAAAGCACTACATTCAACTCCAGCGAACTACCCAGCGTGAATTCAGAGACCGCTGCATATTCATATTCACTCAGTGAAAGAGTCCCGAATGCTGCCATTCAGCTAGATGGGCTAGTCACTGTTCGAGCTGACAGAGTCACTGCTCTGAGTGGTAAGAATCACGGTGGTCTGTGTATTTACATGAAATAGTGCAGGAACTTGTTTTTTTACAAGAATTTTATCACTTGTTATATGTACTTTCCAGGGGTGTTTCTGGGGCTGCTGCCGCCTGAGGCAGCAGCCCTGATGCCGCCCCCCCCCCACTCCGCGCTTTGAACTTACAGCATCGGAGCGGGTGGAGGAGCACTAGAAGAGCCGAATTTTAATTTTAAAAAAAATGGAAATTCGGCTATTAAAGTTACCAGAGGCGGCTTTTTGCCGCCCCTGGTAACTGGCCGCTCCGTGCCACCTGAGGCATGGTTCTCACCTTGCCTCATGGCTGGAGCGGCCCTGGTACTTTCTATATTAGTGGTTCAAGGAGAGAAGGAAGTGGTAGTGGCCCTGTCAAAATATTACCCTAACTGATCTTTGAGTTGGGCTTCTGGATGTATCAAGGAGATCATACATACCTTCCAACTGTCCTGATTTTGACAGCTCTCCCCACAGTCCCAGATTTTTATTAAAAAGTCCACAATTCTCTTTGATCTTCTGCACTGATGCCAGAAAAAAAAATACAACATTTCTGAAACTTGATTAAATAAGAAGCTTTTGGCAGAGAGCCCAAAATACTCAGCACCTGCATTTTGATACAATTGTAACAGTTGAGATAAGCAAGTCTCTTGGGAGAACTGTGACTTCCAGCTTAAAGGTCACTTTCACCTTCATTAACAGCGCTGCTTTAACATCTTTTAAAATCTGGCCCTAAAACCCCAGAAATTAGTTAAAACTTTGCTAACCAGACAAATTTTGTAAAATTGATGTGGTTTTTAGGGGGTGTGACTACAAAACTTTTTGCTACGCTGCGCACAACAGATATTTTTGTCCCTATTCTATTCTACTTTTTAAATATTGGGAGGTATGGCATTAAGTTACCTGAATACTGCATTTGTGCCTTTTAATTTCTATACTGCATTGACATCTGTCTCTGTTTAAAGAGCTTCCCCTTGAATTACAGCACTCAGCAGCAGTGCCTGTCCTACATATATTACTCAGAGTTGTGTCATAGTCACTTTGCTCAGTGCTCTTAAGTGGGGCAATTACCCATTTATATCATATTACTCCGTACATTTCTATCCACCGTGACCTTATAACACTATGCATTCCCATTCATGGTTAAAGGGGCATATAATGACACATGGGCTAGGTTGACATGTTCTCAAAATGTGAATGTCTTTTTGTGGTTATATCAAGCAGCCATTGCCACCTAGAGGCTGTTGAAGAAAATTAACTATGAATACTTACTTCTGCATGTGAAAGGTATAACTATTATCTGTCTGTCGTATTGTACAAGTGGACCAATGTAGGCAATATGCAGACTTTCCTCTCATTAAAGGAGAACTAAAGCTAAACTAAAGATGTAGCTTCCCATCTTCTTTTCTGCTGATTCACTGCACATGCTCTGTGCTACTGTTACTTACTGAGCTTAGGGACCCACTCACAATATACAGTACACATAGACTAGAAATATAGTCACAATATAAGGCTGATTAGTCATTAATATAGATAATTACTACATGACAGCACAGAAACCAGTGCAACTAGCATCAGAATTTAATAATCAGCCCTGTAGCATCAGCTCATATTAAAGACCAACCACATTTTCTGCTGGATAATTTGTGACAACCCCTAAGCTTAGCTTCTCAACAGCTGCTCAGAGCCCACTGAGCATGTGAGTGTCACTTTCCAAGATGGTGACCCCCTGTGACAAGTTTGAAGTCCTGGATCATCTTTTCTATTGACAAGATGAAACTTTAGACTGGTGCAATAAGTTCAGTAAATAACATACGGCATTTTTAGCCACTTAAATTTTTAAGGTTTAGTTCTCCTTTAAAGCACGTGTGTATAAGTTGCATGCATGCAAAAATATTTACAACACAAGTAAAGGATCGGTTATCTGTAATGCTTTTGACTTGGGGTTTTCTAGATAAAGAATCTTTCTGCAGTTGGGATCATTATACCTTAAATCTGACAAACCATTTAAACATGAAATAAACCTGATAGGATTGTTTTGACACCAATATGGATTCATGCAGCTTAGTTACCATCAAGCACAAGGTACTGTTTTATAATTACAGAAAAAAGGTGAAACATTAAAACATTAGGATAATTTGCTTAACATGAACTCTATGGTATTTCCATAATTCAGAGATTTCTGGATAAGGGATTTCATACCTGCCATATACAGTCACAGAATCCGTAAGTAACCCAATGGTTTCAACCACTGGAATGACTTTCCATCAGGCCTGAAAATATCTGCAGTTAGAGACAATCCCAGGGGTGCAATGACAGAATATAATTAGTGATGGGCGAATCTCATCCGTTTCGCTTCACCAAAAAATTCGTGAATTTCCAGCGAAATTCTCGAATTGGCGAAAACATTTGCGAAACGAGTCGTGCGTCATTTCTGACGCGCGTCGCGTCAATCACAGCGTGTCGCGTCGTTTCCGTCGCGTCGGTTTTTTTTGGCGAATTTTCGCTGGCGAATTTTTGCTGGTGTTTTGCGAATTTATTCGCCAGCGAATTTTCGGCAAGGAGAGGAGACAAAGCTGGTGGAATTCATAGGAAGCCTAAATATTAATGCATTTAATATAGAATTTACACCATCTTATAGCCAAGTCTGGATTTAGAAATGTATATTAAGGAAGGAAGGACAAATTAACTTTAAAACCTTCTTTAAACCAGTAGATGTGTGTAATTACGTTTTAAGTACAAGTAATCATAATCCAACATGGTTAAAGAATATTCCATATGGGCAATTCCACAGACTTAAAAAAAATTGTTCAGATTCAGGAGAATTGGAGAAACAATTAGATTATGCGTCTGAAAGATTTAGAAAGAGAGGATATAGTAATAAGGTAATTCAACAGTCTCGAAATAGAATTTCCAACATAGATAGAAAAGATTTACTGAAAAATAAAGAATCGAAACCAGGGGGAGACAAGGAAGAAAATTGTATGTTTAATACCACTTACGCCCCAGGAACACAAGAAATAAAGAAAATAATAACTAAACACTGGAACATATTGGAGTGGGATAAACAATTAAGAGGAATACTCCCAAAAAAAACCCAAAAGTAATTTATAGAAGGGCTAAAAACTTGGGACAGTCATTAGTAATAAATTATATCCAAACAGATAGAACAAAAATGAAAAAACAAAGGGGAGAATGGAAAGGATTATTTCCATGCACATTGTGTAAGGCTTGCAATTATGCAGAAAAGAAAAAAAAAATTAAATGCACTACTAAACATGTTATATACTGTATAGTCCTTGTGGATTACAATGTGTGGGAAAAACGAATAGTACACTAAGGGAAAGAATAAATGAACACGTAAGAAATATAGAAAAAGGAGTAGAGAACCATAGTGTGTCTAATCATTTTAAGTATAATCATAATAGCAAAGCCAAATGTTTAAAATTCTGGGGCATAAAAGTGGTATCAACAGATTGGAGGGGTGGCGATATGAATAGAAGAACCCTTCAAGAAGAAAGTAAATGGATCCACAACATGCAAACATTAAGACCTAACGGGTTAAATATAGATATGAACTTAAGAGCATTTCTTTAGAACAAGGAAAGGATACATAAATACAGTATTTACACGGTTTAAATAATAAAAATAAATATATAATTAATTTTATATGTACACTAAAGGCTATGTACAAAACTAAAGAATTAAATTAAAAACGTATAACGCACTGTATATATCATAAATATGAATTGCACAATGAATCAAATAAAGGACAAGTATTTTCTTTGAATAGGAAAAGGAGTTACAAATTCATTATTTACACGTTTTAAATAAATAATAATTAATTGATCATGTATGCACATTAAAGGGTCATAGAATTAATGAATTAAATTGATTAAATAAATATAACAAAATTGCACAAAGCACTTTAAATATTCTAAACTTGCACAATGAATTAAATTAAGAGTAATCTTAATAGACTGACACATAATTAATTTAAGTGTAAGAATCACTATAAGAAAAATGGGGAGTACCTTAAAAGTATTTTATTTAAAGAAATGCAAGGCAGAGAAATAATTCAATAATGAATGCACAAAGTGGTTATAAGTTATAAGAAATGCCTTTTATTGATAACTATACATGAGTGGCTTTTAAATGGGATACAATGTGTTAAGTGCTGAATGTAAATTAAGCTCCACAAACAGTTGTTATGAATGTTAGCGATCGCACGGCTGACATAGCGACCAGCTATTTATGACAGTGCAAACCCGGAAGTTTAGGCGTAATGGGAGGATTAGCCTAATGGAACACACGCAGAGTGAAAACGAGGAGGTGGCCATGGCAACCGGTAGCGATCATTCTCAAAAGGGAAGTAAGCATAGTAGGAAGTATGCCTCTGATGAAGCTGATGACGTCAGCGAAACGCGTCGGGTGGCAGCACAAACCACGAGGAGAAGCGAGAGGGAGAAAAGAACCTTGCCGGCAAGAGACTACCAACCTCCCCACTTCCGGGTCCATCCTAGAAAGGAGCAGCAATACTGATAAGTGATTGAACTACTTTTTAATTGTGAGTGCAATATTTTACTAAAATTTTTTTAAATAAATAGAATTACACTATGGGATGTATGCTTTTTCCCTTGTGGAGCTAGACACCCTTAGAGGAAGAATATAACCAAGAACCATTACATGCAATATTCCAAGACTTGGTCTTGTAAGTAGGCACTTCTACCACAGTGTCGGGACTATTTGGAGCACGTTTGGGGTGTTTTTGTTGAGACAGAAAAGAGTGTAAAGGGAGTTTCTTAAAGAAACAGCACTTGTATAAAAATAATTACACAATTGGGTGTCTGAAGATATACCTGAGTTACTACACTATATAGTGTTCTTTTTGATTTCCGGGCAGCCTTAGGCACTGATCCACTTTTTTGCTTTTGAAATTTTCAGCAGTAAAGAGTGACTAAATTTGATCAAAGTCACATGACTGGGGGCACCTGGGAAACTGACAATACAGTATCCATAGCCCCATGTCAGCTCTTTTAAAAAACGGATTTCAGTGCAGAATTCTGCTGGAGCAGCACTACTAAGTGATACATTTTGATAAAAACATGTTTTCTTGTGACAGTATCCCTTTAACATACTTTGCATTTATTATTGTAATGAACCCATTTGTTTTATTCATTTATTGTTCTGCTGTACAGTGCTGCACACAGAAGTAGCACAATATAAATACAAACCCACATACATGTGTCTCTGGATTTCATTTTGAAGATTTGGTAACCTTTTGCTATTAGTGCTAAGAGGTTCATATTTTTATTTTATTTATACTTTTATATATTATATGTAAAAAAAAAAACAGTTACCTGGTATGTGAGCCTAATAAGTGATGATACATAAGTAATACAGTTAGAGTGCACTGTGCTCACTGCTGCATGGGTTTGTGCAGGAAAGGTGGCACTTTCAGTGACACAGAGTTATGTCATAAAACTCAATTTAATGTTGTTTGATGTCAATCTTATTAATAGGGAAATATACACAGGCTGATATTTTTTTCAGAAAAGGTGGCAAGCAACCCTAGCTGCAAAATTATAAAATATGCTAAAAAATGCTTTTCACACTGGAAATGTTAAAATGTTGTGCTAAAAAAGCCACTCTTCTGCCTTCAGGTCCATTAGTTGGTAATCCTACGTATGGCATCTTAGCCTTCCCAAACAAAAATAATTATCTGCCTATGCAGTGACGTGTAGTTTCCAAACATCTAAAATGTGCATTTTGGCTGCAGAGGGTTATTTTAAGGAAAACCAGGACTTCCCTACCAGGCTCCACTGAAAGTCTGGACTGGGATTCAAAATAGGCCCTGGCATTTCAAATAGTCACTGTCTATGGCATCTTACAGCAGTCCCTCTGGCATTTGCCAGAATCCAAAAATTGCCAATACAGATCTGGTGCACTGGTGTGACCTTTCCCCTCTGTTGTGGGTCACATAGATGAATTTGCCACCCTGGAATTGAGAGTAATGTTGCACATGCAAGTTTAGTATGGGCACACTGGTGTAGTGCACTGCTTATGTATTATGTCCAGGGCAAACACAAGGAGGGCCACACCCAGAAGGTAAATTCTGCTTGCACTAACTCTAACTTAAAAGACGTATGACTGAAGGCTGTGAAAAAACAAACAGAAAATAACACCTACTGTATGGCATTAGTCTTATTAAAATAAGCTTGCTGTATTTGAAGCCAGGCTCCATTAAATGGATGTGCAATTTGATTTAAAAAATATCCATCATGGTATAACCATGTCCTTTAATAAGTGGAAGGCTATTGTGCAATAATTTTACCATGTGAAGGGATCCTTTACTTGTCTTTGGTAAATATACAGTAAGTAACACAACATAAACATAGCAAGATGAGTCAAGGACAAGGCCTTCAAAGCTGTAGAGTACATCACTATCTGGATCTCCTTTCCCCTCATTTCTCCCTTTTGCTACTTTAAATCGAGTCCACCATCTGCTGTGACAAGTGTTCTCATTCACCTTTTCTCTCTTATCAGTTCTCTTGCAGGGAAGTGCTCTGGAGGCTGACAACCTAATCTGGCTGCTGATACTGCAATTCCATATTCATCTTTCTGCCCCGCGGGCTGCTGCTGAGTCCATTCTTTTATCAGAAAGAAAAAAGAACTCAAAAAAGTGCATTGGCAAAGTGTACAAATGAATTGGAAGGCAAAGCTTTATTATAAATCTGTGCTGGAATGGTTTTTCTTTTGTGCCATGTAAGATGATGCTGTTTTGCTTTTGTGTTTTAATGGAACAAACCCTTATTTAACAGGTCCTTTTTAATATTGCAGTTTGTTACTAATGGCTTCCATGTTCTGAAAAAGGATAATGTAATTTCACTGTTGTTTTGAAAAGTTCTTAAAATACACTAAATTATTTAGTGATTTTCTGCACAAAACTCTTCTGGCAGAGCTGGACCTGGAGCATGGTGGTGGCTAACTGTATATAGCACAGGCATCTATGAGTGTGTCTAAAAATTCCCCAGATCCAGAAGGCTGCAGTATCTGAATGTATTAATACAAGGCCAGTGTCAGTATTTTGACTCTTTTCTAGAGAGTGCATGTGCAACTGCCATGCAGGAATACGATCGCCATTAATGTGATCCAACATCAGCCCGTGCATTAATATTAGCTCAACTGCACTCTTGCTTGAAATTGAATTAGATGCAATCGTGTTGAAAATTCTGGACGACGTCCTTTCCACTATTCAGTGTGGGAGTGATGTGTCATTATTTTGACACAACTTTGCTGTGGCAATTGATGCAGACCACTGTGGTAACCAAGGGAGTATGTTTCCTCACTATTTATATTGTAAGCTCTTGTGAGCAGGGCACGCTGATTACATTTTAACCTGTGATCCTTGTTTGGTAATTTACAGTAAGACCCCTATTGTAAGTTAATGTAAAGTGCTGCGTATCTTGCTGGCACTGTTAAATAAATAAATAAGTAAATAAATAATGATGACGAGCTAGCCATAGATGAAAATGTTCCCCAAATGACTGACCCTTTACCTGTCTTGCCCACCTATGAGGTGGATCATACAGTATTTGGCTGATCATTTCACCTCCAGGCCAACAATTTGACACTCATATGGACATTGGATAGCATTAATGGGGTCTGACCATAATTTTTATCCTACCTCTTAGCTTTCGGACCGGATCCTTGTTATGCTTTTCATAGATTCCCTTTCTTTGGGTCAGATTCAAGTCAATGATTCAATTAGATTTAATTTCAGATTGTCCATATAACCAGATGCAATTCATTTAGAATAAAACATATCTCAATGTTTATCACATGAAGGGACAGATTTAATTCAGTGAGAAACAGGTTTATCATGTGAAAACCCATGGACAGGATTCAATTTGAGATGCAATTCAAATCAGAAAAATGTATTAAAATTCAAGGGAAAAAATTGGAAATGAATTTGGAGAAAAGTTTTTTCTCTTTGAATTGAATCGTGTCCATGCATTTTCAGGTGATAAACTTTATCTCACAGTTTATCACATGAAGTCTATGGGCAAGAAAACTGGAACTGAATTAGAAGAAAGGTTTTTCCTTTTTGAATTGAATCTTGTCCATGAATTTTCACGTGCTAAATATTGAGATAACTTTTTCTCCTTGATTTGAATCTGGCCCTTTCTGTGAGGTCAGATTCAGTTTGATGAGAAAAGTTTATCTCCTGATTCAGTTCCCATAGAGTCAGGTGCAATTCAATAAACATCTCAATGCTTTTCAGGTGAAGAGCAAAATTCAAATAAATGAGAAAATGTTATCACATGAAACCGTGTAGGCAAAATTCAATTTGAGGTGAAATACTTTTCTCCTAACTCATTTCTAGTTTATTCCCAGTTGTTCTGTGATAAACCATAAAATAATAATTTCTCATTAAAGTGGACCTGTCATCCAAACATAAAAAGCTGTATAATAAAAGTAATTATCAAAAGAAACCTGAAATTGAGATTTTTATTTTTATTAAAGCATTCATAGCTGTTGTAAACACATTTATAAATCTTGTCTGTCAAATATTGACTGGCCCTCCTCTTTGCCTTTGGCATATTTCCAGGCAATTACTTACAATTGTGTATCCAGTGCATGGGGATGGACATCAGGTTTGCCATTCTGGTACACAAACAAGATTTTGAGATGATGCAAAAAAATGGCTCCTGCCTGCTTGCTATATTTATGAATTCCCAGACTAAAAGAAACAAGATTCATTTATATATACAGTGTAATTTGCTTGACTATTGTGATAAAATTGGATTTGGAATAATTTTTTTTTCGGGTGACGGGTCCCCTTTAATTTAAACACTGAGAAAAGTTTTTCACTTTTATTGCATCTGGCTCTATGAACAAATCTGTTACATCTTTCTCATCAAATTGATTGTGTCCCTTTATTCAGTTTCTCTGCTTTTTGGAGATGTGATTCCCATGCTCAGCAGTACCTTAGTGGTTAAGGGGTGAAAGTAGATCCTAGTTGTAAGTATTGGGGATTGTTTTTTAACACAACATTTCATATGGAAGTTTCAGTAAAGTAAATGCCATTTTATAAGAAAATGCAAAATGGATTAGAAATTGGGTGAATTATTTACAAAAGAATTTGAGTCCATACATATTTCTTAGCAGCTCAGACTACTATGATGAATGCCTGGATACAGGGGAAATTAGAAATAATAATGGCCTGAACCTGCATGTAATTCCAGGGTTACTACAGTGGAGACACTAAGGCCTTTATTGAGGTAAGTGGATTTATGCACTGGAAGTGACAATGGCCCTACAGTACTTCAGGAATCTTACAATGCAATATGTGGAAAATTTGCTAAACCAGACACTAATTTACAGTTGTTGGTGCGTCGTCTGCAAATGGTTGCAGGGGCTACGTATTGGGAATTCTAGTGGTGCTTCTAGGTAATGTAGACACAAATAAGCTTCCTTTGCTGTAAACCGTGTCCATGTTTTTTGTGATGTATAGTGAGTAAAAAATTTTTCACAATTTATCATAGCTGGGTTAATGGATACAAAGCCTAGTTCTATTCCACAGATGAAGCAATTTATTAAGATTTTTCATCCCGTAAACAGCAAGTGATGACTGGTCCATAGGATTCTATTGTATAGAAAACGGCCATCAACAGACTCTTCCCTGACCTTTCAAGTCCTCACACACACACATACACTCTCTCTCTCTCTCTGAGTCTATGTAAGACTATTTATGTTATTCATTTACAATCTCACTAAAATAGGAATGTATTCTTATAACAAGTTAATCAACTATCACAATCTTGTTATTTCAGTCAAACAGGTCATTTTCTTAGATACTGTTTTACCAATAATAACTGTACAAACAGCTCCATGTTGAAATGCTAAAAGATCCTCTCCAGATGACTGTTCTGTCTAACTTATGGTTAGGTCACCCATCTGTAAGTCTATCAGTTAGGGATCCTAGAAGACCTAATTAATTTTGGATTTGATTAGAATACAGGAACAGGATATTCTTTGAAGTAAGCTAGAGTTTGGGTCACAAACACAAACCAGGAACTACAGATATACATCTACTACCTGACTAGGGGTTATTTACAATCCTTTGAAGTAGTAAGGAACTAAGAAATGTGTAAATGAATTTATACAGCTGGCATTGGTAAATACCAATGTTAAGCATCATATGCAAGGAAAGATATATTACATTGATACATACATAGGCCCCATACACATTAATACACTAAGTCAGTTGCAGCTATTGGTGCGAGCCACTAAGGGAACCCTGGAATTACTGGCAGGTCAAGGCTGGGTCTGGGTTTACTTATGTTTATGTGTACAAATTTTTTTTCTTCTGTATTTGGTGCTAAATAGCAAAGTTTGGTGTGCTATAACCTGTCATAACCTGCTTTACTTAGTGTTCCTTCAGTTTGAGGGGGTGGGGTTTGATTAGTTGCACGTGATAAGACTGTATAAGTAGAACCCCTGTGACTTGCTGTAGTGTTAACTGCTCTTAAAGTGGAATTCAACAGCTCCCGCGCTAACCACCTGCCCCCACCACCACATAGGCCCCCTCCCTCCTCCCCCAGCCTACATTTCTTCCAGGGCAAATGCCCTTAAGTTGTTACTTACTCCTCCGGTTCAGGTGCCCTACAGCCTGGTTCCCAGGCGCAATCTTCTACAGCAACATCTTCTTCCATTGGGGCTTGGTAGCGCATGCTCAGTAGGACGCATTTGCCGGTTTGTACTACTGCGCATGTGCCCGAAGTTCAATCGGTGAACTTCATGAACTTCTGCACATGCGCAGTAGTACAAACCGGCAAATGCGTCCTACTGCGCATGCGCCGCAAATCACCGATGGAAAAAGACGTTGCTGTAGAAGATGATAGATGAACCTGGCTGGAGGGGACCTGCACGGAGGGGTAAGTAGCAACTTAGGGGCATTTGCCCAGGGGGAAATGTAGGCTGGGGGGGAGGAGGGAGGGGGCACTACTGGGGGGAGGGGGGTTAGCACGGGAGGGGGATTTGCTCTTTAAGTGGGAGATCTGTAAGTGGAGTTACAAACTCCAGGGTTAGTGGGGGCTTTGTAAGTGGAGTTACAAACACTGGAGTTTCAAACCAAATGAGTTTCAAACTAGGTCAAAAGTTTGTTCTAACGCCTATTTTTTTTATATCTTGTTTTGATCTGCAACTGGGATAATTAGTGCTAGCAAGACTGAAGGTCTGACCCAGTGCACAGTCTGCCATATGTATGCAGATTTGGAACAACAGATACAAAATGCTTACTTCTGTGGTGGATGTAAGCAAATTGCCACTTTGGAGGCTTGAGTTGGAGCACTAGAGGAACAAATTGCAACACTGCGGTCAATTGACAATCTTGAAAGGAATGTCTTGCTCACTGAGCAGGACATAGCAGGGTCAGATAGTTTGGGGGGAAACAGCAGAAGGATGTTGAGGCAGCTAGCTGGGTGACAGTTATAAAATCTAAGGTGGGCAAAAGGAAAATCCCAACAGCTTTGCCAGATTGTGTGAAGATGATGGGAGTGTGAACTCTGGATTGGCAATTCTAGATGGGGCTGACCTCTTTAACAGCTGGGAGACCAGTTTCTCTAACAGTGGTGGGGAGGAGAGCAGAGTCAGGCCGAAGCAGATTGTGGTTGTAGGGGATTCAATTATTAGTAAAATGGACAGGGTAATCTGTCATCCAGATCGCTACAACCGAACAGTTTGCTGTCTACCTGGTGCCAGGGTTCAGCATGTGGTTGATCGTGTAGACAAATTTTTGGATGGGGCTGGGCATGACCCAATGGTCTTAGTACATATCGGTACTAATGACAAGATAAATAGTAGGTGGAAAACCTTAAAAAGTGAATTCAGGGATCTAGGCTCTAAGATTAAGGGAAGGTCTTCCAATGTAATTTTTTCAGAAATTTTGCCTGTGCCACGTGCAAGTTTAGGGAGACAGCGGGAGCTTAGGAAGCTTAATGCGTGGCTCAAGTTTTGGTGTAGGAAGGAAGGGTTTGGGTTCCTAGAGCAGTGGGCTGATTTTGCCTTGAGGTACAACCTATACAGTCATGATGGATTGCACCTCAATGGAAGGGGGTCCACTGTGCTAGTGGAAAGAATGGCCAAGAGGTTGGAGGAGTATTTAAACTAGGCAAGTGGAGAGTAGGTGAGAGAAAGAATTATGGGGAAGCTAGGGTAGATCGGGTAGTGGGATTAGTAAGGGGTCATGGCGGAGGAGTAAGGGGAACATACAGTTTACCAGCTAAGGAGGTCCCTCTGTTACAAGGAAAACAGACTAATACTAACTTAACATATAATTCTCCTCAAAGTAACACATTTAAAAAGTAAAAGTATTAACCTCCGCTGTATGCTGGAAAATGCAAGGTTTGTCAGGTAAAATGGGAGACCTAGAATTAATTGCATGCTCTAAAAATAATGATATAATTGGTATCGCAAAGACGTGGTAAAATGAAACATGTGACTGGACTGTGAATTTAAATGGTTACACCCTTTTTAGGAGGGATTAAAAAGGGGGGGGGGGAGGAGTGTGATTGTATGTAAAGCCTGAATTAAAGCCATGCACTAAAGAAATAACCATTGCTGGCATTGGTGAGGGTGTGGAATCCCTCTCTGGGCAAAAGGTTACAAAGAAAATTATTATTGGTGTATGCTATAAACCACCTCGTATAAGTGACGACTATGAAGCCCAGCTAGTTTTACAAATAGAAATGACTTCACAACTAGGTCAAGTTATTATTATCGGTGACTTAAATTATCCGGACATTAACTGGGGTAATGGGATTGCCAAGACAGATAAAGCTAGTAGGTTTGTAAATGTGCTAAATGACAACTTTTTATCCCAGCTTGTTCAACAACCTACTAGGAATAACTCTCTTTTGGATCTTGTAATAACTAATAATACTGAAATCATCTCTAGCATTTGTGTGGGTGAGCATTTAGGGAATAGTGATCATAACATGGTCTCCTTTGAGATTCTGTTGCAGAGGCAACTCTATAAGGGAGTGACTGAAACATTGAATTTCAGGTATGCAAACTTTGACATTATCAGGACATCTCTGCAACATATTAAGTGGGAAATGCTTTTCACAGGGTTAAACACTGAACAAAAATGGGAAGTCTTTAAAATGCTGCTTAATAAATATTCATGTCAGTATATTCCCCTTGTAAGCAAGGAACGTCGTTGCAAAACCTTTTTGGTTCAATAAAAGTGTTGGTGTTGAGGTGGGTAAAAAAAGATGTGCTTTTAAGGCTTTCAAGTTAGCTAGGGCAGCCGAATGATTTATAAGGTACAAGTCCTGCAGTGGTTTGGGTCCCCTTGGGTTACATATGGAAGTTCCAGGTACGGGTACAGAAGTGGGTCGGTGGTTCTGCGGGTTTGCAGGTTGACAGCACTTCCTGTTTTATTCCTTTTTTTTCTGATCATGGCTACTTCCGATGATGTCACTTATGGTTTACAATGACAGCACTTCCTGATTCTTGATGGTCAGCGGGTCGCGGGTCCGGTTTGAGGATAAGGTATTTGCGGGTCCAAGCGGGTAAGAATATGGGTCGTAGGTCCGGGTTGCGGTTTGCAGGTTGCAGGTCCCAGAAATGGACCCGCACAGGACTCTACAAGGAGGCCAATAAATCATGCAAAAAAGCTACCAAGCAAGCTAAAATCGATATGGAAAAGGATATTGAAGCAAGCAGTAAAAAGAATCCAAAATTATTTTTTAAATAAGTTAATAGTAAAAAAATTAAGTAGGAAGGGGTGGGACCTTTATTATAAAAGGTCAGCTGGTTGATGAGAACAAGCAAAAAGCTCAGATTCTGAATGCATACTTTTCATCTGTCTACACAACTGAGGAACCAGCTAATGAAGGTTTTCTTATTAATAGTCCCAATTCTAATAATACATCTAATGATACATGGTTCACACATGATGAAATTCAAAAGAGACTAGTTAAGATAAACAAAGGCCCAGGGCCAGGGTACTTAGCAAGCTTGGCTCGGTGATTGCCAAACCTCTCTACTTAATTTTTCAGGATTCATTGAGGCCTGGCATGTTGCCGAGAGCCTGGCGAATTGCTAATGTGGTGCCGCTATTCAAAAAGGGATCCAGTTCTCAGCCTCTAAACTATAGGCCAGTTAGTCTGATGTTGGTTGTAGGAAAGCTTTTTGAAGGCTCAATAAAGGATAGGATACTGAACTTCATAGTAAATAACAATACTATGAGTTTGTGCCAGAATGGTTTTATGCCTAATTGATCTTGCCAGACTAACGTAATTTCTTTTTATGACTTATGATTTACTTAGACTTTGCTTAAGCATTCGATACAGAGCCACACAGAAGGTTACTGGTTAAATTAAGGAATGTTGGCCTGGAACATAGTATTTGTACCTGGATAGAGAACTAGCTAAAAGATAGACTACAAAGAGTGGTGGTAAATTGAACATTTTCTAACTGGACCAGTGTTGTTAGTGGGGTACCGCAGGGCTCGGTAATGGGTCCCTTGCTTTTCAACTTGTTTATTAATGACCTGGATGTGGGCATTGAAAGTATGGTTTCTATTTTTGCAGATGATACTAAATTGTGCAGAACTATAGGTTCCATGCAGGATGCTGCCACTTTGCAGAGTGATTTGTCTAAGTTGGGAAACTGGGCAGCAAACTGGAAAATGAGGTACAATGTTGATAAATGCAAGGTTATGCACTTTGGCAAAAATAATAAATGCAATAAATGCAAGTTATACACTATACACTAAATGGCAGTGTGTTGGGAGTTTCCTTAAATGAGAAGGATCTTGGGGTTTTTATAGATAACAAGTTGTCTAATTCTGGGCAGTGTCATTCTGTAGCTACTAAAGCAAATAAAGTTCTGTCTTGCACAAAAAAGGGCATAAACTCAAGGGATGAAAACATAATTATAACTCGTTATAGATGGATGGAAGTCCAGGTTGTTTTCTCTGGAAAAAAGGTACTTGCGAGGGGACATGATTACACTTTACAAATAGGACATAATAGACAAATATCATGGGATCTTTTTACCCATAAAGAGGATCACCGCACCAGAGGCCACCCCTTCAGACTAGAAGAAAAGGACTTTCATTTGAAGCAGCGTAGGTGGTTCTTCACAGTCAGGACAGTGAGGTTGTGGAATGCACTGCCGGGTGATGTTGTGATGGCTGATTCTGTTGATGCTTTTAAAAGGGGCTTGGATGATTTTTTGGACAGACATAATATCAAAGGCTATTTTGATACTAAACTCTAGTATAGCTATGGGCATATACAGTTTGTGTGAAAGTGTGAAGGGGTGCGTGTGTGTATGCTGGGTTTTAATTTGGAGAGGGTGAACTTGATGGACTTTGTCTTTTTTCAGCCCAATTTAACTATGTAATTAAGCACGCGTCAGGCTGAGCGAGCATATTGGTGCAATTTGCCAAGAGCCATGAAAGGATGCAACTATTTTTGTGAATAAAGTCAGTGCAAGCTTAGCTTTGCAAATAGAGCTTGTGTTCATAAACAAGATACTGCCATCATGTACAACAGTTTAGACTGCTGAGAGAGGGATTGTGAAGAGTATTTCCAAAATGGTACACATTGTTTAATGGATAATATTTACAAATAGTCATATTTTTATGAAATGAAACATCCACTAAACCTTTATTTTCATGATAGTTCCCTTAAAATGGAAAACAAGGAAATGATGCCATTATTTGAAAATTTTAAAAAAACAAACTTCTATTTAATAACTGCTTACACAGCAGAAGAGCTGTCAGTATATTGTACGTGTATATAAAACTCTGTTCTTTATCATTTTCCTTTTGTTAACAAAAACCTGGTAGTTGCAAGGCAGGCTCATTATCTGTATTACCTGTGTCACAATACAAGAGGAAAGTAATAATTCTTTAGGCAAAGTCAAGTGCCAGCAGTCTATGAACAGAGTTGACAGGCACATAAACTGTAGAACAGACGCGGCACAGCTGTGTACCTATTGACTTTGTAAGTAGGTTAAATGGAATGAATTAGGAGGCTGTCTTGACTTAACAGAAAGATGATCAAAGGCCACACTATTAAGAAAAAAAATCCAAAAAAGTACATTACTTTCCTATAATAGTAAAATGAATTGCACTTGGAGAAAATTACAAACATATTACCAATGCAAAGGAAATCTGCTTTGTGCATCCCCAAGGACACAGTTAACAGTGAGATTCTAGACTTTCTAGAGCACCAAGAGACACAAAATCTTACCCCTTAGGCCTCAGTTACAGAGCACTTGAGGCAGGTGAATTGTATGCAGACTGCTCCTTGCACTGCACAGTTCTTCAGGTGCAATGCATACCATATGCAGGCAGCAAAAATTGGCATCTGTTGCACCTAAGGACTGCAGAATCTCCATAACTTGCATCTGAATGACTTACAGGTTAGGGGCTGTTCTCGTGAATGCAGTGCTGCAAGTGCAGACATGAATACATAAATGGAAAATTGATAGAATTCAAGATGGCGTTTACTGTATTAATGGCATCCTATTTCTCTGCTTGCCTTCATCTCTAAACTACTTGAGTACTTAGTCTACAACTGGTTAACACTATTTTTCTCTGACCATGGACCTTCCAATCCAGTTTTAGGTAACAACACTCAACAGAAACTGCTTTAACCTTAGTAACTAACAACCTATTGGCTATAAGCAAAAAAAAAAAACACTTTTAAATGTTAATTCTTCCAGAGTTCCTAGCTGCTTCTGACACTGTCAAAAACTAAAATCCAACATTTCCAATGCCACCTCTATGATGATGATACTCAAATATATCTCTCCTCTCCTGGATCTAACCCAGAGCTCCTAGCCTGTCTGCTATCACTAAATGAATGTCTCAATTATACTATAAATTAAACCTGTTTAAGACAGAAATGGTTCTCTCTCTCTCTCTTCATTTACTCACAATATTCCAGAAGTGTCAATCACAGTTAACAACTCTATTATCACTCCATTTGCCCTTTTGCCTATGGTTATTCTTGATTCTGTCTTGACTTTCAGTTATCTTATTCATTCACCTACTAAATTCTGTCACTTTCAACTAAGGAATATTTCCCAAATACAATCATTTATAACCCAAGATTCCACCAAATGTCTGTTTGTCACTCTCATCATACCACAAATTGACTTATGTAACTCCCTTTTCATAGAACTTTCCCTCCAGAGATGGTCAACTCTCTAAACCATAACAAATACTGCTGCCAGGCTTATGAACCTCAGCAACCACTCCAATTCTACCATGCCAATCTGGCAAACCCTAGACTGACTTCCACTACCTTTCAGAATAAAATTCCAATTTATTACACTTAAAAGCATTTAAAGCAGTTCATAACTCTGCCCCACCTAACATCTCTGAACTCATCTCTAGATGCTCACCCAACTGCTTACTACATTCTTCTGCTAACCTTCTCCTCAAATCTTCTCTCATTACCTCAGCATATGCTCACAATTAAGACTTTACTAGGCCCTCATCCTTCTCTGGAATTCTCTCCCATGTTCTGTCTGACTTTCTCCCAATCTTTCTGCCTTCATAAGATCTCATTTCTTTAGAGAAGCTCATATAGCTTAGCATAGCTTTAGTGTGCACTATATGCTGCACAATGCTATACCTCTTACCTTGCCAATTCCTGATCATAACCATCCCCACACTGTGTCTTAACCTCTTCTACTTTTAGATTGGAATCTATTGGGCAGGGTCCTCCTTACTTCATTATTGTTTTTTGATTGTTTTATATGTAAATTTGTATGTTCAGTGTATACACCCATTTATTGTACAGCACTGTAGAATATGTTGGCTCTTTATAAATACCTGATAATAATAATCATTTAGTGGATGTACAAGTTAAAAAAAAGTAAACAAGTAAAAATGGCCACACAAGGGCATCCAAACCCTCAGCTCTAATGTCACAGTAAACTAAATATAAACCAAAACTTAAAGCAGCTACATAAGAAACAGTTTATTTCCAGTGTTATATTTCTTAAATAGAACAGAATTCTTAATTAGAATTTCTTACAAAAATAAAGAAAAGTATTCCCACAGGTGCTACTGGCCTGATAAAATTGTATTTGCATGTTGACAGTCTTATTTTTAGACTAGAGAAGCAGGAATTAATTTTGACTTAATAGTAGTTTTCCATCCAGAATTTTAGCTTACTCATTTTCCGGTTCAATATATTATCCTGTTGTTAGCGTCTTAATCCTGCATTATGATGTTACTAGATTGTTTTCTTTTAGAGGAAATGAACATGCTTAGGTTGCAAGGCATGGTTCTATAATAAGCAAATGTGCAAGTTTACCTGTATCCTGATAACATTAATATATTATATGTGTCATCTGATATCTTCAAATATATAATTTTAATAAAGTGATTTCATGAGCGCTTGCATTTTTACATTTTTTATAACAAACCCCAAACCTTTTTCCCATGCTGTTGAGTGTATAAATCATGTAGTCACCTAGGAGGAAAACACAGACAACAGACCCAGTGGCAGCTGGTGGAATAGCAACTACAATAGGTTTATTCTGAGCTTCTAATTTTGCATTTTTGTCATCGTTTGTAACTCATGTTATTATTCCTATTAATGATAGAACCAAAACTGGGACATTGAAAACAGAATTCTTTTTTGGGCTTATATTTTATAGGTCTTAGTATGCTGATACCTACATAATATTCTTTTACAACATGAGCTGGAGAGAGTGCAGAGACGTGCAACTAATCTGGTTAGAGGGATGGAAGACTTAAATTATGAGGGGAGACTGTCCAGCTTGGGGTTGTTTCCTTGAAAAAAAGGCGCTTGCGAGGGGACATGATTACACTTTACAAATATATTCGAGGACATTATAGACAAATATCAGGGGACCTTTTTACTCATAAAGAGGATCACCGCACCAGAGGCCACCCCTTCAGACTAGAAGAAAAGGACTTTCATTTGAAGCAGCGTAGGTGGTTCTTCACAGTCAGGACGGTGAGGCTGTGGAATGCCCTGCCGGGTGATGTTGTGATGGCTCATTCTGTTGATGCTTTTAAGAGGGGTTTGGATGATTTTTTGGACAGACATAATATCAAAGGCTATTTTGATACTAAACTCTACAGTTAGTATAGCTATGGGCATATATGGTTTGTGTTTGAAAGAGTGGAGATGTGTGTGTGTATGTATGCTGAGTTTTTAATTTGGAGGGGTTGAACTTGATGGACCCAATTTAACTATGTAACTATGTAAAAATTTGAATATAGGAAGATATATTTCAGTGTAGTTGTATCTTTCTTTTTCTCTAGAGTTGCAATAATAGTCTGCTGCTTCTTGCAAACTTATGGCAATAAGGCTTATGTCAAAATGGAGAATTTTAATTATAGCTGGCTACAAATAGGTTTTTTTTGTTTCCTTTTGGAGAAAATAATTCTAGTGGATGAGCTATGAACACAGTACTGAAGCCTATTTGTAGCCAGCTGCAAGTGTCAGCTGCAAATCTACATGTGTGACACTAGCCTATGAGGTGGAAATTTAGATTAGTTGGATTATGTGATTATGTAAATGGCAGTGTTCTGTCTCCTCCTGTGCAAGGAACCCATTTTAGGGATGTTTGTATGTGTCTGTGCTTAATATTGAAATCTTCTTAAAGACATAGGGGCACATTTACTTATAGTCGAAGAGAATTTTCGAATAAAATTTGAATTTTTAAAATTCGAATTTCTAAGTAATTTTGGGCCAAAATACGATTCAAATTGGAAAAATTAGAACATTCGAATTTCAAAATACTGTCTCTTTAAACTCCTTCGAATTCACCACTTTGCTACTTTAAAGCTGCTGAATTGCTATTTTAGCCTATGGGGGACCTCCTAGAGCTGGTCCTGTAACTTTTTATAAGTGCCAAGATTTGAAGGATTTAGTTTTTTTGATTTTTTCGCAAAATCCTTTGAATTCCTAGGACTTCCTAGGAATTTTCAGGACAGGATCTAAGAGGACCCCCATAGGCTAAAGTGGCAAATTTAAAGGTTTTTCAAAGGGCATGTACTTCGAAATTCTAATTTTGGGCTGTTCGATAGTTGAAGTAGCCCAAAATTACTTTGAAATTCGAATTTCTTAAATTTGAATTTTATTCGAATATTCACTTCGACCCTTAGCAAATCTGCCCCTAAATTTGAGAACTCACCCTGGTGGTCTAGCGGTGGCGCAGCGGGGATGCCCGCCGCGCCATCGGCGGGGACGCCCTCCACGCCATCCTCTTCCTTCTGTGCAGGCTTCTTAGTGCGCGCTGAAATTTAAACAGTATTTAAAGGGACATTTTTTATTTTGTGATTGCCCGTGATAGGTTTTGTTCCTGGTGCCTTGTACTTTGTGCTAAAAGCTTCTAGTTTGTTTGATACCTGTGTTTTGACCCTGCCTGGCTGTTTTTGACTACTCTGATCTCTGGAACCTGACTCTTGCTTGAAACCGACCTTGATTTTGCTTAACCCTCCTGATTGACATTCTGGTTTTGACCTCGGCCTGTTATTGACTCCGATTCTGCCTCCTCCCATCTGATTGATTTCCCATATTTGACCTTTGCCTGCCTGACGAACCAAGTTATCCACCTGCCTCGACCCAGCTTGCCTGACTACACCTTTGTCTTATCCTAATGTACCGTGATCTTCGGCCTAACTGACTTTTTATAACTGTTGTGTCCCCTTGCTTGCCAGAACTCCTTGCCTTGTTCCTCTCGATAAGTCCAGGTGGCATCTGAGTAGCTGAGGGCTCCTCCCAAAGCCAAAGACGGTCACATTACTGGTGAAGCCAAGCCGAGACCAGGGAACTTGGCATCAGTTCTGGTTTAGGGTGCCGACCGTGACACTAAGTGAGAATATAGTATGAAATAATTACCATAGGAGGAGTTGCTAGTAGCTCCAGTAAGTAATTGATAGGGCTGGCCACATACATATATATATTTATTTCCCATTGGAAAGATTGTTCATTAGGCAGGCAAGGTACCACTAACATACAGAGCAAAATATAGCATATGTGGGGGTCTAAAAATGACTGTATGCTTGTTATGGTCAGATTACAAATACAATAAGCATGCCCGACTGCAGTTTTCAACTGACCCATATACATGCTACAAATATATCAGTGAAGAGTAGGTGTATTCTTACCACTCAGTGAGGAAGCAATATTGTAAAGGGCATGGCTGAGCAGGTGGTGATGACATACCTGAGCTCCATAGTGATAGGGTAAAACAGGATTCCACTTTAAAGATAGTAGGTACATTGTCATGTGTGAATAATTTGTGAAAAAATACATGATATGCAAAATGTTGTCTGCTGCTATTTATTGTCCCTGTGGCCCTTAATATGATCATTTGTTGTATACGAGGTTGCACTTGAAGAGAACACATCAGCATAGTGAATTTTGTCACCTCCTAATTAGTTGGGGTTAAGGAAGGGATGGCTCTGAAGGGAACTGGTATTTTTAATTTGATATATTTGGGTAGTGTCAGTACACTAGGACCAGTAAGACCGGAACAATGGGGATTGGCGCATGGGAAATTTTAAAAAATATCATATCTCCTGCACATCCCCAGTGTTTCTGAACCAATATAGGTGTGGTTGGGCAGCATGCCACCCCCTAAAATCCTGCCACCCTAGGCCTGGGCCTAGGTGGCCTTTCTACAAATCCAGGCCTGTTCACACACATGCTAGAGCCAATTAAATATATATGTTTTTGGAGTGTGTGTGTGGGGAGGGGACCATAACATTTGGAGACAACCCAAAGTAATATGGAGAGCAAATACCCAGGATGTCAGTGCTGCAAGGCAGCAGGTCTAACCATTGCTCCACTGTGATGTATTGTGCAGTTGCTACTGTGTCAAGTTTTCTTTCTTTCTACCACTCCATGGGATAAAATTGTTTAAATAAAGGGCATCACAATATAAATTACATACATACAGACACACTTAACAATGTTTGTAGGTTTTGGTCTATTAACAGTTTGCAAATGTTATGCTGCTTTTGGCATCTGTGGGTAGTGAAGTACATTACAGTACAACCATGGAATTAGGAATGCTAAGTATACAGGAAGATGTGATTAGATAGACTATAATTTCCCTAGCAGGAGTCAGATCTAATTCTGTATCATAACAGTCTGTCTTCTCAGGGTTATAGAAACCACAGTTACTAGACTGCTGTTTGTGAACTACCTGATGCAGTTTCATGGATTGATAAGAGGCAACATCTGCTTCCAAACAGGTGCAGCTGTCTATTACATCCTGGTTTTTTTCTCATTTATTATTGACATAGCTACAAAGTAACAACCAATTTTTTTTACCAGAATGACTTACAGCCACAGTGAGTTAACCAGTTCTTTACCAAAATTACACAGATTTGTGATATAATTGCATGTTAGAAAGGGACTCAAACTACAAATATCTTTCACTCATTGTGTCTGGTACAGGTGAAGTCTGATTATCTGTTCTTTGACTTTTACCTGTCAACGACTTCTGCACATATGCTGCCTGTACCGACATCTGCCTGTTATTGGCCATTCTTTCGGATCCTGACTTTGTACTGCATTACTGATTGATTTGGACCGCTGCTTGTGACCTCAACTACTGTACATCTCCTGATTCCGTACTGCACTGCCTGATTGGTATGGACCTTGGCCTATCCCTCGACTATGCTTCCTGTCATACATTACAGTTTTCTTGTCTGCCCAGAACTTTCGCCTTAAGACCTGATGGCATCCAAGTAGCAGAGGGCTCCTCCCTAAGCGATAGTTATAGGCAGGAATGGGAGTCTAAACCAGGACCTTGGCATTTATTCTGGGAACTGGAATATTACACATAACAGAAGCACGTTTTTGAAGGACCATTATTAAAGGGGTCAATTATCTTTAAGTTAACTTGTGCATGTTATAGAATGGCTAATTCTTTGTGAGTAACTTTACATTTTTTTTATAGATTTTTCATTATTTCTTCTGACTCTTTACAGCTCTCAAATGGGGCCACTGACACCATCTAAAAACAAATGCTACAAAAGGCTACAAATGTATTATTATTGCTACTTTTTATTACTCATCTTCCTATTTAGGCCCTCTCCTATTCATATTCCAGTCAATTCAAAGCATCATTGCTAGGGTAATTGGGACCTTAGCAACCCAATAGGGAAAATTGCAAACTGGAGAGCTGCTAAAAAAAACTAAATAACTAAAAAAAACTACAAATAATAAAAAAAGAACTCCAATTGTAAATTGCCTCAGAATATAACTCTCTACATACCAAAGTGGTTTGTTAAATGTAGAAGCAGCTGATAATATAGCACATTCACCAATATGGCTAAGTCATTTCAATGTCCCTTTTCTGTGTCATGCATCACTTAAGTTTAAGTTTGAAATTGTAGACACTCTAAAAAATGTCTAGCCCCATGTCAGATTTCAAAACTGAATATAAAAAAAAAATCTGTTTGCTCTTTTGAGAAATGGATTTCAGTGCAGAAATCTGCTGAAACAGCACTATTAACTGATACATAAAAAACAAACAAACATGTTTTCCCATGACAGTTTCCCTTTAACTAAGAATAATCTAGGGCTGTTGTAGATAACACATTGTCTAATTCCAAGCAGAGTCATTCTGTGGCAAATAAAATGATGTCTTGCATAAAAAAGAACATTAAACCAAGGTACAGATGCAGCCAC
>CM044442.1:82761959-82791101 GCA_024363595.1 Xenopus borealis | reverse complement strand
AATGATGTCACAGACAGAGAAACAGGGGAAAGCTTTCTCTTCTCCCCTACATCTATTTATTACAAATGTTTTATTTATTTATTGCATTGTCACTTCAGCAAGTCATTTTGTTATCATCATTGATGGAAGCACCTCAAATTACATTTTTATTACTTCACTATGTGTAAGGAGTAATTGATTTTGTAGTACTTTTTTGACACATTTTTTCAGTTTTTGTCTGGGATGAATTGGCATTTTTAAGTAGTAATTTAATCAAATACTTATCTTGTTTATTGTACAATATTAGAAATTGGTAGCAATCTATAATTGTCATTATTTTGATGTGAGTTGGTATTATAACCACTAGTGAAGGGTTATTCTGTTTCTATCCTCCTTCTTGGGTCAGATAATGGATATGGTGTCCGGCTTTCCTGTCCTTAAATGGCATGCAAATTCTATTGACCTGGCCAAAACATGCAGTAAAACAAAATAAACAAACAAACCAAAACAAACAAACCAAAACAACAACGCACAACAACAAACAGTGCAATTCCTGCACATCCATGCAGTTTAACTGATTGTTTTAACTGCACTGTATCGAATAAATAACCATGTAACATTATGGGGCAGATTTATCGAGAGTCGAGGTGAAAATGCGAAAATAATTTTTTGGATACTTCGACTATTGAATAGGCCAAAATTCGACTTGATTTGAAAACATTTTAATTTGACCATTCCAAAATTGAAGTACTGTCCCTTTAAAAAATTCAAATGCGACCCTTCACCACCTTAAACCTGCCGAATTACTTAGCCTATGGGAGACCTCCTATAACCTTTATGGAGTCTTTTTGAAATTTTTGAACTAAACGAATTCAATTAGATCAAAACTGACCTATTAAATTGAAAACGGTCAGTTTTCATCGAAAAAAAAACACTTTAAAATTTAGATTTTTCACTTCGAAATTCGACCCTTGATAAATCTGCCCCTAAGCCTTGTTAAGGCACCGCCTGCATGATGGGTCACTTTATTATGGTCAAATGTCACAGGTTGGGTAAATTTATTTAGTAAAATACTATCCCGATGATTACAATGGTCTTTCCAAAGGAAAGGTTTCTTCTAGACCAGAACTTCATTAAAAACAACTAGATCAATATGTGAACGTAGAACTTTGATCCACTTTCATGAAGACCAAATCTGCTAAACCCCAAAATATGAATGATTTGATGCACCTGATAACATCTCGATAATCAGGGGACTTGCATCTATGAACTTAAAGGAGAACTTACAGGTAGGCCCATGTATAGCCACCTTAGTTTGGGCACATATAGGAAACCAGTTTACTCTGGGGAAGTTGGGGTTGGACTGGGGGGGCCTGAGGTCCACCGGGGCTCATGTCTCTGGGTCTCCATTTCATGCCCCTATCACTTGTCACTCCGCGGTGCACCGTGCAGCAGTTGCACATGTGTACTGTATTTCTGCCTCAATTTTGCATGCATGCCGTGACCTGAAGATCTTATATGCAGGGAGCGGGTCTGGGAGGTAGGGCCCACAAGAGCCAGGGCCCACCAGCTTTTTTCCTGGTGTTCCGATGGCCCAGTCCAATGGGACAGGTGGGACTATAATTCCTGGGGTTTTAGATTTAATTTAATGCTGTAATTTTAGCAAAGGCATCAGAATACATTCTATTGTATAAAGGGTTCATCATATAAGGTTTTTTTTTCTTCTTTTACTTCTTCTCAAGTGCCACTCTTTCCTTTCCAGATATGCCATGCTAGTGTAAAAACACTTGTTATGATTTTTAGTGTAATGATTTTAAATTGCAATGGGAGTGTATTTACATTTTGTATGTTAATTTTATAGTTTGACTATCTAAAGAGATTTGTTTCATGTTATAAAATGTATAAATGCATGAAAATAGTATTTACAGTATCTACCTGCTGAAAAAAATCTAGTGAAATAAATTTCCTTTCCCCTCTGATTTACAAAGAAAAAGCAAAGTGCTACTGAAATGGAATAAAACACCATTATTTTTGTGAAGCATTTTAACTCGGGAATTTGTGATTTAACATATCCCTTCCATTACGGAACCTGCATCTTACATTTTTTTTAAAAAAAATCCATTTACCATTATCTTTCATCATCCATATACATTTGAAGTAAATTACTTCAAATTGTATATGAAATACCACACTGGCAGCAATGAACACTATTTTGCTCCAGGCACCATTTTAAAATAGTATGAACATAAAAATGCAGCCTGCGTCATTAAGTTTATTTGAAACTAGTGAGAGTTAAAATCACCATGTAAGTTCTAATGAGATGTGTTTTTCATTCCAGTTTAATAACCCAAGACTATATTCATTTTCTAGTGAAAATATATCTGCTAAAAGCGCTTGATCTGATTTAAAAAATCTTCTGTTTCCAGAAGACCGAGTTTTCTGAGAAGCCGGGTGCACAGCAAATTCTTTAATACACTGGTGTGGAGCATTTTCCTAAATAATTAATATGTTCTGTAAAAGAAAGCCAACCTTCATTAATAATTCTGCTTTTTTTAAGTTGGCATCAGTGAACTGCTCTGCATCATTATTTATCAGATGAATGTCAATATCCTTGTTTTTCTCAGCCAGGAATGCTGACAACTTGTGGTGAAAAATAATAACATTTTTATTATTTTATTTATATTTGGCTCAGTATAACAAGTGCTAGAAATAATTCAGAGATGCTGTAGCCCTGCCAGATATATGTCAGTTACATGCAAAGAAATTGGGGCATCAAATATGAGAAAGAGAACCACTCTGTCAGTCCCTTTGATCATATATTTCCCTTTGGATTGCATTAGGATTCATCTATGATTGAAACCAGGGGATATATTAAAAGATTAAAAGATATTCTATATTTCAGTTTGCTGTTAAATATGCTAAAGTGGGGCCCACGATTACACAAAACACAAATGTCTGTTGATTTCTAACCGCTAGCACATTGGAATCACATTTGAAAAGTCCGTTGATATATAGTTCTAGGAGATGAGTTGGTCCAAGACTGAAGTGAATGTTTGTTTGTTTGTTGCAACTAAACAGAACTTCCATTTTTTTTTTTTGCTGAACTAATAGTAATTGTCAGTGCAGTTGCCAAAACACAGAAATTCATATGTATCACATCATCTGTGCATGGCTTTGTAATAAAGTATGGAAATGATGTGCCCCAGCCTGGTGAGCTGAGTGTAAATTGTGACCAGCCAATAAGCTATAAACCTGCTTTCTTAGCTATCACTCTTACCTTTCCAAGAATGAATCTAGGAAGTGCATAGTGGTAGATTTCAAATACGGGCACACAAGTGTCAAACTGGGGAGCATCAGCGTCAAACTTTTGCTCACGCGTGTGCAATTCGGTGTTTCCACATCCATTTCAATGCACTCACATCAAAGGCGCACGTTAAATGCGGACTCGGTGGCCCAAATCAGGTATGTCTGCAGCACAGAAGTTCGCCATGGCCTGGCAGATGGGGAACCCTGCCTTAAGGTGGCCATGCACGGGCCAATAAAAGCTGCCGACAGTCCAAGTCGTCAGCTTATCGGCCTGTGTATGCGGCCCTCCGACGGGCTTTACCGATCGATATCTGGCCGAAAGTCGGGAAGATGTCGATCGGGCGAGACTAAAAATCCCGGCGGATCGTGGCCGCATCTGCTCGTTGATGATCGGGAGAGATCCACTCGTTTGGCAATCTCTCAGTGTATGGCCACCTTTAGAGTCACTGGCACTTCAAAAAGCTGCCAAGTTTAAGGGGCAGATTTATCACAGGTCGAATTTCAAAGTTAAAAGACTTCAAAATTCAACAGAATGGGGTTTTTCAATCGATAATGGACCATTTTAGATCAAATTAACATCGCTCGATTTGAACAATTTGTACGATTTCCTCCAAAAAAAGCTAGATTTTTTCAAAACAGCAATTCGGTGGCAGAGGGTTGAATTACAATTTTTCAAAAAGACAGTACTTCGATTTTCAAATGGTCGAATTTTTCAATTCGAATCAAATTTGTTCAATGTGAATCGAAGTACCCCAGAAATTACTTCAAAATTAAAAATGTTTTCATTCGAATTTTCACTTTGACCCTTGATAAATCTGCCCCTAAGTGTGCCTAGCTGTATAGAAAATTAATATAAATAGCATATAATAGGCACTCAGAGAAACACTCTGAATATGTTTACAGCAATGAATTTTTTTGTTTAGATCTCCTTCATAGAACAAGGAAATCCCTTAGTATGAGTCTTGGCTATGTGCTATGGCACATTAAAAGAAGTGCATAAATACCGCACTTACCAGTTCTCCCATACTATATATGAATTCTTCCCCCAGCTGCACTACAGTGATCCAGCATCAGCACCAGGCCAGACGCCATAGGCAACCTGTCGCCAGTCCGCGGATTTGTGGAGAGGCCACCTAGGCCCGGGCCTAGGGCGGCAGGATTTTAGGGGGTGGCATGATGCCCAATCACACCCACATTGGTTCCGAAACTCAAATTTCCCTTGTGCCAATTCTCATTGCTCCGTCCTGATGATAAAAATTTGAGAAATAAAAGGGAGGGGACAGGGGCGACAAACGACAGCGGGCCTAGGGGCACCCGATATGTTAATCCGGCCCTGCCGGTCGCAGTGCCCAATAGGTTTGTGAGTGTGCGAAAAGGACACACACAAGCTAAAATTATGCTCACGCTGACCAGAGTGGTGAAAGGGGACCACGCCAGATGATAGGAAGCAGAGATGGTGCATGGCTGACTCCCCCCCAGCTTTGCACCCTTGGCACCTGCCTACTCTGCCTACCCCTAGTTCTGGCCAAGGCTTAACTGATGTCACATCTAGATACAGGTCCAAGTCAGACCAAGCAATGTATCCATCTGAAATGCTGCCTATGTGCACCTAGAACCAGATCTTAATCTGATCCCAGTTTTCTAGGTTACATACAGTGTTACCTGAGAGCAGAAAGTTTTAGCTATGCAGCTCTTATCTGTCAGTTCCTCTTTGTTGCCTTGAATATTTAGAAACATTAGAGTGCACAAGAGCTAATTACTTAGGCAGGGTCAATTCATGCATGCACAATTTATCACCTAAACATTTTCTGTTGAATTCCGAATGCCAAAAACCTGAAAATAAAAATTAAATTTTTTGGGATTACTAATACTTCAAGGAAGGAAAAAGTCTGAATTTGAAAATCTCAGACCTGCCGAGGTCTTAAATAAGTCAATGGGAGAAGTCCCGAAGATATCCACATCTGTGCTTGGTTTTGTGCAAAAAGCCAAAGATGTCATGGTTTTCCAAAAAAATCTTAAAATTGGAAAAATTTGTATAAATTGAATTTTCAACTATTTTCAATACAGAGAAACCTTTCCAGGAAAGGAACGCTTTCCCTTTTCACACACACACACACACACAGGTTTAATGCACTTAGGCACAATCTTTCATACAAGCGATGAGTTCTTTAGAGCACAAGGATAAAATTTATTACATTTTACATTATTTATCAAAATCCAAATTTTTCTGATTATGAGAAATCGAAGGATTTTGGTGAAATCGTTTGAATCGTTCAATCAAATCATATTTGATCGAAAATGACCCCCCCAAAAGAATTTGAAGTTTTTTCACTTCGAAATTCGACCATTAATAAATGTGCCACTAAGTATGGAAATACAAACAGTAAGTAAAATAAAAGGGAATAAAACACGGAGAACCCCTATATATACTAAAATAAAATTTATTTGTGTTGGAAACTTGGGCACATACTCCCACAAAGGTGATTCCTCAAGTATTAGCTTGCTGTATATGCTTTTGATTTTTAGTTCAATAACATGCATAGGGTCACAATTAATAAGCCATTATGATGGTTAAATGAAGAACCCCATAATTTCCTCTTCAGGGCCATATTAAATATCTCATATATATATATATATATATATATATATACAGTATTAGTGATGGGAGAATTTGTCCTGTTTTGTTTTGACAAAAATTTTGGGGGAAATTTTTTGGATGCTGGCATGGATGACGGCAATTTTGCATGTACATCTGTCTTGCAACGATGTTTAACAAAGTTACAAGATGACAGCCCTTTGTGGCCAACTTTGAAAGCATAAATCATTTGTCTGATTAGGCTTGTGGTGCAGTAAGTTCATGTTTATGTTTAGTATACAAAATACAGCAATTCTAGCCTTATTCTATTTTAGACTTTCCTTGTCCATTAATATGGAAATGAGAATATTTTTAGACACTGGTGGGGTTTTATATCACGTATTAATGTAATTAATGACACAGTTTAATTAACACTTAGGTGTGACCTGAGGTCCCAAAGAAGAAGATGAAGATGATATTGCACAAACTGATATGCTTTAATTAAAAAATGTGTACCGTTTTTATAAGAAACCTGACTTTACGCAGGGAAATTCTCCCTTCATTTAGTGCTGTGGATAGGAATTGTCAGACGGTCCCTAACTTCTGGCAGGGAAACAATCATACTTATGTACAGCAGGGGGAGGCCCTGCCTTACTTTCCATGCAGAACTCAAGCAGCTATGTTTTTTGATCATTTATGACAATCACTAATAAGCCCAGACCACACTGAGCATGTGTATGTAGTCTAGTCTTGCAAAGATGTATAACAAAGTTACAAGATGACAGCCCCCTGTGGCCAACTTTGAAAGCATAAATCATTTGTTTGATTTGGCTTGTGGTGCAGTAAGTTCATGTTTATGTTTAGTATACAAAATACAGCATTTCTAGCCTTATTCTATTTTAGATTTTCTTTGCCCTTTAAGTTGTAACACAAACTATCGATATCTTGCTGGATAGATTCACTTTAGACGTAGCTCAAAGATCTATACTGCAGTAGCTTGGTTAACTTTGTTTGCGTTTGTTACCGGCATGAAAATGGGAGAAGTGTTAACATGATTAATACAATGAAACTAAGGGGTCCGTTTACTAAAGTGCGGTAAATTTGACCATAAGTTTACGCATGTTATCGCTTCGAATATTTTTCTGCCAGAATATTCACAGCGACTAAGTTTACTAAACAGCGATGTGCTCAGAAGTCATTGCGATCACTAGCGGTAGCTACGTTAGCAAACCAGCTTACATTAGCGATAATTTTAGCGAGTTGCAAATTTTCTGGCGACAAATTACGTTTGCAAATATTTATTCTAGAAAATAGTCTTGTTTTATGCGTTAATAATGGCGTTAATTATGGCAATTTTTACTGTGAAATTTATGGCCAGAACTGCATCTTCAAAACTCATATACTTTATTGTTTGATGATTATACCATCCAACAACATTACCAGAGTGACACCAATCAAACATGTATGCATCATATAAACCCATACTTCCTCCATCCAGTCACAAACACTTCTGCCAATAGAATCGTATGAACAAGAAATCATACCAGTTATCTCTTTAAATGCACATTTTAATGAGAATTAAACTCCCATTAAGAATTTTCTGGCCAAAAAATAAGTTAACGTCACTATATAGATGGCGGTAAAATGTTGTGAATATTCTGGCGTTAATTTTGTCTTTCACACATTTTCGCTGTTTAGTAAACCAGGAGTTAATGTGTACGTAGCGTTATTTTCAGAGGATGCGATAACTGGCGAATACATATTCTTGTGCAAGAAAATTCGGAAATTTATATTTACCGCAGGTTAATAAACTTGCGAAAACATATTCTGCGTTAAATTTGTCTATATTTTGTGTGCAAATTTTTACCGCACTTTAGTAAACAGACCCCTAAGTTGCAAGGTAGCTTCTTTTTATCTGTGATATGAAAGTGGTGTGTATTTCAGGACCATATTAATTGCTGTGATAAGATATGTATTATTTTATTTCTCAATGTGTTTTTAGGCTATGTCTTATTTTAGTCACTCAGCTGTTTTTCCCACCAATTCTTGTATTTATGGGACGTCCACTGGGAAATTTGCACTTTGAGAAAGGCCTAGGAATTGGCCGAAATGTTAGCTGTTAGTTTGATAACATTTTTTTGAATATATATAAGTCCTGTGAGAGCAGTTTTTACTGGAGGGATAGATATAGATATATCCAGAACAGCTATTGTCACAACTACACAATTTATTCTATTTCATTCAGAATCATCAAGCATTTAATTTAAAGAGTCTAACAAACGTTGTGTGTTTGGGAAGATAGTGAAAACAAAAAGCACGGTGTGCTTAATCACAAAAACATGGGTTATTGGTTTTGTAAAGAGCCACTTGTTGATTTTGTGAAGACTCACTTGCACAGCACAGTTAAACACAGTGCAAAACCAACACATTCAACCAAACAAAGGGAAGTTAGTAGATATTGCATAACTTTTCAAACAAATCTCTGTAGAATGGCCCATAAGTAATTGATCTGGCTTGTAACTTGCTTTTCTTATAATCATTAAGGTTCAATCATTATTTCAACACAAGGTAATGTGGTGACTGTTGTTGCCTTCCTGGTGAACTTACTGTGATAACTTTCCCTTTTTTATCCTTGTGTTTGCTTCACCTGTTCAAAGATGGTCTTCTTGCCAGAACTCCACCCTGTGCAGGTGCTAATCTTACAGAGAAAATAAAACGTCTGCTTCTCATAGCTGCTGGGATATTTGCAAGCTTATTTTAATGCAATTAAGGCAAAATGCAAATGTTTGTTTCAGGCAACTCCTTATGATTGTGAATCATCAAGATGTATTGGTTTCTGCTTCTAAGAATATATGGGCACATGTAATGGAAATATTTCCCATCATTTTATACCTGCCTTTGGTTTGTTAACTAAATCACTGGTCTCTCTTCCATATTCCTTTTTTTAAATATGTTTTTACAAAAACTCCCCAAATCCCAGAAGATTCTTGTATTTGCAAACATGAGTACTTGTTTATCCAGCCCCCCCCCCCGAAAAATCACAGATAGTTGCATCATAGCCATGCCCCTTGAGGGCACTGGTCCACCTTTGAAATGTCACGGACCTGCTCTCTGATGTCACAGACCTGCCCCCACAATAGTAGCGCTCTGTCCCCCACCATTGGCTTGGCCGGGAAGTGGCAACTCTACTTCTCTCTAATCTTCAACACTCATGTGTTGTCAGATATAACAGAAGAAGGTCAGGTCATACATTTTCTCCTTGGGAAATTTAAAATAATGAATATAAATACAGGGATAGGATTTGTTATCTGTAATGCTTGGGACATGGCCTTTTCTGAATAAGATGTATTTCCATAATTTGACTCACTATACTTAAAGATTATTAAAAATTATTTAAACATTTAATAAACCCAAAAGGATTGTTTTCCCACAGCTTAGTAACTTATTAAAACTATTAAAAAAATTAAATATAATAGGTTTCTGGATAACAGATCCCATACCTGTACTTTGGATATTTGAACTAATGTCTTTTTTGTTTTTATATTGTATTTTAAAACGACCTTTGATCTGGTTTAGAAAATATGGTACATTGGATCATAGCAACTAGATTGCTGCTGAAATTGAAAATTGGAGATCTGCTGAAAAAATTGCTAAATAATGAAATAAAAACACAAAGAACAATAAATGAAGACCAACTACATCACTAACTATGTAACTATGTAATTGAGATAGCGTAACACCTGAATAGATACACCCTCATTATCACAGCACCGTGACCTGGATCCACACACAGTGGACAGGCCAGTCTTGCCTACGGGGAGAGTTATCACCTTGCTATCCCTCAAAGTTGGAGCCAATCTGCTCATGCAACTTAAAGGACCAGTAACATCAAAAAATTTGACTTGCACTATAGTAGTGTTTCTGAAGCAAACAGATCATCACAGGGCAACACTACATTATATTTTCTTTACTTTAAAATACTTTTCTTACTCTCCTACACAGTACTATAAAAGGTAGTATCCTATCTCTAATTGACTTCATTCATGGGGCCCCTGCTCCCTGACTTTACTGGGTCTTGGTGTACCCAGGCTTTCTGGAAGCATCCAGTTGGGTCAGCAACAAGAAGCCAAAGAGGAAGTGCCACCCATTCTTTCTCAATATACCAAAGTGTGAAAGGAAGTTGTCACAACACCTCTTGGCCAATAGCACAACTATGCAAAGTACAGCTAGCTACATGGGCATCTGTCCAGCAACTAGGGAGATCGGTAAGTGTAGGGATTTAAAGCCATAGGGGTACATTAACCCTATGGGTCCCTACATATAATATTCTATTCCAGATGTTAATGTCTCTTCTGCATCATATTGTATATGATCTGATGTAGTTACTATATGTTGGGCAGCAGCTTTTCTGAGTTTGAATTGCAGATTAAATAAAGTTTATAGTGACCACATGGTGCATGCCAAGATGGCTGCAGTATGAGAAATCTATCCAGTCTGGGCAGCACTCTGTTACCTGACTATGAGTTTTATCACAAGGCAAGGAGATTGTTTGTTATCTACTAATGTTTCATGTATTTTGAGTAATAGCGTATACTGTATAAAAACCATGTAATATGTTTCCAAGGACATCTAGTAATAACTGCCTGTTGTAATGTAGGAGGGCTAATGGCCTTGCTGTGTACATGACAATGGCAGTGTGTTTCCCTGTTGTTTTACACAGCTCCAGCCAAGTGCACTCCACCTTAATAAAGAGTTGAAAAAAACCCAGCTCAGCTCCACTCAAGTCCTTTTGCCAGCAGCTGTGTGTATATATGCTAAGTGAGTGTGGGGATCTGGTGCCTACGCAGTCTGGTCCAACAAGGCGGGTTACATAAATTTAAAAACAAAAACAGTGCTATATAAAAGGTGAGAGGATTGTGCTCTTGCTCACCATTCCTCTTTGCAGCATTTACACTTCTTTTTATCTCTGCCTACTGATGCCTGACTCCTGTGCTGCAAATCAGATTTTTTAGAAAAGGGACTTGACTCCTGTTCTGTTGTTTTTGGTGTCAAGTGCCTTTTGTTAAATATTTGATGTTCTGCATGAGAGAAAGGTGCCAGTGTTAATATGGCTGGGAGGCAGGCAAGAGAGAGAGAGAGGGGGAAAGCAGAAGCTTGAAGTGCTCAGAAAAACAATAGTCATATTGAACAATATATCATGTTAATATAATATTAAATAATATATGAATTAATTATGATTATATTCATCTTAGTAGGGGTCTGGAGTGAGCTCTACTTACCCTCCACACCCGCTCACAGGCACTACTGCTGCATGTGACTATAGAAAAAGTGGTCCAGCCCTCCTGTCCCCTGGGCCCCTGCCTAACTCTAGTCAATAGACCATATTACATAGCATTTTTATCATTAACTTTATAATTTGATAGCACGAGACTGTGGTGCAGATAGGAGCCTAGTAATTCCATGGTAGAGAATCCTAAAGATAGGGACCACAAGTTTGTTGCCATTCTTGTTTTCTGGTGACCGAATGACATCAGGCAATTTCTGCATAAGTGTAAGAGCTGCATACAGGACTGCATCAACAGTCGCATTTAACAGTGATGCTTCTTGTCATGTGTATATGTTTCTGCATGGTCTGAAATACCACTTGTGACATCATCCTAAATCAAACAGAAGAATAAAATAATGGAAAAAATAGTCTTTCCAATATATTGGTTCTCACTGAATATAATTGATTTCAATTATTTAAAAAAACTGTGTTGCTAAGGTCTGTCCTATATTAAATACATATAAGATGAACCTTTATTTATTTGTACAGCACTCAGGTTAGCAACTAATGAACATCTGCTTGTGTTTGTGCAGAGAATGTGAGACCCAGCAACAAAATTGTCAGTTACTGAATTGACATCCTGCCAATCTGTGTAGCACTATATGTATACCAGAATGGACAGGATCTCCAACCCTAATTACATTTTAACTATGCTGGTCACTTTAATAATGTCTTGACAGCTTGGCACGGAAAGCACAATATTATCCTTCCTTAACAACATCAACTATGCCCTATAATGTCTGTGTATTTTGCTAGCGTGATTGATAACCTACATTTAATAAAATCTTACTGGGAAACCAAGAGAAATGTTCTTCAAAAGACAACATATGTTGCTATAATTTCTACTGCTGCACAACTTACTGAAGCATACAAGCCTATGCCCAAATATAACTAACACACAATAAACAGATGCACACAATGAGGGCAGTGCTGAGCAACTGGAGAATGATCTAATACTGCTCTGCATGGCCTACAACTCTGTAAAATTTAACTGCAGTACTATTAGTAATCTCATACAGTACATTTTGATTCCTACACCCAAAGTCAGCACAAGTCAGTTCTATGGTGCACTGATTTCATATAGCAAACTCCTACTGCATAATAGAAGTTCCTAAACAGTATTTAACAAATGGTCACTTACAACAAATGTGATTTTTATATCTGTTCTTTACTATTTCTCACTCCCTACATCTAAACCCTACTGACTTTAAGCCCTTTTGTTGGCACATATATATCGTCAGTAGCAACTCCTGCAACTCTCCTAAGTGAAAGCCTGTTTTTTTTATGATACTCACTGCCTACAATACCCACTTATCAACAAATAAAGAACAACTGGCTTCACACTGGCAAGGCTTCATTCATTGGGTCTCCCCTACATAAAGTGACTTTGCATTCTACCACACTAAAGCTGGCCATACACGGGCAGATAAAGCTGCCGATATTGGTCATTTAGACTATAGGGCCGAACGTTCGGATTAGCCCGATATTGCCCTGCCAGTTAGTGGCATATCGGCGATGTCACCAAACGAGCGGATATTTGCATCTATGGCCAGCTTTAAAGGTGTCGGCCAAACATCCTGAAATTTCCCCTTCACAGCTGATCCTGTCTGTCATATGAGGAAACATATCCCGAAATCCAAGAGCAGAAGGAATGTTGGCTCTGCTGCTCTCAGTCTTCTCTCAGGCTGAGAGAAGCAGATTCACCATTTGACCCAGTTCCACTGATCAGAATAATATCCGCTTGTGTGTAGTCACAAGCAGAGAAGCGGAAATTGACCCAATTGAGTAAGCAGTCATTTTCAGACTGACCACCACTGTGCTGTGTACGACTGCACGCAACAGAAGTGATTCAAATGAATGAAGATAGGGCAGAAAGAGATTCTCTTTCCTCAGCCTAAAAAAATAAAGAGCTGCAGAGCAAATGCACCGTGTGCCATTGGCCTAATGATGGAGACACCCGCTCACTGGTAAGTCCTGTATAAAGTCCCTCAATGAGCAATCTAAGGCAAGTGAGAAGAAAGTTTAAAATAATACAAAAATAACAAACAAAAAAACATACAAAAAGTATTGTAGAATTGATACCTATATTGGCTTACAATAAAAATACATTGCAAGCTTTCGGAGCACCAAGGCCCCTTTCATCAGGCAAAATACAAATGAGGGCTAGAAGGGCACAGCACATATACTATTAGATCAGTGAAAGGTATTCATGGGTTATTAGTTAGGAAGTTACAGAAAGATAGAGATCAATTGTAGAGATAATACAATTAATTAGGGTGGGTCTTAAATAGTCCAGGAGTCTGGATTCAGTCAGTTCACGTAGTATGACATGAAACCTGACCCTAAATTAAGGCCCTGTCTTACTGTGTTAAATAACTCCATACATTTGAATTTATAAATCTTCATTTCCCGTTCAGATTTAAAGCTCCCTTTTAGAATTAAAACCTGCATGTCCTGAAGACTGTGATTTTGACTTCTTAACTATCACCCATGAATACCTTTAATTGATCTAATAGTATATATACTGTGCCCTTCTAGCCCTCATTTGTATTTTGCCTGATGAAGGGGCCTTGGTGCTCCAAAAATTGCAATGTATTTTTATTTTTAGCCAAAATAGGTATCAATTCTACAATACTTTTTGTATGTTTTTTTTGTTGTTGTTATTTTTACTACTGGCTAACACGGTACTACAGTTTTTGTTTTGTGCTTAAAATAATACAGAAATATTGCACATACACATGGGATTATATAAAGATAGTGATGACTATCCTTCGCCCATACCACTGTTTAGCAAGTAGAGCCGGATTATGTAAACACTGACTACACAGAATATTTTTGGTGTATTAGTGGCAACCTATAGGATTTCTCCAATTTATAAATTATATGGGTGATTGCACACAATAAAATTTGCCATCCACGGTTTTGGGGACAAGTGTTCTGAAAATGCCATCCCCTATGTTAACATTAGGTTTGAATCAAGTAAATTCAGATTCAGCTTTGCGTAATGTAATGTACTCGTGGCAATTCTATGTTCTAATGTTAGGAAGGAAAAATGTGAAGGAAGGCATTTCCCAGAGATTAGGTTGAATTGCCGCGATTGTAATTTACTTGTGGCAATTGTAATGTTAATGAAGGGGATAGCATTTTTGGGAGATTTGTTGCCGAAGGTAGTGTATTTTTATGCGGACAACAAATCACCTCCTGTACCATTGCCCTTAGTGATGTTATCAATTAAGTATAAAGTCATAACAGAGAAGGACTCTTTGAAGCTCTGACACATTTTCAATATTGTACCAAAAAAAAAGTTAGAGGGCTAAACCTCCAACCCACATATGTCTGGGTAAAGTATTAAATAACGCCATTATATAATTAAAAAGCAATTTTTATTCACCACCATGCCAAGTCAGACAAATTTAAAATGACACACAATTAAAACCAAGCAGCGCTGCTTAGAATGGAAGGGATCCCTTACAACATCAAATATATCATAAGTGCTTTATATGACAATACTACCACAGAATAAGTTGCATCTTAGAAGGAGCTCAATAGCTCTAATGGCAGATAGTATGTCCCAACAGTGAAAAACAATATCCGTAAAACCACAGATTAGTGATATGAAGGTCCGGCTGTGAAAAATAATAATGAGGCTCACTGACATTTAAATTGGCCTCTACGTGGCCTCAAAATGGGCCTCGAGAGTCTATTGATAATGGCTCCATTTCGGGTAGATGCGCAACATAGGAGGAAAAAAAGATTATGTGCTGTAGAATTGGACTGTAATTGTGAGATGGTATTGGACAAAGTTGCCTTAAAACAGCTCAATCATATGTCCCATAAGCAGTGCAACCACCGCAATCTTGTGCCAGTCCGACCAGTACACTGGTATAAACGCTGTAACATTCAAACCACCATTAAAGCCTTCAGTGCGCTCTATATCCCGCAAAAATTGTAAGAAAACGTATATAGACCAATCTTCATGTTTATAGGTCCTGGAGCGTCTCTCTCAGCTCTATGTTCGCTTTGTGTCCTTACATGCCGGGTATTCAGAGGAAGGGATCCCGTCCTAACTGCGCAACGCTGCGCATTCACCCCAACAGCCTGTTTCGCTGAAAACGCAGCTTTGTCAAGAGGCCCAAATGCGGAAGTTGCGTATTCTTAAAGGTAAAGTCACGTGTATTGTAATGTGATCTGCTGTAGTGATGGGAAAATAATGTAATCCGTCAGAAATGTGTCATATTTAGAGTCCACACCCTGAAAGCATAATATCTACTCAAATCAAATGCTCAAAATAACACTTCACCCCAATTAACATAACCACAATACAGCAACCACCCTTGGCATGGTGGTGAAAATACAAATAGCACTTGCTATAGTAGTAATTGAAATTTTCACATAATATTGGTGTGACAATAGTTACTGTGCAAAATATAGATGGCAGTAAAATGAGTAAGTATAGGCTTCAGGAAATTATCAAAAATCTCGGGTGTCAATGTAAGGATTATTGATACAATAACCTCATATTGTGTTGGATGAAAATATGAACCCCTAATGTAAATTGGAACAAAGTGTACACCTAAGCAATTATTTGTTAACAAAGGCTTGAAAGTTTAAATGCCCATTCAAACCGCATTCTGTTTTATATGTATTCAACCTGAAAATCCACTTAGTTTCCAATTGGAGTAATTGGTTATCCAGGTCACCCCCCCGTACATCCCCATGGAGGCGATCTATGCCCTTAAAATACGAGCCCTTATAATTGCCTTGATGTAAGCAATGGACATGTTTGGCAATGCTAGATAGAAAATTGCAATTTTTAATGTCCAGTAAATGTTCATAAGTACGTCTCTTAAGGGGTCGCTTAGTTTTTCCTACGTATAAATGACCACAATAACAGGTAAATAAATATATTACATGTGTCGTTGTACAGCAAATGTAATGGCGTATATTGAATTCCGAACCTGTTCTCCCAAATGTTCGGGAGGGTTTTAAAAAACGGCATTGTTCACATCTAAAATTTGCTAGAGTCTTGCAACACCTCTTTGTCTACGAGTTAATAGGTCGCCAATGCTAGTATTTCTTCTATAAGTAAATTGTGGATAGGGGGTGACCAGGTGACCAAGAGTTGGATCTCTAGATAGAATATCCCAATGCTTGTGAATTATAGAGCGAATGTCCCTGTCATTTTCATTGTAAGTCAAAATAAGTCTGCTCTGTGCCTGAACATGTTTTGTATCCTTACGTGGTACTTGCCTATTAGGTCGGTGCAAAAGATCATCTCGGTTTTGGGCTATGGCCCATTGCTATGCTGTGTGGAGAGACCGAGTTCTGTACCCCCTAATTTTGAAACGTTGGTATAATTTATAAGCATCCACCTTAAACTCCTCATCTGAAGAACATGAATGTATGTATATGAATGCGCTCAAAGATGCTTTGTATAGCCCTTAATCCTAAACAATGTGGAATACTCATGTACAGGGCCTCTACATCTAGTCCTACCAATATGCAATTAGAATCCAGTACTAGCCCATTAATTTCCCTCAGTAGATGTGTAGTGTCTAACACGAAGGAGTCCAATTGTGTGACCAGGGGCTGTAGTACTGCATCTATGAGCACACAAATGGGTTTGCTAAGTGACTCGCAACCCGAGACAATGGGTCTGCCTGGGGGTTCAACTACTGATTTATGTACCTTTGGTAAGGCATAAAAAGTTGGAATTCTGGGGTGTTTGACTTTCAGGAAGTCGCATGTGTCCAGGTTGATCACCCCACTAGTAAGGGCGTGATCGACCAGGGCAAATAGACTAGCCCTATAGCCCTGTAATTGGGGTAAAAGCACAGGTTGATACCATGCTTTGTTGTTTAGTATTTTTTTGCACATGGAGATATATTGAGATGTATTAATAATTACAACATTGGAACCTTTATCCGAAGGTTTTATTACAATTTCTGGATTAGTTCTTAGAATGTCCATTTCAAAGATCTCTTCTCTACTAAGATTAGGAGATTTATTATTTTTCGTAATATTCAATACATCTTCTGTAACTCTACGTACAAATATCTCTATTGCCCCATGTTCAGAAATGTTTGGATAACGGCAAGACTTTCTTTTAAAGGAAGGTAAGTTCACAATATCACCATTACATTAAAGCCATAAATCATAAATGTTTTGTAGAGTTTCATGGTCCTCCTCAACTCTAGGATCATCCCATAACTCCAATAGTAGTTTTAGGGTTTTGAAGTAATTTCTATCAATTTGGGTAAAATCTATACTCTGTTTCGAGTCCGATTTGGACTATTGAAATTTAAGAAGGAGTTTACGTGCAAATAGATGGACATCTTTGATCACCGAAAAGTGGTCAATAGGCTTAGAAGGAACAAAAGAGAGGCCTCTTTAAAGTACTCCTGTGAGTACCGGGGATAACACTAGTGAAGATAAATTGATGATCTGTAAATTATCGTGAGAGGAAAGGGGAGTGGAAGCCTTCTAAAAAACCGGTACGGGGGCGGTATCTCTAGAGCAGGGGTCCCCAACCTTTTTTACCCGTGAGCCACATTCAGAAATAAAAAGAGTTGGGGAGCAACACAGGCATGCAAAAACTTTATGGGGTCCCAAATAAGGGCTATAATTGGCTATTTGATGACCCATATGTGGACTGGCAGCCTACAGAAGACCTTATTTGACAGTACACCTGGTTTTTATACAACCAAACCTTGCCTCCAAGCCTGTTATTCAAAAATAAGCACCTGCTTTGAGACCACTCGGAGCAACATCCAAGGGTTTGGGGAGCAACATGTTGCTCACGAGCTACGGGTTGGGGATCACTGCTCTAGAGCATTTAAACAAAAAAGGAGTGTTAGAAGCTTCATGTTCTGTGATCCGTGATGTAAAGTGCTCTTTTTTTTTTGGTGCTCTAATCCTTAAACAGTGTGGGCACTCCCACTCACATAGTTGGGTTACTTTATTTTACTTGCAATATATCTATCTCTACCCTTATCTGTCTGTTTTGGTTATTTTCATTATTGTACTGTGTCACAGTAAGCTCTGTAATTTTGTTACACAAATAAAAATAATTTATTGCTAAAGAACCTGTTTCATTATTATTTGTTAAAATTAGCAACATTACAGAATTTACAGCGTAGTGGCACCACTAGTTCCCCAACTTAGGGAATATTGTGTTGGTATATATGGAACCAAAATATTAAAAAATAACAACCATGAACAAAAACATAAGAAATTCCTTATATCTTTGCCTGGCACTTCCACCTCAGCATTTGCAGCCAATAATAGCAAATATGAGCTGTTTGTTAAACTGTATTATGTTTATTTTTCATTTATTGTTTTGCTTACAATCACACATTATCTAAGTAGAATTGACATTGGTGTACATTATTTTGTAAACTCAAATAAATGCATAAAAAAACCCGAATACAATTATGTATAAATCTAAAATGTGTGACACACTGGGGAATTAAGAACATTTCTTCCTCCTATACCAGTTATCTGCAAACATAATATCTAGTATCTGTAGCAAAACGGAACGAAGAAAAGAAATACACAGTTGCAGTGGCATATGCACAAAGTCAAACAACAGACATACAGAGAGAAAAATATAATAGTATTTCAGTTAATTTCCATATCTCTGAACACCTGTATATGGGATTGCATATCCCTGCACCTACTCTCCTACATTTGGAAACATGCACATATACAGCTTTAATTTGAACTAATGTGTTCCTTATTTGTAGTATCTTGATCCTGAAAAGTATTGACACCGTTAATGACTGTATTTGGGTCTTAAAAGAGGTGACTGTGTAATTGTTTCCTCTAGCTCAGGGGTGTCCAACCTTTTTGCATCCCTTGGCCACATTGGAAAAAGAAAAATTGTCTGAATATAGGACACCTGTGTATTTAAGAGACATATTAAAATTTTATTATTACTACTAACTGGGCAATGGGCAGAGTTCCCCCTCCTGACTACACCTATATCCTTTGAAACATAATGTTTCCTTGGGAACCAAGTGTTTCAAGCTGGGCCTCATTCATATCCATCATGGGCCGCAGGTTGGACACCCCTGCTCTAGCTTCTATAAAAATGTTCGGGTGACTTTTATTCTTGTATTATATACCAATTTTACTCTTCTCTGAACATAGACTTCCTTGTCTTATCATTTGCTCATTTGTAAACAGCTGGTAACATCTTTCATAGGAGGATTAACGAGTAATCAGCACAACGATTATCATTCCTTTGTTAAAGCACGTTGTTCACGTTCTACAATGGCCACTTTCCATCGGTATCTATCCAGTAGAAACTTTATTGAACAGCACCACCAAAAAACTTCTTGTGGTTTAAAAGCCTTTATTTGTGCTTCATGGGCATCATAGCAATGTTTCAGGCCTTTTTTCAAGCAACGTTTCAGGCCATGCAGGCCTTTTTCGGGATCAAGATTTTTCGAATTAAAAAAAATTTGAAATTACATTTTTTTTGGGGGGGGGGGAGTCATTTTCGAATTAAAATAATTCGAATTGAACTATAGCATAGTTCGAATTGAACGATTCGAATGATTTAAAAAAAAAATAAATTGTTTCCAGGAGGTCCCCCATAGGCTGCAATGGCAATTCTGCAGCTTTAAGGTGGTGAATAGTCGAATTCGAGTTTTTTTAAAGGGCCAGTACTTTTAATTTTTCAATTTGAATCGAATTTTGGGCTATTCAATAGTCAAAGTAGCCCAAAATTTTTTGAATTTTAAAATTCAAATTTTATTCGAAAATTCAATTCACTTCGACCCTTACAGTTTCCTTCAGTTCACTCTCTGTCTATGTAGTAGTAAAGATTTATAGGGGTATATTTATAAAAGGGTTAACATAGAGGGAACAGTTCTGGTGAACTGCAAATCTGATAAATATGGCCAATATCTGCAAATACAGTTATGGGACCTGTTATCCAGAATGCTCGGGACCTGGGGTTTTCCGGATAACGGGTCTTTCCATAATTTGGATCTTGACACCTTATGACTACTAGAAAATCATGTAAACATTAAATGAACCCAATAGGCTGGTTTTACTTCCAATAAGGATTACTTGCTTTATTTTGGATATTTTTGGATCAGGTACAAGCTACTGGTTTATTATTATAGCGAAAAAGGAAATCATTTTTAAAAATGTGGATTATTTGATAATAATGTAGTCTATGCAAGACGGCCTTTCCGTAATTCAGAAATTTCTGGATAACGGGTTTCCGAATAACAGATCCTATACCTGTATTGCTAAATGGCTAATAGAGAAAATAATTTCTATATCTATTTAACCTTGTTATCAGTTTAATAGGGATATGACTATTAAAATGTCATTGAAACCTATAAGTTGCCCACTGAGCTTAAAGATTAGGATAAATATTGTGTTTTTTCATGGAAGCAAAAGACCTTCAAATTAATTTTAATGCATTAGCTTGTTCTACTGGTCTTTTTATACTATATCTACTAGTATAAATGCTTAATTCCTTTTTATATGTAACATATCTGCTCACATGTGAAATAAAAACTAGCCCTGCAGTCTATCATTTAGATATGTTGGGGGCACAATTATTATTATACATCTGCAAATGAAAACAGATGTGGTTCAATATATGTCACTTGCCCAGAACAATCGCCCATAAGTACCATTCTGTATTTTATATGGTATTACAGAGGATTAACTTTGAAAACTGTACATCATGATCAGCTGATTAAAAGTCCTCTATAATCTTGAAGATTTATGCACCAGAAAACCTTACACAATTGATAAATTGGGTTATTTAAATGAGCTTACGCTCTTATTTGAAACCCAGTACATCAATGCATAGAGGTGAGGATTCATCTGTTACAGATATGGTACAGCCACTAACAGTTTATCTCTGAAATTACCATTTTTATATTTGGGTTTTATTTTGAATACATAGATAGTCTTTGAAAATCTTGCATTCCCCGACACAGCTGTGTATTCATTCATTAAAATAATTTACTGCAGCTATCACATGTATCAGTGGCAGTGGGAAATATGGTTATGTGTAAGAATAAATATGTATTCTTTTGTGTTGAATATCAGAAATGTTCTTTAACCAAAGTTAGCTAGGTATGAAGAATGCAATATTGTTAACTGCAAGGTTACAGAGGACCCTGTAGTTATATTGTTATTGCTACTATATGTTTTTATAGGACTTAATGGTAAAGGCTAAAGAGCTAGGCAGCACCTTTGATTAAGGTCAAATTAATCTTGATTGTGGGGACAATAACCCACTGACTATCATAAGGGTAGAGTGAAATATCCCCATGAAAAGTGGGGCTGCAAAAATGACAATGGGGATTGTTTATCAACACTGGGCAAATTTGCCATGCACAGTAACACATAGTAGTCATCAAATTGTTGAATTCATCGTTCTACCTTGCTGAAAAAATCCACTTATGATCAATAGCTATGGGTTCCTGCCACTGGCAATTTTTCCCTGTGTTGATGAATGGACCCCAGTGTGAGTATTTCTTTTGTTCTGGAACTGCTTGGGCTTAAAGGAAAACTATACCTCCCGAACAATGTAGGTCTCTATAAACAGATATTGCATAAAACAACTCATTTGTAAAACCCTGCTTCATGTAAATAAACCATTTTCATAATAATATACTTTTTTAGTAGCATTTGCCATTGGGTAATCATAAATAGAAAATTGCCATTTAAAAAAAATAAAAAGGACAGCCTCCTGGGATCGTATGATTCAACAGTGCACACAAACATACCAAACAAACTATGAAGTTAGGTCACATGAGCCAATTAACAGACATAATTCTTTCTTTTGCTTCAACTCTTCTTCCTGTTACAGTTAGAGTTGAAATATTTCTGGTCAGGTGATCTCTGAGGCAGCACACAGACCATCACCAAATGGTGGTTTAAGGCAAGAGATGTAAAAGGGCAATATTTACTTAAATATATATTCCAGTTTGGTAAGATAATTTAATATGCCACTTATATGATATAAACCATCTGTTGCTCAAGTATTCATTTTGGGGGTATAGTTTTCCTTTAGTATATGAATCCAGTTATATGTGGGAGCCCTTTCGGAAGCCTCATTACAAAAGTATATATGAATCGTTTCTGTTGGAAAAGTTTCTACAGAGTAATGACAATTTCTGGATCACTTGACTGGATTTCCAAAATTGAAGTTTAAAGTTGAATGTTCCTGCCTCTGGTGTTTCAGTCTGGCAATTCAGTAATTCAGGTGCAGACTGAATTGTTACAATTTGCTCATTAGTTGATACATGTCTCAGCTGCATCTATGGAATGTTAACACAGAAAAAAATCGCCATCGCTCACTCTAACCCACCCTGTGGCATTGACTAGCTACTAGAAACCCCCTTGTGTCAGCGCTTGGTCTAACTCACAATCTGGAATTGACCATCTTCTATAAATAATTAATATGTAATTGTACACAAAAAGAAGAAGAAAGTGCAAGATTACTTTAATATTAGAAAAGCGGTTACAAATATAGACAGCAATTGAAAAGTTTTTTCACATCATTCACCAGAAATAATAATAATAAATAAATTATTATTTCTGGTGAACTATAAGAAACAACTGAACTGAAAAAAAAAAAAACAGTTTGAAAGATGAACAACCCTTCTAACTTACATGGATTCTTCCCCTTTAAATTAAGTTTTAGAATGATGCAGACATTCATATACTAAGACTAAGACAATTTTATGGTTTCTTTAAATATTTAGTTATTTGTTTACCAGCCCTTCAGCTTTGTATTTCAGCAGCTATCTGGTAGCCAAGGTCTCCATTACATTAGCAACCAGGTAGTGGTTTGAACAAGAGACATGAATAGGAGGGGCCTGCATAGAAAGATGAGTCATACAAAGTAACAATAGCAATAAATTTGTAGAGCAATTTTTAGGTTTTGGGCTGCTGGGGTCAGTGACCCCCATTTGAAAGCTGCAAAGAGACAGAAGAGGAAATTATTCCAATCATTCAAACCTATAAAAAATAATGAAAACCAACTGCAAAGTTGCTAAGAATAGGCCATTCTATAACATACTAAAAATAAACTTTTCCGCATAGCAAGTGAGAATTGGTACGAAAAGCGGCCTCGTTATCATTACTGTTTACTGACAATGCATTTCAACTGAGCTTCACCCACAAGCTTCAATCAATATCTCACTATGATAAGCTGGTAGAACTTTATTCTTTTTTTGAATATTCTTTATTTATTGACATTTAAAGTTGAGGGGTGGGTACAGAAAGTAAACAGGGGGGTGGGAAAGGAGCAGGGTAAAGTAAATGCAAATATCTCATTATAATTCACCTTCAGTAACAAATAACATGGACATTGAAGCAATGTACATACATAAATTATTTAGTAGTACTTAATTGTAGCCTTTTATTCCTATATAGCTCACAGTTTAGAAACTATAATCCTTTAAATACAATATAGTCACAAATTGTAATCAAAGTGAAAATCCAAGTCTTAAACTTTATTATTTTTTTAAAGATCCAAGGTGTTCCTATTTCCCTAAAATGGTTCTCAATTATCCCCAACATTCTGTTAATTAAGACCTACTTTTGCTCTCCTTCACAATTTATTCTTCTAATGCTCCTGGTCCCATTTTTCCCTTTCCAAATTCTTAATTTTATGACTACCCATTTTCATTCCCACCCCAAGGCAGGGGAGAGTAAACAACAACATATAAAGTGCACATAGTGTAGTTATAAAATAATCAAATCACTATTTGTGCCAGATCAAATGGTGATTTGATTATTTTATAACATACTACACTATACGCACTTTATATTTTGTTGTTTACTCCCCCGCTAGCTGTGCCGCATTGCCCATTTCGTTGGACATTTTCTATTGGTACTTGAAGAGATTGTATCTGGCCTGGCAGGAGGAGAAAGACTGAAGGTTTAGCAATCTAATCATTTTCTGTTTGTAACTAATAAATATTGATTAATACATTTTTATCTGATAGCTATGGCTGTGCTTTATCTTCCATTCTCTTATAGGATTTGGCTGCAATTGTTTTTGGCAAGGGAGTGACAAAATGTTTTTAAGTTGTTTAATGATGAACATTACAGTGGAAACTGGTTGAGAGAGTTTTCCTTGTAGCCATCACTCAACTTGTGCAGATTAATGGACCTTTCTTGACTCTGTTCAAAGTATTCACCGATGATGGATATGTTGTTCTGTGCTATTTTCAGTAACCCAAATAAACAAGTATACGTTAAGCATATATATAAGTTTTCATGTTTCAGGCAACAATATGTTGGCTTAGTATAAGCTTTAAAGGATATTTTGTTTAAGATATACAGTACAGTGTATATATATCTTTTACTTTTAAATTAACTATGTTGAACACATACTATAAAATGCTTTTATAAAAATCAGGATATATAACTGAACTAGTACAACTGAAAACCTATTTCCCAGGAGAATTTACTTGCCAGTGACCAAATATTGTAGGATTTTATTAATGCACACTGTGGTAGTGTCAATTTTTTGTTTATAAAAATAAAATAGCCTTTTGTCTTCAACATATACATATTCTTTTCAGTTCTGTGTTTTTAGGTGAAAGTGTAATTTGAGCCTCATCTTGAGGATATAATAAAATGTCTAAATATAATCAATTCAAAATTGTGTACTCTTTCTGAAATAACCACGTTACTCTTTATTGTCCATTTCTCGGTAATCTGTATCTCTTCATTCAGTCAGCTTTTGATTGACAGGTCAAAAACATTAGCGTATGATCACTTTGCCTAGGCAATGTAATAGAATAAACTATGCAGCAGCAGAATCATAATTCATGTACCATGTTTATATCGGCAGCCTCCCTCACCCCAACATCTAGGGACTGGGAGAAAAAAAACAGCCATGGAACCAGAAGATTTGCAGTGGCATTGTGGATGCCATTCATTTGCAGCTTGGAATCAGTGGCATAACTATAGAGGAATAAGATCCCATGGTCGCAGGGGGCCCAAGAAAAAGGGGGGCCTGGACCACAGGTCCTTCTTCCTCTATAGCAGTGATCCCCAACCAGTAGCTCGCGGGCAACATGTTGCTCTCCAACCCCTTGGATGTTGCTCCCAGTGGCCTCAAAGTAGGTGCTTATTTTTGAATTACTGGCTTACAGGCAAGATTTGGTCCTGCCAAACATTCTCTCCTGTAGGCTGCCAGTCCATATAGGGATTACCAAAAAGCCAATCAGAGCTCTTATTTGACATCCACATGGACTTTTTCATGCTTGTGTTGCTCTCCAACTCTTTTTTAAATTTAAATGTGGCTCACGAGCAGAAAAGGTTGGGGACCCCTGCTCTATAGCAATGAAATCCCCCTCCTTGCTGCTCTTCTTCTTTTAAATGACACTCTCGTCCCCTTGCAGCAGTGTCTATGCGTGCTGGGCCCTCTGAATTTTTCTGTCTTGGGGGGCCTGGCACACTCTTGTTACGCCTCTGCTTGGAATACTGTTGTCCTGATTTCCATTCAGCAAAAATAAGGTCCTTTTTTCATTTGGGAATAAAGTATATAAACAATGAGTACCATTAGGAAAAGATCACAAAAATGGTTGATGTTTGTAAAATATGTTAATCTTTTTAAAGCAAAGTGGGATCCATGTAGTTATCATTTATTTTTTTTCTCAAGAGCATAGAAGCTACAGGGGTTCTGATCCCATTCAGGGTCTTAGGATCAAAGGAGACTCCATGGGCCACAATAATTTAAGCTGTTCCCTTAAAATTAAAACGTTAAACTTGGCAAGTGTTTGGGATGCCATGTGTTCAGGATGAAAAGGCAATGGAGGATGTACAAACAGGCTTTTAAATGTACTTTTAGTAACTTTAATTTAACTGTTAACAGCTGAGTGGATAAAATTTAGCACCTCCACCACCACCCTTTTTTTTAGCATGGGTGAATTATACACTGTGCTTGTGGAATAAGTGTCACACAGGATTGTGGAGGTGAGGAGACTCTCACTGAAGGAGATGACACACTTTCAGAGGAGGCAGTAGCCTCAGAAGAGGCAAAAAAAAGAGTGAAGTGGCTTTGTGCTCAGTCCGCACAATTAAAGAAACAGTGAAAAATGCAAAGAAACTGAAGATATCATCTGAGAGCTATACTAGTCTGGCTAATACTTACCAATTGCCAGCAGGCTCATTAGGTGCTTAAAATGAGGATTCCATTGAGGTAGCTAGCCCAAGCACATCAACGGATGGTGAAACAAGACACAGAAATGAGGGTAACAGTTTATTTTATCCTTCAGTACCTGGTCATAATCTAAATGACAGCACACCCAACGTAAGCAGATTTAGGTAATCACATTCAAAATGTGGTTAAATCTATGTTAAACATGACCCCTGGCACTTTAGAGTGCCAGTCAAATGCAGGTGTACCAGAATGTACCAGGTGTGCCATAGGGGGATCACTTGTAAAGAGACATCACTAGGTCTTCACTTACAAATGCCTGTTAAAAACATTTATTGTGGTGGCAATATTATCCCTTCTGCCAGCAGCTAAGGGATTTATCAAGCATAAAGGAGACTTTGAGGAGGAGAGGAGAAGACCAGTAGCCAGAATATTAAGGAATACTGAAGGAAACAAGAATCAAATAATTTATATAGTGTAGATAAAGTTAATGTCCTTGACTAATGTGATAAAATAGGATTTTGAATATTTCTTTTGGGTGATGGGTCCCCTTTAAGCAACATATGGCAGTGCACAGAGATCTATAACAGGGAATAAAGAATATTGCTTTGTGGCTAGGGATGTCTTACAGGGTATAGAACCCCAATCCCATTACTCAATAATAAACAGCTACAAAGCCTAATACATGTCATCGGTCTGTAAGAAGCAGGGAAATTGACACTATTTAAATGAATGTTCAGATTGTGGAGGAAACCACCCTGCTTTTTGTTTCCTCAATAAATTTATGCTTAATACCCAAATTAAGAGAGCTGTAAAAGACCTAATGGCAAAACGGCGACTACCCCAGTTAAGCTAGCAAACATGGAGCCATATTTAAAATTATAGCCTAACCAGGAGATGGCAGCAATTAAATTTGGTTGTAGGGAAAGTTTTTGGATTCCACATTCATCCAATTCAAATCCCCAATTTTTGACAACCTTAAATTTGTCAATTCAGATCCTGATACTGTAAAAAATACAGAAAGAACTTCTCAAAGGAAGGAGGTGAAGGCCCTTTTAAAACTTTACTTATGGAGGGTTTTAGGGTGTTGCCTTTAGGTTAGGTCTGGTGCCAAGAGGGGAATGTTGGCAAAAAGTGACATCCAGTCAGCATTCAGATAGTAGTCTTTCTGGAATTTTTCCCTTTAGTTGTTTCTTTAGAGTTATGGGGGTACAAACCCGCATAGGGTTTTAAAGCAATTCGGTAGGTCCAAGTTGGCGAACTGGCCTATCGTTTTTTTTTTTTTAAAGGGGAAGTACTTCGACCATCGAGTATTCGAATTTTCGAATACAATTAAATTCCAATTATTCGAATCAGTGGAATTTTGAAAATTCGATGGTCGAAGTGTCCTCATATTCGAAATTCGAATTTTTTAAAAAAATTAGATCAAATTTCGAATCCTTCATGTGAATTTAGTAAATCTGCCCTTTGTCTAGAGAAACATGGGGGTCTTATAGCGCTGCATGTAAAGAATGGGAGCAGTTTCATACAAATCATCTGGTGGGTAGAGGGAGGTGGAAATATTAGTGCAATTTGTGTTGGAACTATTCAGTTCAGAACAAACAGTGGCCATTATTAAGAAAAAAAACTTTTGGGTATTGCATGTTTCTTGAAGTTAAGCTATCACTAAGGCTCATTTGATTAGGAGAATGCTAAAACCCATAACGCTGAATATCCTTCAAAAATTACTAAATTGCTTGCAGCTGGTCCATTTTGATGATTTTGAAGTTAATTTGTTCTGATTTTCCATTACATATTTTGGAGTATTTAGGATCACTAAAGTAGTTGCTTCAAACAAGATAGCGGATAATGGGTTGCACAGTAAAGATGTTACCTTTTTCAAGCACAGACTGAAAATTACCCTCAGGAAATCTAAGACTGATCAATAATGAAAAGGGTATATCATATGGCTGGGTCCCATCCAAAACACTTTCTTGTGCCGGTTCACAATTATCATTATGTTTTAGTTACCTAGCCCCAAATCTGGATCACAATTTATGTTCTCTAGAACAAGATTCCAATTCATAAGCATGTTTGGTAATTGTGATGACCCGTTGAGAATTCAAGATTTAGGATAGGAGCTGCAACACAAACTTCTTTACTGTGTTTTAGTGAAGACCATAAAATGAAATTGGGTTGCTGGCGATCATATAGTTTCTGGTCATATATTAGGCTTGCATTTGTCAATTCTTTCTCTAAATAATCTATCTCTACACAGATTCTGATCAGAAAACCATTTGGATAAGAGGAAACCCATATCTCATGGGCTGAGAAGAGAGCTAGAGTGAGATCCTATGAACTCAACTTAGATTTCCATAAAGACACAGTCAGGATCATATGGAAGGGAGTTTGAAGCATGGTGTGAGTTAAGGTGATGGAAGTTATTTCTCAGATGCATTGGGAATGGGGTTTGCCCAATATTGTGTTGCTTCATGTTGGGGAAAATTATATTGGAAAAAGTTCTTCCATTTATATCATTAGAAGGATCCGAAGGGATTTACTGTATCTTACCTTCATGTTTCGTGGCCTGAGGTTGTGTTCATCTGGTCTGAAGTGATTTCCAGGTGGATATGGGCAGCCAACTGGGGTTGAAATATTTGTGCAAAAAGAAAGTAAAATTTTCCATAGAAAAATTCACTGTCAGTAAATATGTTAAGTTATAAACATACTGACCTTGAGGGAGGTAATGCAGGCCTGCCTATACCACTATGATGGCACACATTTATCCAAAATTGGCCTGGATAAACAGTATTTAAAGGG
>CM044442.1:82726179-82747505 GCA_024363595.1 Xenopus borealis | reverse complement strand
AAGTTGTAATGGCCTAGGGGTAAAACATTTTAAGGGGTCTAAAAAAGTACAGCAGCATGTGTTCTTATATATATGAAATGCCAGCACATACAATATATAATTCACAGGCTATAGGCTATGGACCCAGTATGGTCAGGGCCCATTTCTATTCACTTTTCTTTTAATATTTATTTTTATTTGTGCTGCTGGATCTGGTTGGGTACACCTACTAGTAGAAAAAGCCAAGCAAGGCTTGTTGCATGGTGCTTAATGCATCCGGACCCAGCAATAGCCTAGAAGGGTGCCCTGTGTGAATGTAGCCTAAGAGCCCCACATGCCATTATTCTGCCACTGTACATATAAACTGGTATCTAAGAAAGAGTTACAACAGTTGCAATCATTTTGGAGAGTTCATCAGGGCAATGGGAGGGTGGAATGTCAACAGATGAAGGCTAATAGATCTATAGCCACAAAATAGTGTTCAACTGGGAAAATGTTTAATAAAACAGAGAAGAAAGACTAACTGACTGCCAAAATGGCCGGCTAGTTTTGCCTGATTAAATGAAAATATTGAATGTGACAGAAATAAAGTAGCATTCCTGGCATGATAGTATCCCCAAGCAGACAACACAATCTTTTGTCCAGTGCCAATGGCAATATAAGTAGTCAGGGAACTTGATAAGTTGTGATAGCAGCAGAATAATATATTAGGATAACAAAGTAATTGAACAATAAAGTGTGTATGTGATACTCTGGTTATAAAAAAAAAGAGCTGATAACATTTAGATGGTCTTAGAATAAACTAGAGGCCTTCCAACATGAAGGCATGCATTCCTACATAACAATAGGAGATTGTGTTGGGGCAATGTCCTTTAAGCTAGTATTTACTGCAAACATGTTCAAGCTTTGCAAGGACACAAACTCTGTTTAGAGCAGAGAAATCACTGGATCATGCTCATACCTCCGAAAATTTGAGGGAGTACCTACATTCTGGTTAAAGGGTTACTGTTTTGGCAGGCTAATTTTTTAAATATAATATTTAAATACCAGGTAGTAAAGTAAAGTAAAGCATCTTCACACTCTAAGGGGCACATTTACTAACAATCAAATTGCAATATTTTCCACAAATCTTGAAAAGACAATTTAAACTTTGAAATAGCAAAGCCTTTATTAAGAAATAACTTACCGAAACTCAGTTTCCACTCCTCTTCAGAAAAGGCGACGATCCATTGTGTGACTCTGGATTTCTCCTCCCTGGCTATCGCCCATATTCTACTGACAGCTTATGAAGTGAGTGGCAGAAGTGAAGGCAGACGGCTTAAACCTTCTATCCAAGGAGTCTCCCTGACCCGCAAGCAGAGCTCTGCGGAGAGCAATGCCCGCTTGCTGCTGAGGGGATGTCAGGGACACCTACAGCTGCCTGCTTTGCAATATGTGAGTGTAAAAAAATGACTAACCATAACAACTTGCCAGCAGAAGAATGTATCTGAATAATATATCACAGATGCAAGGGAACACACTACTCTATGGCTATAAAAGAATTAACCAGGGTTAAGCCTAACGATGACTGTGAGAGATTAATAATGAAGAAAAATTGTATGATGGAAATTAAAACATTTTATCAAATTAAAACATTTTATTTTAAGCAAAATAAAAACCAAAAGGATAATGGTATGGAAGAACATTATCAGACGTTTCTTTTCCCCATGTAACGCATAGAAATGCTTCATAAAAAGTACAAGAAAGACATAGACTTGTATAGTTATAATTCAATCTTGGGATAAGAAATATCAAGACCAGCACTCATTTGCTAAAGGCACAAGTCCACATTAACTGGATGTTATAAGGGTATTACACCCACATGTATGTATATTTTTTTACATTTACCAGGTCACACACAAAAACCTTAGCGTGAAGAGATAAGCTGCCAGTATTGCACCTATCAAACCACAGATCAGACAGGAATGGACAATTGCATATAACCGATTGACCAACAAGCCAAATGATTAGCTTGAAAAAATAAAAAAGTGAAACAGTTTTCCCTTTCAGGCTGTCCAATAAAGCTAGCTGGGTTTTTATTTTGATGCATTCCCTCCTTAAAACTTGAGCCTTACATGTGTCACCATCTTTAGGCTAAGGTTGCCAATGGAACGTTACAAATTATGAGAAAGTCATAACAACACACCGCGTTCTATGTAAATTCAGGCAATAAAATATTTAAAGAAAGCAATTAGAAACATAATAATAACTGATGTACAGTGAATTAATCCATCCAGATAATGGTACTGTGTACTTTCCTAGAGAAATCTAGCAATGTCATTGCTTTATTTCCTGCCAACGGATTGCTTCGTTATATTAACACTGCTCTTGTGCTCAATTTTAATTGGATTAAAAAAAGCAATAGAAGAAAACACCTATAAATATACAGTATACATATACACTGTACATATGTTAAGAGAATAAGGCTGCATTTATTCAAATTCAATATGCAGTACAATGTTAGAGCAAAGGAGGGCAGTGTATCACTTAAAGAGATTCCAAAGAAGGAGAAAGCTTTGGTAACTGAAAGGGATATTACAGATTTTTTTTTAATCAAAATTTAGAAAATAATTCTCATACTGTTTATTTCTAAAGACTGAAATGGTTGCTGCAGTGACATGAATGAAAGCTAAAGCTTGGTACCGCATGTTGAATCACAGCGATTGGTAATATTTCTATTCCAAAGCAAAAATAGGGATGGATATAAGATTGCTGTCTAATTCTTTGTTTTTCATCAAAACAGTGATGAAATAAAATGTTAAATAAATTAATTATTTTTTCCTGACTATTTATAAATGTAAACAAATTATATACTGGGGCAGGAGGATGATATATTATTTTTTATTTTGTCTACAGAAGGAGGAGGAGTTTGCCTATGTGATGAGATGTTTCTGATTCTACATCTCTCACCTTGATTTATGTCTCCTGTTTAATGGACCGTATCAAATGTGAAAAGAACGGCTTGCAAAATGTAAATCAGTTGCAAACAGGAAATTAAAAAAGAATATTTTCATTACAGCCACTCTTCTCTCACATACGGCAATATCCGAAAACATTGTAGCAGAATATTTTATGTAGGCAGGCTTATGCTTCCTATTATGGGCTGTTATTGGAAATTTGTCTCTGAAACCTGCCATGTACACAAAGTGTTTCCAAAAGACAATAAAGAGAGTCTTGACTGACAGAGCAAACTCACTACATATACAGAGGGGCATTTTTCTTTGGAGAACTTTTAAAATAAAACCAACAAGGTACCACAAATGCTGCCACTAAAATGGATATGACAAATATGGGGTTTACAGATGCACAGAATCCAGGATTCATCTGAATCAAAATCCTTTAATATGCATAAACATATGAGAGCCACATTAATTTACAGCTTTGGAAACTAAACATGGCAATTTATATTTTTTGTCTCAAATTCAGATTTGCAAATTAGGGTTCAGTATTTTGCAGAATGATGAAAATTCTGGATTCAGAGCTTTCTTATTAAATGTAAAAGGTAATCACATCTTTTTAACAACATAGGAACACTCTGTTAACTATGTAAAGATACCTCTTGGTCCATTGGCATGGCCATGCTCCATGAAGGGACACCCACAGCTGACGGACCTTACGGATTTAAAAAGGATCTTGCACCAAAGGTGCACTGCGCTTATATTCTGTCTGATCCTTGTTCTTTACCCTGCCTGTCCCTGCCCTCCTCTTGTTAGCTGCCTGACCTTTGTTGTTTTTGACTACTCTCCTAAATCCTGTTGTGTACTGTGTTATTGGTGTGTTTACTCGGGTTGTGACCTTGACTACTCTCTCGTCTCTCTAATTTGTACTGCATCCCTTGATTGGTATTGACAAGGCCTATTCCTCGACCACCCTACTTCTTCTCCAGTTCAGTTCCAATGTTCGTTCCCTTGGCTTCCCAGAACTCTCTCCTTGGTCCTCTCCTGTTAAGACCTGGCGGGACCTGAGTAGCGGAGAGTTCCTTCCAAAGCGAAAGGTAGGAAAGGTGGAAGAGAGTTAGCCGCTTGGGGCTAGTTCTGGGTTTGGGACTCCGTTTGCAACACTCTAATACCCACATTTTTGTAGGGAATTTGTTTTGGCATGCTGAGCAATATGCAAGAATGGGTCTAGTAGGCTTGCATGCTGAATTACATTCCTTGTCAAATGTCTCTCATCATGTCAGAATCAATGCTTGTTAGTCAACAAGTCTATTAATCTATTGTGTGAAAAATGAAATATTACAGTAAAGCAACAACGATGTGTTCTAAATGAAAATCCAATCCCAATAAAAAATAACAGATGCATTCAATCAAATTAGTTTTGATGGTATTGTATACTAAATATATAATATATATATATATATATTATATATTTGTCTTCAAACAAAACTAGGTGATGGGGCAAGCTACGGGTGATGAGATTTAATGAAGTAGTAGGACCTTTGCCTAACTTGTAATTGCTGCATTTTTCTGGTATTTAGTCTATGCAAGCCTGTTACTGGAGCGTAACAACTGCTTATGTCTACTGGGCACCAGGCAGTCATTTAAGGTGAAGCCAAGGTGTGTGTGTGTGAGCGATTTGTGTCTAATCACACTAATGTATTGGAAGGCTGCTCAAAATGTGAAAAATTTAATCATTTTAATTTTTAGTCACTGATCCAATGCCCATCCTTCCAGTAATATTAATTTCACCCCAAGCACTTTTTCCATGCAGTATAAACTACTGCAGTCCAGGATATTCATTGACTAATTCCATTACAGTGCTTTTTACATGCAAAAAGATACCTTTCACATTGGAAAAGTACTCACATTTAGCATTTGAGAGTGTACAGCAGGGCTCTTTGGACTTTTTGAAGCAGGGTCCCCCAACCTTTTTGACCTGTGAGCCACATTCAAATGTAAAAATAGTTGGGAGCAACACAAGCATGAAAAAGTCCCTGGGGTTGCCAAATAACGGCTGTGATTGGTTATTTGGTAGCCCCTTTGGGACTGGCAGCCTACAGGAGGCTCTGCTTGGTACTATACTTAGTTTTTATGCAATTAAAACTTGCTTCCTAGGCTGGAGTTCAAAAATAAGCACCTGCTATGAGGACAATGAGAGCAACATCCAAGGAGTTGGAGAGCAACATGTTGCTCGCGAGCTACTGGTTAGGGATCACTGTTTTAAAGATTGCATCAAAACAGTGAACCTTTTGCTGTAGATTCAGTTTTTTATTGGGCTTTCATCTTCGATTTTTCTGTTCTAAGCATGTCATCTTCTAAAGGTTTAAGGTTACCAGCAGAGAGATATCCTTTAGTGGTTCCATCCAGCGGAGTCCTTTCCCAGCTCAGTGCCCTTTCACTTTAGTCAAGGTATCTCCTGAGAGAGCCAACTTGAGACTATAAATTCTCATTTGATCAAATGTTGTTCTTCAACTTACCCAAGCAGATGGTTCCCTTAGGATACAACTTGTTTTCTGGGCAAGACTACAGTATGGGGCTGCCACCGAAAAAGGTGAGGAATGCAATGAAAAGGGAGTGAATGCTGATGAAACTAAGGTTTGTTGTAGGTACTCATTAACTAACTTAAATATTACTTGAACTAAAGCAGGATTATTGTTACACCATGTGAGTTAAGTGTAAGGTTGTTTCTTAGGCAACAAAAGTATTGTTACAGCCTAAAAGGTCTGGAAATCTCTGTCATAAAATACATTTCCACTGAACTGTATTGTAAAGAGAATCATCACAATGGAACATGTGAGACATACTTCACAAGCACTTTGAAGAGAAAAATATGTCTAATCTTCCACTTTCCATAACACTTTAGCTTTTGTAATAGTGAAAAGTGACTAATATTTTCCAGTGCCTTCAATAAATGCATCATTATTTTAGAGCTGTATGTGTGTGTATTTTGTAAATCTTTATTTGTACAATGCCATTGATGTAGAGCCTTGCAGAATTAGCAAGCACAACAAAATAATACATAACTAGGAGCTGTATAAAGATTAGAGATCCAAAAATAAGCAGCGTAAAAATATACTCAATACAAACCATCTTTTTCATTCTGCAACTCTTTGTGTTGATTCAAAGGGGAACTATCGTGAACATTAAAATGTCATATAAGCTTTATTATACTGAAATAATACGTTTTCTAAATATAATCAATTATACATTTTGTACTTTTTTTGAAATAATCAAATTTATCTTCACTATCACTCTTTCAGCGTCTCTTTCTCTTTTATCTCTCTTCATGCAGGAGTTAGATCCAATATATCTTTTACAGGGCTCCTTTTGCCTAGAAAATATTTTAGAGCACACTCTATCAAAATAACCAGACATCATGTCTCTGTACATACATGATTTATACAAAAGGCAGTTATTTTGTTAAGATTTTGTTTGCACTGCAATCAGTTTTTTGAGTGAGCTCTAATACATCTGCTAGGAAAGTCCACCCTGTAATATATATTAGATCTAAATGTCAATGAAAATCTGACACCCAACGGCTTCAAGAAGACAGAATGAAGAGAAACAGAGGGATAGTGAATATAAATTTGATTATTTCAGAAAAAAAATCCAGAATATTTATGAAAATTTCTTATTTCAGTATGATGAAGCTTATATTAAATTTTCTCAGTAGTTCTCCTTTAAGTACTTTGTTGCTTATAGTATTATTGTAACAATCTATAGAAGTTGCTGTTTCTTTTCAGAAGGAAATTTTAAAAGCAGACCAGGGCTACAGGATTTTGAACATACCCTGTAAGGTCCGTCTGTGACTGCAGAAGTACTGAAGCACATGCTAAGACACTCACTGCCCGAATTGCTTTGCTGTCTGTGAAACACTCACAAGCTGCTGCTGGAATTTCAAGGTTAAGAACATTAAATAGATACACGGCTGTGCAATTCATTGTAAAACCATCCATCAACATCAGCAGCAGTTCTCAGGGTTGAATGGCAATACTAAGGACCCCAAGCCAAAAATGCAATTGATGGGCACCAATACAGTTCCCCATTGTCATCTAGTCATTTGACACTAAGGCAAAACCATCAGATCAGCCTATAGCCTACTTCAAAGTGGGCGTGCTGGGAAAAGATCTACTCGTCTGGTGACCATGCCAAACGAACGTACTGTTTTATGGCAGTACTACCCTCACTCTGATACACTCACATATATAATACTAAATCTGCCAAGGGCTGCATATGTTGGGCCTGCCTGCTTGAAAATCCAGGTTTGTTATGGAATGACCAAAAAATTTTTAATTTTTGAAGTAGCACTGTTTTTTTGTCTGACTCTCAAGTGTCATGATCATACTGTGAAGAGGAAATCCTTATTAAAGATTTTATTAAAGAGTTTTTTTTTTGCTCTATACATATAGTTCTGTGCATGTGCATTTTCAAGGACTAAAGCTGGCCATACATTTGAAGATCCGCTCGTTTGGCATGGTCACCAGACGAGTAGATCTTTTCCCAGCATGCCCACTTTGAAGTAGGCTATAGGCTGATCTGATGGTTTTGCCTTAGTGTCAAATGCCTAGATGACAATGGGGATACGCCATTGCACCCCATTAATGAGTTAATGTGGTCATTAGCCCAACAAGATTTTTAAATCACATAGATATCTATCTATGAACATGCGCACCTTTGGTGATCACATACTACAGGAGTAAATGTGCAAGATGGCACCTGTGAACCCAGCAGTGTTTCTGCTTCTTATCAACATGTACGGTTTAGTGGCTAAAGTTTTATGTAGCTGTTGTAGCCTTGTGATCTGAAGGAAACCCAAACAAATGTTGCATCCTTTCTAATAATACATCAAATGGTACCTTCAGCTTACTTTATAGTCACTCTTTTCAGATTTATTCATTGTCTTAAGCAAATGATGCTTATGAACTTGGTAAGCAGCTATTCATCAAATGCAAGAAAGCATTAAATATGCAAACTTGGAAAGTTTCACTTGAGTGATGTATTTGGAGTATCAGGGCTGGATTTACATGACATCCCCTTCCCCCCACTCTCACCTCTTACCTTTTTTGCTGCTTCTTCAAGATCGGTGGGCTGGAGATTCAAACCACTTTCAAAATCTCCTGCTCATTCTCCAGTTCCCATCATGCTGTCCCTAGCAACTTGCCACCCTAATAATCTCAATTAAATACTAAGTAGCCTTGTAATGGGACTTATAATTATATATACACAATATGTACATTTTGAGTTGGTCCCTAAGCTCAGGTAACTAACAGTGGCACAGAGGATGTACTGTGAATCAACAGAAACAACGATAGGGAGCTACTGAGCTGCAAAATATGTTAGTGCTATATAAATACAAGTTAATAATCATAATAATGAGGCATATATTCAAGGGGCAGAGATCTACTCTGCTAAAGGGTTGTTGTCACTTTGGGCTCATACAGAATCTCAAATCAAAATGTGCAGCATTTCTGGTTTGCTATTTGTTTAATGTAGTCTTTATTTTTCCACTCAAGACTACAGGACTTTTAGGTGGTCATATAAAAATTAAAGCAAATATCCCTTCAGATTAATGTAGGGTTACGAAAATGCCACCTCAAAGCCCTGTTCAGTTTCTTTCCCACGATGCTAACATGCTGAAGAAATATACAGAAATTCAGACTGGCTGTTTTATTCTGCATTAAGTAATCTTTGTCAATTTCTTGTTGTCTAACAATAGCAAGAGTCCACACACCTGGACAAATACAGTTATATACCCATTACCTACTGTTTAACACCATGTCCACCCTTTTCTTCTGCATTGTGATAATAGCCACTTTTCATCTGCAAATTCAAAATCTATTGGTAAGTGAGGCTTCTTGTTTACCTGCATAGTTACTGCATATACTTTTGATAAAACTCTAAGCTGACATCCTTGTTCAGCAGGACCCAGCTCTTGCAGATTCTACAGGTGTTCCACAATGACACCTGTTTCATGGAGAACAAATACGATTTATTTCAAAATACATATTACCCAAGCAGTCAGACAACATTTTCATAGAATACATACAGAACTGTTTGTTTTAAAATTCAGGAACTCCAAGCAAACATCATCCAGCCAGACTGGATATACAACAGATATGTGCTCTTCTGGTGCAGATTAACCATGTTAAATATTTTTCTCTAACAGAGGGATGTAAAAATTTCTGCCCTCCAGCTGTTGTTGACTCAACTCCAGGCCTGCCCCAACAACTGAAGCATTTCCCCAATAATTCTGTGCAATATCCTATTTACATCAATGGTATTATAAACAAAGGTAACTGGGAAGTGGGTGTATTAAAAAAAGTGGGTGGATACAAGCACATATACTAGTGAAAGAGCTAGATGCCATATTACAAAATAGCTTTACCCATCTGTTACCACCACTTTCATAGTTCCACTAATTCTGCCCACCTGTATTCCTCAGTCCATGCAAATGGGAATTTGTTTTGGGTTGTTTAGGTTACAGTTTTCTTTTTTCATGAAAGGTAACATCATTTTGGTTAAAAATAACCTAATGGGATTCTGGAATTAAGTGTAATTGTGGTAATTCAGATTACAAGAATGACAGATTCTGTGCTGGAGAGGTCTTCTTTGCTACATCAACATAAATAGCAGTTAGGATGCAGTGATTCTCTATGTAGGGTGGCAAAGGTTGGAGTTAAAAATACACTCTGTGACATGTATGCAGGGTCTTTAGATGAGCAGAATACAGAGAGAAAATTGGCCTAATATTATTTACTTATAAAACCATAGGGAATGATGGCAAACATTATAAATTTCCAGGTAATTGTAAAAAAAATCACAGTTGGGAATTTATGTGACAGTTCACAATTTAAACTGAATCAATAAAATTTCACTCAAGATTTACCAAACCATTTTTTTAATTAAATAATTAGCATTTCAACCCGATTACATTCTTGGTCAGGCCAATCTGTTCAGCTAGAAAAATGTGTGTCAACTACAAATCCTTAATAATGGCATTTTAGCAAATTGGATATCTAGCAAAAAAAAAACTGACAGGGCGTTTTTGACCTGTGTTCCCCTGTGTTGTGTTTGGCTGCGATCAGGTCTAGAACACCTCATTCCTTTCAATGAGGTTGTACCCACAAGACGCGTGTAAGCACTGGGTACAACCTCATTGAAAAGAGTGAGGTGCGTTTAGACCTGCGCTCCCCTGCGGCTGAACGCAGCCAAACGCAATGCAGGGGAGCGCAGGTCAAAAACGCCCGCGTGTAAGGGCCCTTAGAATATATTGTGGTGTTTATACAAATGGCTTGCAGAGGTCACTGTGCACATGAGACTGTTCCTAGAGCAGGATTTAACCCTTGCAAAGGCTATTTCAGTTGCTAGCCAAATTGAAACAGCAGTGGCAGAGGCTAAAACTCTCAGTCAGGGAACTACTGGGAATGTACAGACTGTGAATCCAGTCACAGGCAAAATAAAGTGCTAAGGAAAGGGATTCACTGCAAAAACGTGCAGCAAATACAAATAAAAAATACTGCTTTCACTGTGGTTCAACACAACACAACACACTGCAAACTATGCCACACGTCCTGGAAAAGCTGTACAGTGCCGCAAATGCTCAAAGGTAGGTCACTTTGCTAAGATCTGCTGTAGTTCTGCTAAAGATGTTCATGAACTCACTACTACAAATGTTACAGTATTCAGTATGGATAAAGCTGGTACATTTATTCCAGACAAGTTGCGCTGTCAATGTCAATACTACTTCTGCAGACAAGAGACACTCCATTAATCTGACGCTTGATACAGGTTCAGCTGTTTCTATACAACCAAAGGATATTTGCTTGAAATACTTTGCAAAAGATATGCTTGTTGCACCTGCCCTGAGACTGGTTAGTTACTTAAAGGATCCAATCCCTGTGCTTGGTTGCTTGCCATTGACTGTACAATTTAAATCAAATACTGCAAAATGTGACTTTTACATTGTGATTAAGGGTACTGCTATACTTGGAAGGGATCTTTTTGCTGCATTAAACTTACAATTATTGGATGGTCTCATTACTACAGCACCAGTGCCTGCCACACAGCCTGTGTCTAAAATTTCACCACAAAACAACACTTCACTGGGCTGTGCAAAGAACTTTGTGCACAAAGTTAAGTTGATACCAGATGTAAAACCAGTATGCCAGAAATTGAGGCAATTGCCCTACTCTATAAGGAAGACTGTCTCACAGGAACTAAAGAAACTGGTAGAGCAAGATGTGATTGAAAAATCAGAATCCTCCAAATGGGTTTCACCCATTATTGTAACAATGAAGAAAACTGGAGTTATATGATTGTGTGTTGATCTCCGTGAACCTAATAAAGCAGTTGTTATGGATAATCATCCCTTGCCGCACATAGAGGAAATATTTTCAGAGCAAAATTCTTTTCTACTCTGGATCTTCAGAGTGCTTACCATCGAGTATTACTGCATGAGGAAAGCAGAGACCTCACTGCATTTATCACCCATGATGGTTTGTTTCGGTTCAAGTGTGTACCTTTTGGACTGGCTTTAGCACAGAGTTTTTTTTCAAAGACTGATGTCTTGTATACTCCATGAGATCCCTGGTGTACAATGCTACTTGGATGATATAATTGTCTAAGCTCCAACAATCGATCTTCATGACTTGTACCTAGAAAAGGTTCTGAAATGCATTGATTCTGCAGGACTGAAACTGAACCTTTCCAAATGCCACTTCAGACAAAACTCAGCTGTCATTTCTGGGTCATATCATTTCACAAGAGGGATTACTGCCGGACCCTGACTATGTCAAGGCTGTTACACAGGCACCTACTCCATCTCATTTCCAGACCTTACAAGCTTTCTTAGGTCTTACTTCATGGTATTCTAAGTTTATTCCAAACTATGCTTCAGTTGTGGAACCACCTAAGAGCACTAATAGGTGATATTTCAAGTCTGGTTTGGTCAGAGACTGCTCAACATAGCTTTGAAATAGTGAAACAGTTAATTGTGAACAGTCCAGCACTAGCTTTATTTGATCCTGCACTACCCACTATGGTTACTACAGACACTTCAGTCTATGGCGTTGGTGCAGTTCTCACACAGAACCATGCTGATCATTCAGAGAAAACTGTTGCATTTGCATCCAGAACACTTACAGAGTCAGAGCGTAAGAATTCAACTGTTGAAAAAGAAGCTCTAGCATGTGTTTGGGCAACAGAAAAATGGAGAACCTATCTATGGGGTAGAGAATTTACCTTATGCACGGATCATAGCCCTTTAACTACACTGCTTACAACAAAGGGACTAGGAAGAGCATATAGCTAGATGGTCAGCAAGGTTACTAAATTTCAACTAAAAAATGCAATACAAATATGTTTTGAAAAACTTTACTGCTGATTGTTTGTCACACCTTTACCTGCAGCTTCTGATACACTGGATAAGGACATAGAAGTTGTAGCATTGACTGATTTACTATCATCTACAATTACAGCTGCTGATTTTAAGCAAGCTTGCCTCACATGTTCAATCCAAGTAAAACTATGGGACATCTTACAAAGCAAATGGCCAAATGCTGAGAAGAAATTCAGTCCTGATCTTCAAACTTACTACAGAATTAGGCACGAACTGTCATTAGTATATGGCTATGTTGCCCGAGGAACTCACCGCTTACTGGTACCAGAGAGAGTGAAAAGCTCATACAACTGGCACATGAGAGTCATCAAGACATTCTACTTACAAAACAAAGACTAGGAGAACTATACTGGTGGCCAGCAATGGATGACGATGTGGTAACAACCATTCATTCTTGTGTTACTTGTCAGAATCATGACAAAACAGCTATCACACATACACCAACACTTCAGCCAGTACCATTCCCTGATTCAGCATGGGAAAAACTTGCTAATGATATTGTGGGTCCTTTTGCAGATGCTCCCATAGACTGCAGATTTGCTATAACCTTGATAGACTATTATAGTAAATGGCCTGAAATTGCATTTGTTTCTCATATAACATCAGCTACAGTAATGACATTTCAGTCTACAGTCTTCAGCAGAGAAGGTAACCCAAAGGAGTTAATATTAGACAATGGACCACAGTTTGTCTCATCTGAGTTTGAAATCTTTCTGAGAGAGAGGAATATTGTGCATAGGAAATCTTCAGTGTATTACCCACAAGCAAATGGAGCAATCAAGCGATTCAACTGAAGTCTGAAAGAAGCACTACAGACAGCAAATCTTACTGGGACAGAGTTCCTACATAACTACAGAGCTACGTGCCATGCAACAACCCAATAATCTCCAGCTGAATTATTACATGGCAGACAGATGTGCACTAAGTTACATGTTGCAGACATCAAACTTTCATTAAATACTGTTCCTACAAAAACATCTACTGCTGACATTGTCAAACATCAACAAGTCAAATGCAAGGCTTATACTGACAGAAAACGCTCTGCAAGAGAAGTTCAGCCTGGATCTTGAATCAAAATTAAGAAACCAGGAATGCTGAAACAAGGACAATCTAAAGTTACTACACCACTTAAAGTGAGATGCCAGCGACGACCATACACATACTGTATGAACTGTCTGATGGACACATATGGAATGCAAGTTGTCTTGCTCCTACTAGATATGACTTTGGAGAAGCTCCATTTGATGAAGGACATTTTCTTGCTCCTGATGCCAACTGCAATAGGCCTGCATAAAGTGAACCTATAAGGCATACTGAGAGAATCAGAAAACTACCCGCATGGACCAAGGACTATGTGATGTGAATAGTGTATAATATTGTTTATTGATTGCATACGTTTCATTGTTGTTGTTTATTATTTGCATAAATGCTTTCCTACTATAGAGGGAATATGTGGTGTTTATACAAATGGCCTGCAGAGGCCACTGTGCACATGAGTTATATTGTGTATTCACTTCACCTTCTTTACTGTTTAAAAGCAATAGAGTTCAAGTTACTGCTGTTGTGTAATGGCTGCATGAAGCTTTTAATAAAGCCCTGTTATCAGGGGCATTTCAGGGGCTGCTGCCCCCTCCCGCTCCACGCTTCTAGCGTCGGAGCAGGTGGAGGAGGGGCCGCATCGCTAGTGCAGCAAAAGCTATTTTAAGAAACGGAAATTGGGCTCTTAAAGTTACCAGAGGCGGCTTTTTGCTGCCCCTGGTAACAGGCCGCTCCGTGCCGCCTGAGGCAAGGGTCTCACCTTGCCTCATGGCCGGAGTGGCCCTGCCTGTTATACTCTGCTCATCCTCGACTATCAAAATACAATACATGTATTGCCAAATCGCTGGCAAAATTAAATTTTATTACAAAAAAGGTACACTTATGTATATGATCTGAACAAATAAACATAACAAAAGAAATCATCATCAAACACACAATCTTGTGTTTTTGGGCTCTAAATAAACAGTACAAGATCCCTTACCAAGCTCAGTTTTGAGCAGGCCATTGTACCTTTCAATATAAAAAAATATATATATCTCTTTTCTCCAGTTTGTTTTACCATTCAGCATATGTGTAAGGATGTTTACTTTCAAATGTTAAAGGGGTGGTTCACCTGCCAGTTAAGTTTTAGTATGTTATAGAATGTCAAGTTCTAAGACACTTTCCAAATGGTCTTCAATATCTATTTCATTCATATTCCAATCTTTTATTCTAATCAGCTCATGGTTGATATGTCAATTTGGACCCTAGCAACCAGATTGCGCAAACTGCAAACTTGAGAGATAGTAAAAAGCTAAATGACTCCAAAACAACAAAAAATAAAACATGAAAAACTATAGCAAACGGTCTCAGAATATCACTCTCTGCATTATATTAAAAGTTAATTTCACTCCAATTATCAGCAAACTAGCTAATATACAGTATATATATATATATGCTATTAGCGATAAACTATTGCTGCAAAATTTGCAGGGGCGTTATATATATACACTGTTATATACAGTATATATACATACATATAAGGTTTGCTTTATGTCCTGAGGAAGGCTCTAAAGTAAGCCAAAACTAATAAAAGATACTAAATAAAATGATCTACAACAGCATATATGCACAGCGCTGCAAAATATGTTGGCATATAAATACATGTTGATGTTGATATGTCGCCCTTGTTAAAGGAGCTCCTTTTCACTATGTTACCTCTGCTTGTCATATAAAAAAATCGTAATCTCCCAGTTGCTTATACCAGAAATACTCCAACCAGCTTGACCAAAGCCCCTTTTAAATTTCCCATTAATTATGTAACTATAGGTATAATATTCAATTCAGTTGTTTCTCCAGAGTGCAAAGAAAAAGGAGATGTGGATGGCAAGAAGAGGAGTAATGATGTCTTCGGAGGTCATGCATGAAGAAATTCTAGCACGAATTCACAGAAAGTTTGCCAGTGGTGAAACTGCAAATTTCACAGCAAAAGTGTAATGGGTGAAAAAGTAATTGACCTTGGGAAATGTGGGACTTTACTATAAAGCACTTTTGACATTGAAATACCTAGATCACTATACTTCTAAACTTATTTATATTAGGCATGTTTCACTTGAAGAAAAAGTTGAACCAGATGAGCACCGACACCAATTATTAGAGTGTTGTGCAGCAAGGACTATATGATCAGTAATTGTTTGATACTGTAGCAAAATGCAATCCTTTCTAAAAGGACTCAACGTCTTTTTCATATAGGAGCACACATAACAGTTTTATGCAAATGTTTACACCTAGGTGGAACCAAATAAGAAAATGGAAAGTGTAATACCAGCCAGCATAATGTAAAATAAACAGAAACATGACTTCATGGCTGAGTAATGCTCATCATTGTATTTTCATCTTGGTTAAGTCAAATAACAACAGTTATCACAAAAGTGATGTATTTGTTTTCCTACAGCAAGCACCAATGAGTTTTGCACATTTACTAGATGTGAGGACAGGACAGATGAGGTCTTGTTTTGTACTAGTAGTACATGAATATGCCATATCTAATTTCTATCAGATATACATTACCAGTTATTATATTTGAGAGCCCAAGCAGACTCAGGCTAGTGATTTTTCACAATACATGGTAACTTATAAATAGAAGCAAACACACACAAATATATATTGTGTAGTGGCAGAGATCCTTGCATAGGATGACTAAATTGAAATAAGCTATGTTAGGATATGCACAGTGATTTATTTTGTCTGCCTGTATTTGTGGTATAAATGTTTTTCCCCTTTCTCTATTGCTGGCCAGCAAACCTTTTTTTCTTCTCATTTTTCTTCCTATGCAGACAAAGTAATAAACTATGCTCTCCACATTTTACCCAGCATTGCAAAAATCAACAAAAATATTATTTACCAAGTGTATCTGTTCCCATTTGGTATAATGTGAGCAAAACCTTAGCACTGGGTGTTTGCAGAATGCATGCAATGAGCAACTGGTAACAGCTGAAGCAGGTCACATTTAGGGTAGAACTACATGTGCGATTTGGCTCGATCCGACGCGATGCAACAAATCGCTGGTGTCAAGTTGGATGTGCCGACGATAAGGTAAGTTGTAGGAATGACGGATGTAGTCACAGCGTGCATCCAACTGTCGGATCTTCGGCACATCCGAGTTGACACCAGGGTTTCGTCGTTACCCTAAAACAAAATGTGTTTTTCTTATATGCTGGTTTTGCCTGTGTTTTTTTTTGTGAATAATAAGATTGTAAGCTCCTTTTATAGGGAGATAGAAAGCAAAAATCTATATTTATACAAATGTATTTTTTTGTTAATAGTTTCACCTTTGTTTTAGGAGACTCATGTGTCTTTAAGAGCATGGGCTGCTGGGAAAGACTTCCATACATAAGTAACATACAAAATGCTGTTTATGATAACTCCTGATCTCAGAGCAAGCAGTCTGAGTGTAGGGTGACTGCCTAAAAAAATGGAGTTGGAACAGTGCTTTCTGTGCAAAAATACTTTTCTTCTGTTTTTGTTTATTTTTGCTCTGGAAATAAATTTACCTTCCAACAACTGCAGGCTCCTGATCCTTGATGAATTCAGGAAGAACTCCCATCCCAACAAGCTATGTACCTACTCTATTTGTCGGACTGAGAATCCCACTGACTATTATTTAGCCAGAGTCATAGAAGTATTAGTGACAGAATGTCAAGAGTTCAGATTTTAGTTACACTTTGGCAAATTTACTATACAAATTAGTACAACTAAACTGAAGTGAGATAAAAGAACACCTGTGACTAAGCACTTTGATACTATGAAACAGGACAGGATTCCATTGTAAGACTCGGTTTTAAGACTGTCAACCTGAAAGATTTTCCGAGTTAAGCTGCTGACATTGGTCATCAAGCCAACCAAATGCAGGCTTATGTTTACTTGCAAAAAATCTATGGGTTGTGTTATTTTAAACAGAACAAACAACAAAATTAAATTACCATGCGCAGATAATCCCACTGCCTTATGGACTCTTGCTAACAAAACAGTCACCACAAAGGGAGAAAGGTTTGCATCTAATTATCTGCCTTAAAAATACCAAACAAGGAGTAGCTTCAGTTTCCCTGTTTTGTCCTGTTTAACTCAAGAAATAGCAAAAATATATGTTTTTGGTGATTAAATCAATAGGCAAAAAGTATGATGAGCACAAGCCCAATTCTATGAACTCATATTGAATAAGGGGTGTGCTGCCTCTTTCATTAGCGTCTGCATTGGTAATGCCTACTTATGTTAGAATTCAGGGAAAAAATAGCATTGCAGATAAAAACAAAAGCAGTTTTGCTGTTGTCACTGAAATAGAATAGCTACTTTCTGCCATATAATTATGGTTATAAAATTATCCTTATGTTCAAAAAAACAATGTAATGATTCAACTAAAGCAGACGTTTGCTTTCCCAACATGTGACATATACTTCAACCTGCTCAAGGTGGAGGTTTCCATATGGTTGTATTGTTATGAGTTTGCTAAAGGCTGTGTATTCTTGAATGGTTGTCATACATTAAATAATGCTTTATCCTAGTAACATAAAGAAATTTACTTTACTCCAGTACTGTTTACCTTATTTTGGCGTGTACTTGCTAACCCACTTGGAAAGCTGTGTTTGAGCAGAATATTATATTCTGTTTGAAATGTCAATACATATATTTTTAAAGCTGTGAAATACTGTCTTAAGCAACAATGAATGTCCAAAAAATTAAATTTCTGATTTTGGTATAGGAAACTGGAAATATTAAAATGCTATCTTTACAGAAGTAATATGTTCTAATAAGTAACAGCTGGGCTCTGCTTGTAATGTAAGAGCGATGAACAATAAAGACACGATGAGCAAAGATCAAGACAGGCTAACCAAATAAGCAGATCTTGTAAGACGTTACTACAGAGTTTTGAAATCATAAGAGAAGCATAGACTCAAACATATGTCCTAGACACAAACATACACTCAAGTAACTATTGGTTAGCAAAGAATATATATTGTCCTCCTGTGTATGACTATGAATATAGTAGAAAGCATAGCAAGAAACAGGCTTATACTGTCATTTTAAAAAGTTTGCTGTGTACATTCTAAAGCCAGAAATTGTAGCCAGCTCAGCAGTTATGACAGGATAACACAAAGTTTCAAACCACACCAGCACATTGTTTTTGATATACTGAAAAATGCTTTCCAAGCAGTTTGCAAAATGCTTATACGTCATATAAGGCTTCTGAAACCCTGATGCCTTCAGCTTATTTGTACCTTCGTGCATCCAACTACAATCAATAGCTGGTGAATGATGTTTGTTGGGGCCGAGGGCACAGAAACAGTTGAAATATAAATATATATATATATTTAAAACAATTGCAAGGAGGTCCGCACTCTCAGGACTTATAAAAATATAAAAAGATTTATGGCATGAAACTAATGTTTTGGCCTCCTGAAGGCCTTCCTCAGAGTGACAAACAGAGTACAAAGACCGCCTTAAAGGAACAGTTCAGGGTAAAATTAAAAACTGGGTAAATAGTTAGGCTGTGCAAAATAAAAAATGTTTATAATATAGTTAGTCAGGGAAAAATGCAAACTTTAAAGGCTGGAGTGACTGGATGTGTAATATAATAGCCAGAATCCAACTTCCTGCTTTTCAGCTCCCTAAATCTGAGTTAGTCAGCGACTTGAAGGGGGGCCACATGGGACATAGTTGTTTGTAATAGATCCTCAGCATTCAGCTCAGATTCAAAAGCAACAGTTATGACCCATGTGGCCCTCTCTCAAGTCACTGATTGGATACTGCCTGGTAACCAGGGTAACCAGTCAGTGTAAACAAAAGAGAGCTGAAAAGCAAGAAGTATTGTTCTGTTCTGTTAGGTCACTCCAGCCTTTATACATTACATTTTTGCCTAACTAACTATATTGAAAACATGTTTTATTTTGCACAGCCTATCTATTTACCCAGTTTTTACTTTTATACTGAACAATTCCTTTAAATGTACAATATATATTGTTTTCTTTTAACTACCTAAAAGATTTGTAGATCTTAAGTGCAAAGGCATGTGTCATTTATATGGGGTGCTACACATAAATAGATGCATTTTGCCTTCAGTTTCTGGCACAAATTAAAGAAACAATGTTGGACAAGACTGGAGGAGACTTTTTATACATGACTAAAGATGTTTGTAGTTCCTTTTTTAATGTATAAATGAAAGTCAATAACCTCTGACAAAATTTATTTTACTTGAAAAAAGAAAAGTTAATTAATTTTGTTTGTTTATAAGGCAAATTAGCAATCCAGTCTCAACCATTATATGTTTAACACATTTAAGCAGCAGTTACTTGATAATGTTGATCATTGGCATCAGTTCCTACCACAGTGTAACTTACCATCTAACTTTCCTCTTATATTAACCTTTGTGTTAGAGTCCTGCAGTGGGTCAGATACCCGTGGTTTACCCGCAAAAACATGCGGTACCGGTTGTGGGTAGAATTCCGGATGTGGGTATAGACGTGGGTCGGCGGTTCTGCAGGGCAAATTTTACTCATTTTTCTGACCACGCCTACTTCTGATGATTTCACTTCAGGTTACAATGACAGCACTTCCTGATTCTTGATTGGCAGCATGACAGCACTTCCTGATTCTTGATGGTCAGCATGACAGCACTTCCTGATTCTCAATGGTCAGTGGGTCACGAGTCTGGGTTGTGTATAAGGTACTTGTGGTTCGGGTAGCAGGTCCAGGCAGGTAAGAATGCAAGTTGCGGGTACAGGTTGCGGATTGCAAAAAATGGACCTGCACAGGACTCTACTGTGTGTATCTAATTTGGAGTGCTGCAGAAACGGATGTAACCCATTCGGATTTAGGAAGACCGTATTACACATGTTGTGACTTAGACTTGTAAGTGTATTTCTGAGTGAATCATGAATCAGTTTTATATTTGACAATACATGAACTGAATCACTCACATTTCTAATTCACAATGCACAAATGGATAGCTTTTCTGAATTGCTATTTAGAGGAATTATGGTGGAATTATGATCTAGAAACCATTGTTTCAAGAAGCATGTTAATTCATAAAATGTAGAAATTTTAAATGAATTTCTTGATTAGTTGCTTGGTGGCTGCACTGGTCAGTAAACCCCATACATTACCATATTTACTGTGGAATATAAAGAGCATGTTATACTCAAAACGTATGATTTTCCTAATTGATTGAAAATGCTTTTTTGGTATATGGAAAGAGTCTGGTCTATTCATTGGCATTTTGAAACCTGACATTGCTGCAAGTGTATCTATGTTTTTGAATGATTAATAGGATATATCATGTTTTGAGAAGAGGAGTTGGGTGTCATTGCGGAAGCACACATTTGTTTAAGGTTACCAAGTAGGGAACTTTCAAAGATTTCTAGGTCTAGGGGGATTTAATACACGGCTCAATGAAACGGGGCAGTTTTATTTAAAAAAACATAGAGCATTTCAGATTTAGTGATTTACTTTGTGTGCAGGATAATACAAAAAAAGTCCTAATCCTTAATGCCTGTCTAAAAATTTGCAGCAGGGGTTAGCAATTCAGTAGAGTGCAGGGGAGACATTGCCACCTATCTCCATTAAGAAATTAGTCAAATTGTTAAAGAAACCTTACTGATTGTTAGAAAGTTTGTAAATAAATAAGGAAAACTTCAAACTGCTGGGAATCTCTATGGGTCCCCAGCTTTATTTTTAATATATCTGCCCCTGAATTTACCTGTACCCTGATTTTCCCTGGTCCCAAAGCCAGTACTGGCTGAAACATCACATGACAATACAATACAATTAACCGGCTTTGATCCAGGTAAATGATTTTTAGTTTTGGTTTACTCTTTCACTTGTAAGTAGAGGCTTATCTCTGTTCTGAGGATATACAAAGATAAGAAGGAGAACAGCAGCAGATAACTGACTGGTGTGTG
>CM044442.1:82677499-82696560 GCA_024363595.1 Xenopus borealis | reverse complement strand
AAGACATGTTATATACCATGAGTAGTATTTACCAAACCTATTCTGTTTTCTGTTTGTTTAACCGTTCTAATTTCTTTGAAAGAAGAGTACATGCCATTCATGGTTTCCTAGCAGACTGAAGGCACTCAAAAAGAAGGATTTAACTACATTAACAAGTTAAAATATTTAGTTTCTCAGGACACCCTTTCTCCAACCCCTTGTCTTACTCTCACTAGTCAGGAGGTTCTTCTTCATCTATTAAGTATATTTCAAACAATTAAAGGGAGCAGTCCTGTTCTTATGACTAATGTGCACTAGTGGAATTGCAGCTTCCGGTGCTACCTTAGCCTACGTTATTCAAATGCTTCAATTGTAAGCAAAAGAAAGCAGACAATTTGCCAACCTAAATGGGAGGGAAAATTAAAAAGCCCAGGAGACCAGGAGAGAATAAAATGTTCTTAAAACAAATTAAAGAGTCATCAATTTAGCTTTGTTAGAGAGATTCAGAATAAAAATCACTTTCTTAATCAAGGTTTGTAGGCCACCAAAGTGCTGCTTATGAGCTGGAAAAGAAGTTAAAGTTATTTTAAAAGTAAAAGCTACTTATGAAATAACATACACATACTGATAAACTCATGGACATGTAAGTAAAATGTTTTGTATGTTCAAAAAGTTTAACATACACAATCCTTCTTGTGCTGCATTTATGCAGGTGCAAGAAATCCAAATAGTGCACAGAGGAAGGGATACATTCATACTGTAACCCAGTGGTAATACAAATAGTATTATTATACTTTATATTTATAGTATCATGTAAATAGTATTGTTATACTTTATTTATAGTATCATGTATACCAGGGGTGTCCAAAATGTAGATTGTTTGTTAAATATAGATCAATATTGAAGTAATATTTTCCATGGAACTGATTGTTAACTATGCCTTTATGGATGTAGATAATAATGGGACATAATCATTAAAAGTAGACCTCGCATTCATGAAGTAAGGGCACTCCTGATGTACATGAGTCCCTGCCACAGTTGATCTTACACACACCATTATGTTCAGTTTTATAAGTGGCCAATCAGTCTTCCTGTATGTTTTTAGGGAAACTGGAGAACCTGGATGAAACCCACACAAGCATGGGGAGAAATTACTTACATCATGAAGATATCCCTTGACTGGAATCAATCCCAAGACTCCAGCGTTGCAAGGCAGTAATACTAATCACTTGTCTTAAAGGGATGCTGTCATGGGACTGCTTTTTTAGCAGGCTGTTGTTTTTCCTTCACTGTAACTGAAGGAGTCACAGTGGGACATGGTTTTTTACTATTGAGTGCTGTTCTTAGATCTACCAGGCAGCTGTTATCTTGTGTTAGGGAGCTGTTATCTGGTTATCTTCCCATTGTTCTGTTGTTAGGCTGTAAGGGGGAGGGGGTGATATCACTCCAACTTGAAGTACAGCAGAGAGACTGAAGTTTATCAGAGCAAAAGTCACATAACTTGGGGCAGCTGGGAAATTGACAATATATCTAGCCCCATGTCAGAATTCAAAATGAAATATACAAAACTCTGTTTGCTCTTTTGAGAAATGGATTTCAGTGCAGAATTCTGCCGGAGCAGCACTATTAACTGATTTTTTTCCCATGGCAGTATCCCTTTAACCAATGACTTTTATAGAGTTTTCAAGGGTAGAACGCATCTGTTTGCAAAATAACTAGAACTGGTATTGAATACCATTACTATTTTCTAGTGTGCAAGGGCACACTGGCATATAGAACACTTCTCTCTGCCTGATAGATTGTAATAGGGAGTACAGAAGTAGATGCACTGAAATCTGGATCAATCACATTAGAGTGAAAAGCCGTACTTTAACACAAAAAGATGGCCAGCCCTGGGGTAGTGAAGATGAAGTGGGTGAAGAGGAGTGTTCCATGGTGCACAGTGAGACAATGCCTTTGGAGCACCAGGTAAATGAATACACCTCAAGGTGGACTTATTGGGGAAAGATCTGCTTGTTTGGCAATATTGGGTGGATCTTCAAGTGTATGGCTAGCTTTACTGTGGCCTGTGGGTGTAGTAATAATTTAGATAATTGCTGATACCTAATCCCTTTGTCATAGGCTATCCAAGTAAAGTTTGAGGTTAGGTGTTTATACTCACTTGAGTTCACCATTTGATATGTGTTTGCGGTGAGTTCTAAATTCACACCTCGATAAATCTGCCTCTTAATATCTGCTTTTTTTTACTTCTTCCTTGGAACCTTTCATTTTGTCCCAACCATGCCTACGCTCACTCTCTCTACCTCTCTTCCTTCTGTATTTCTGTTTGTACCAGCTATCCCTTTTCCCCATACCACATGCTTTTTCAACATCATCTTTATGTCTCTTCCAGCTTTTTCTTCCTATCCTGTATCTGTATTACTCCAGGTTCTCTGTTTTTACTCCCACTCTCTAGTTGTCCCACCCCTTGCTCATGTTTCCTTCAGCTGTCCCTCTCACGCTTCTCCTCAGTTCTCCTATTCCCACCTTTCCCTTGCACTACCTTGCTCTGGTTACTTTCTCATTGGATGAAACATGCACAAGCAGACAGTTTAGCCCAAAGAACGACAACAAAAGGTGATGGGCACTGAATATAAATTTAGTGAGAAAAATGTATAAAGCATCTCTAGCATTAGGTGTTTCAAGCCCATGATGCACTTATTTATAAAGATAAGTTTGTATGTGGAACCAATCCATAGGCAGTAGTCTTGTCTGCAATAAACTTTATTGAGGCACAGAGGTACACAACATGTTTCGGGCGGGTGCCCTTTGACAAAGGGCACCCGCCCGAAACATGTTGTGTACCTCTGTGCCTCAATAAAGTTTATTGCAGACAAGACTACTGCCTATGGATTGGTTCCACATACAAACTTATCTTTACCGAATTTTTGGGATATCAGACACAGGCTAACCCGTGGAACCACGCCAATAAAGAACCTGGTGAGCCACATCGTTTCTTTTTCGCACTTATTTATAGGCTTACTGTGAGCAGCAAATGTTGACATAAGTAAAATCAACCAATAGAATGACAGAATGAAAATACAGTGAAAAAGTATAGGCTGATCTATTAATAACTACCTTTTTACTATCATTGTGGTTTTCTATAGGTTGTTTTTCTTTTATAAGTTATCATCCCGTAGCTCGCAGTTAGCCTATACTGCATGAATCAGGGGAAAAAACCATATACGCTAAAGACATGGTGTCATGGATAAATACATTTTCTTATTTAACTATATTTACATTGCCTTTGTTGATACCTTGAGTGTCCAAAGATTTCTGCTTCTGTAGCAAGGGCAAGGACTGGTGAACCTGAAGCACACCTTTACATGTGTTCATGTACTCTCTCAGTTAAACTTGGCTTAGCCCTAAGATTAGAAAAAAAGGAAAACATTGATTTATCTCATTGTTTTTCTATGAACTTTCCCAGCTGTAAAATATAGATGTACACAATGTAAGGCTTTTAAAAATAATTTCCTATTGAAACCAGGATAAATTTATTCATCTGTAGTTTCAGTATGGTTCACTGAGTAGAATACTGTGATTAATAGCCCATTTTATTTTCTCCAGGAACTTTTTTCACATATTTTAAGATCTGATACACACCATCAGTTATTAACTAGTTGCCTACAAACAAAGGGATAATACAGCAATTCCTTTCTCAAACATAACTGGAGTGTACTAAAGAGCAAATAAATAAACCATAGAATCAGATAAAGAAATTATATATGACCTGTCAGCAGATCTGTGGAGATACAACCTATACTATGTATGACCATTCAATTGCTGTCTACAAGGTCTTGGGAACTATAACACCCAATATCCCCCAATAGCCACGTTTGGGGGTTTTCATTTGCAATTGCAGGAGGGCTGCTTTAAATCTGAAATAAATATATTATACAAAAAATACGTAAAGTAAAATAACTACACTATCTCAAGAGAGCAATAAAGCAAGTGGAAGGGGAAGAGGGATGTCAGAATAAATAATATATTCTGCAGACTTTGGGAATTTCTAGGGCTGTAGTCGTGTAGGCTCTGGTGACCAATTAGCAGTAAGCTTTGTGCCACTGCAGTATGCTGGAAATAGTAAGAGTAATTTTGGTATTGTGGACCCCATGGAGTACAGCAGTACAGTATAGCATACCTCATGGCTTATTTCTTTCTATCTTAATTTAAAATATTTCTACTAATTACTGTATATGCAACATTTTAAATAGACTTTTTAAGGCACAGCGAGTCACTATCCTACGGAGATAACTTGTGTGCATTAGGAAAAGGAAGATTAAAGGTTTAGTAAACAGTACATTTTTAAAATTGTTTCTCTTAACTTTGTCTTGAAGATTTTAAGAAGTGAACATACAATTATTTTCCTTTTCACTCCTCCACAGCATCAATGAAGGTGATACTAATGTTGTTGTAGTTTTATGGTAACGCAAAACATGTATTTTTGGCAGAAGACAAAGGGGTGGTGGTGGTATAGGTCAAAAACGCTTGGTGGCATTCTCATGTCACTGTGCACAAAATGAATGTCAGCAGTGCAAAACTGTAATTTCTGCATTGTTTTCCACCATTTTTGTGCCATAAGTCATGCTTACATTGTGTTTATGGTTGGCAATCGCCTTATCACCCAACCCATAGCCCTCTTATCCTATATAATAAAGTTCAAGTGTCTCTGCGTCCAGTCCCTGTGTCCGTGGAATTGCGCTACTGCGCATGTGCCCCATGGATAGCCAGTGCGAAGCGTCTAATGCTAGCGCAAATTCGCCAGCGTGACGTCAAATCGTAATCGCAAATTCACGAACACCGACTCTGGCGAATTTACGCTAGCGGAGTAGATAGAATACAATAAATATGCCGTATGCAAATTGGGCTTCGCAAGCGAAATTGCACTATGCCTAGCGAAGTAACACTAGCGTAAATACGTTACCGTTCGCCGACCAGAGCGTAAATTCACACTTTAGTGAATTTGCGTAGCGCAGGCGAAAATTCGCCTGGCGAAGTGCGGCGAATGCTTGCGAAGCCTGCGCTAGCGATTTTTGAGATCTTAGTGAATGTCCCACTTGGAGCGCAGAGACTTCCGTTAGTGTTTTATAATCTGCTGCCTTCAATCTATGGAAAGACCGGTGCTACATAACGGTGTGCCGCTCCTCTGCTCACCGCTACACCGCCATGTGACAGAGGAGCAGCTCGAGCTGTGGGATGTGTGACCCGGGGAGTCCGTGGCGCAGTCAGTAAAGGTAAATGGGGGGTCGGGGTAGAGAGAGACTTCCACCAGCTCCTCACAGAGCGTCTTGCCTCTTTATTTATTGCCTAAAAGCCCCGCCCTCACCGGAGAGCCGCAGCCAATCCCAGTGTGCTGCCCCGCCCCTCTTTGTTGTGCTGCCCAATGGCAGATGGATAGAGCGTTGCTGGCCGGCGGGTGACAGAGAAGCAGCTACTGTCTGGCCTCCCATAGCTGTGAAAGTACCTCCCGCTCTCTGACTCACTCAACTCCGCCAAGGAAAAAATATGATTGGCGGAAAATGGGCATGCGCACGTGAAGCGCGAATGATCAAGAGGCGGGGGCGGTGCCAACTGTTCCTATCTCTAATCTCGCGTTGTTAGAAGTGAGGCCCGCTCACTCAGCGCATGTCCCCGACGATGCTGAGCTGACAAAGTCAGGTGGCTCTTTTTCTAAAAGTAACATTGAGGCAGAGTCGCCTCTGAAATCCTGTAGGAAAAACATTTTTTTGTGGAAAAAAAACACTGGTGTGAATCTATACCATAAGCAAACTCTTTAGGAAGCAGTAGTATTTTTAAAACTACTGAGAAGCACTCTAGGTGTCCACCATGGTTGTCCACTTTTTTTTGGACTGGAACAAGTCTGTTTTTATAAATGTTTGACTACATATCTTCTAGCGCCCGTTAATTTAACGGGCTTATTGTCTAGTTGTTTTATAATCCCCTTACAGGAAACGACCATGGAGCTTGACTTAGTTGATCAGGGATGTGTGATGTAAAATAGAGCTGACTTCTGAATATATCAGGAACAGTATACACATCTTCCTATGTTTCTAATAAAGGACACCTGCTTATAGGGAAGCTTTTGGAGGAGATTAGTCTCCTACAGAATAGGAGATTTATCCTTGTGTACAATTGCCCTTACAGTAATCAACAGACGATTCCCTTTCTGCAGAATAAAATGATAATTAGCTTTCCTAGGAAAACCATTTCCATATACCATCATGTTTCAGTGTTTAGTATGGGGTCATAGACAATTGTATATAAGAAGTTTCTCTGACTCATTTGTGCAGTTTGGGCATGTGTGTGTGTGTTGTCAGATCTGTAGAACTGGATCACAAACTTGTCTATTAGAGGCAGGGGAGAGATCAGTAAAAGGAAAGCCTTTAAAGCTGGAAAAGTAATGCCTAAGTAATTGTGATGTCTAATTAAGTTTCCCTAAAGGATTGACTGCAGTTTCAATTTATTAGTAACTCGCCCATTCTGTAGCTCACTTGCTGCAAAGGATCTGGTAACATTGTCACAGGTCTATGCTCACTAGGGATGCGGTTCGGGATTCAGGATTCGGTTAGGGATTCAGCCTTTTTCAGCAGGATTCGGACAAATCTTTCTGCCTGGCCGAACCGAATCCTTATTTGCATATGCAAATTAGGGCCAGGGAGTGAAATCACGTGATATTTTGGCACAAAACAAGGAAGTAAAAAATGTTTTCCCCTTCCCACCCATAATTTGCATATGCAAAGTAGTGGATTCGGTGCATCCCTAATGCTCACTAGTGATGGGCGAATTTATTCGCCAGGGGCGAATTCGCGGCGAATTCCCGCGATTCGCCGCTGGCGAATAAATTCGCGAAACGCCAGTGAAATTTCGCAGAAAAAATGAGTCGCGCGTCGTTTTTGACGCGGCGCACGTCAAAAGTGTCCCGCGACTCGTTTCGCGAATTTTCCGCCAATTCGCGAATTTCTCTGGAAATTTGCAAATTTTTCGGCAAAGCGAAACTGGTGAGATTCGCCCATCACTAATGCTCACCTCTAAAGAGGTAATTTATAACACACACCAGGGGAAGCCGTGCAGAGTAACAAGAGGCACAAGTGGTCTTGCTTTAGGGTTGCCACCTTTTTACAAAATTTTCACCAGCCAGCGTTGGGGGCAGGAACAAATGGGGTGGAACATGACATCAAAGGGGTAGAGCCACTGCACAGGATTGGCAGAAAGCAGCCAAAAAGGTAAGTTTTGATTGGATTGGGGGTGGACCAAGGGCCTTTGTTTTAGAGGTATTACAAATGTACACATTGCCTGGTAAATTTGTATTACCAGCCCCGGCCTTAGCAGTTCTTTTACTAGCTAGGCAACGCTATCATGCTGTGGTCTGTACTTCAAGCCACATCAAAAATACTGCTACAGGGTGTGCAAGCTAAATCTGTCTGTACCACTTGCCATAGACACCCCTCCTGCCCCTCACTAATAAAGCACTGCCAAACACAGACAGTATTGTATCCCTGAAAGCAGCCACATGTCTCTGCTATCTGAAACAGAGCACAGAAATCTGTGGCAATATTGTGAGCAGTTTGGCATTTTGCCTTGGAGGTCATAAGTGACACCATAAAGGAGCAGTTCAGTGTAAAAATAAAACCTGGGTAAATAGATAGGCTGTGCAAAATAAAAAAAATGTTTCTGATATAGTTAGTTAGCCACAAATGTAATGTATAAAGGCTGGAGTGACTGGATACAATTATCTCTGCTTGATCCACAGCTCGCTAGAAATGTTTAAAAACTGGCTTTGTAATAGTTGATAAAGTAGCCATCCCCAGAAATGGTAACATACATTATATTTCAAACAAGCAACTGGAGAGCCTTCTTCCAATATTTAAAGTAGTTTTATTAGAGTGCTACATGTTTCGGACCAAGCAGGTCCTTCCTCTGGTGCATTCAACAAACAATCAAACAAAAAGTTCACTGTTTGTTTGATTGTTTGTTGAATGCACCAGAGGAAGAACCTGCTTGGTCTGAAACATGTAGTGCTCTAATAAAACTACTTTAAATATTTGGAAGAAGGCTCTCCAGTTGCTTGTTTGAGATATATACTGTATATGTATAACAGAACACTGCTTCCTGCTTTTCAGCTCTCTAAAACTGAGTTAGTCATACCTGAAGGGGGGGCACATGGGACATAACTGTTCTGTGAGTTTGCGCTCAGATACAAAAGCAACAGTCAGGGTAGGATTTACCTAGCGGGCGCCCCTAGGCCCACTGTTGTATGTCACCCTGTCCCCTCCCTTTAATTTGTTCAAATTTTCATCATCAGGACGGAGCAATGGGAAATGGTACACAGGAACATTTCTGAACCAAAGTGGGTGTGGTTGGGCAGCATGCCGCCCCCTAAAATCCTGCCGCCCTAGGCCCGGGCCTAGGTGGCCTCTACACAAATCCAGGCCTGGCATCAGTTATGAACCATGTGGCTGCCCTCAAGTCACTGTTTGGTTACTGCTTGATAACCAAGAGAGCACTAGCACTGTGGACCCCCCCTACCCCTGTCCGGCACTGAAAAAGTGAGCGCCATGGGGAAGGGGTGGCAAATTCAAGGCCGCCTCAGGCAATGAAGTGGCTTGGATCGCAGGCTTCTGATGAAGTGACGATTGAGGTCACGAAACGCGTCAAGCCGCGTCTCCCTGCCCGCTAATTTTTAACATGAAGCAATAAAGAGATTTTTTATTTTAATGTTTGGCTCCACCGCGGATCTGTTCACCAGCCCGGCCTTGATTTTTGCGCTCCTGTTTGCTGTTCCTGATGCACGCCGCGGCCAGAGCGGCTCCACAGTGTTGGGCCGTGTGACGAGCGGACTTTAACTCTTTCCTCCACGCTGACGGTCTCTCCTCTCTCTTTTAGTGGCTTGGATCGCCCCTGACTCCAGCCTTTATACATTGCATTTTTACTTCACTAACTATATATAAAAACATTTTTATTTTGCACAGCCTAATTATCCAGTTTTTGTACCGAACAATGCCTTTAAATTAATTACATAATTGTAAGTACAAAATACAAGTATGTGCCTGTTTTAATATGTATTAGCGCATAAATGCAGTGGCAAAACAAATATTTATCAACATCTAATACATTTGCCTGGATCAGGGTCTTTGTATCATAATCAAGTCGGTATAATGTCCCACAGTCAATGTAAGGCATATTTAAAGTGGACCTGTCACCCAGACACAAAAATCTGTATAATAAAAGTCCTTTTCAAATTAAATATGAAATCCAATTTCAATTTTTTATTAAAGCATTCATAGCTGTTTTAAGCTCATTTAAAAATCTCAGCTGTCAATCAAGTATTGTCTGCCACTCCTCTATGCCTTAGGCATAGAGGCGGGGCAAATAATTACTTTCACTTTCCATTCAGCACTTCCTAGATGTCACTGCTCCCCACATATTCCCCCAGTTGTCTTAACCATTTAATTGTGTAGCCAGGACATGGGGATAGACATCGGGTCCCCAGTGGCGTAACTACCAGGGGAGCAGGGGGTGCAATTGCACCAGGGTCCACTCCCTCTCGGGGCCCACCAGAGAGGCTAGGAGAACTCCAATATCACTAATTCATAGGGGTAGAGCCCGATAGGGGGGCCCAGGTGCCAATCCTGTACCAGGGCCCACCAGCTAGTAGGTACGCCACTGCGGGTCCCCCATTCTGGCGCACAAACAAGATTCTGAGATGATACAAGGCTTGCCTTAATAACAGTGTCCACAAAATGGCTTCTGCCTGCTTGCTATAATTATGAATTCCCAGACTGAAGAAAACAAGATTAAAATAATTTATATAGTGTAATTAATGTTCATTTTGCTTGACTAATGAGATAAAATAGGATTTTGAATATTTATTTTGGGGTGACAGGTCCACTTTAATGACCAGGGATAAATTCACAAAAGTGGAATAAACTGAAATTGGAGTAAAAAGTATCAATGGAGTTAAAGGGCAGGCAGGGTTGGACTGGGACTCATCAGGGCTGCCATCTCAGGACCTCCTTGAGGTCTTCCATACGCCCATGCAGAAATCCCCTGTCCCTCTGCTCAAACCTTGTACTGTTTCCTTTGAGACTGTGATTGGAGAAGGCCAGGAAGGAATGGCAGGAGTCTCAGGCAGGGAGCAGGTCTGCTTTATCCTACTGTCCTGCCAGCCTGGTCTGACCTTGACAGCAGTTAGAAGAATGTTCAAATCTGGAGCACAATAGTGCAAGCTTTTCTGGTGTTATTTTCGTTATTTTACACTCGCTAATGTCAAATTCAGCAAGATGAAGAGTTAATCTACGCTGACTGATTTGTATGCTCTCCCCTTGCACTGGTTTTCTATTGGTTCTCCTACACTTCAAACACACACTCACCAGACATGTGCCAGGGACCTTAGATTGTAAAACACCAGACATGTGCCAGGGACCTTAGATTGTAAACTCTACTGGGACAGAAATGTAAATGAAGAATAATCTCTGTATAGCACTGTGGAATAGACTGACACTCCATGAGTGTCTAAAGCAGGCCCGGACTGGCAATCTGTGGGTTAGGGCAAATGCCAGATGGGCTGCTATGAGGTGCCATAGAAAGTCAGTATTTAGTGGGCTGGTGGGGACTGTTTGGGCCTCTATGTGGGCTGATTGGGCCTCTGTGTACCTGAAATGCCAGGGCCTATTTTGATTCTCAGTCCAGTCCTGGTCTAAAGGCTCATAATTATATATATATTCATGTAAATGTCGGTATTGTGATTAGCAGTCTGTTGAGAGAGATTTAGATGCTGTTGTCTACTCTGTGTTTTAATGGATGCTGCCTCACATAATGCAACTAAAATATACGTGTTCTCTCAATCCCCTCTTTAATCAAAAAGGGGCCACACCTCAGCAAAGCTCCTGGAAACCTTGCTCTTTATCCCATATCTACTTTCCCCCAGCTTTGTGTATGTATCTGTATGTGTTGCACATTCCGCCGCTCTTCCCTCTCTCACACACACACACACACACACACACACACGGCAATGTATTGCAATGCACTCAGCCCTTCGCCCTGACAGCTGATTCATTGGCTCTGCAGCCCAGACTGGCTGGCGCCTGCCTCGTGATGTCACCCATTCACAGTGCGGTCCAGCTGGTGCCGACAGGGCGGTCGTCGGAGCAACGCAGACGCCAATCTCACAATGACTTCCAGCTGGATACACACAGAGCCGCAGAGCCAGTCCGGGGCTGCATCTAAAAGCAAAGGGAGAGCATGGGAAGAGGGAGGGGGAAGCAAACAATTCCCACACTCGGCCCTGCACACCTGCAAGGGAAGCTTGTGCCAAAGTAGTTCGGGAAGGGAGGAGAAGGGGAGGAGGGCTGCGCTGGAAACGTCTTTGAAATGTTGCATCTGTTTGAGAGATATGCGGAGAGCTGGTGGGGCTGGGCAGGGGAGAAAGCGGCAGTGAGGGCGCGGCTGGTAGGTCGGTGCCAATGCCTGAGGCCTACCTGCGATTATATGACTAAACTGCCAGCCTGCGGTCTAAGTGAGGCACTGTGATTGGGAGCAGCATCGAGTAAACTGTCATGCATTGTTCTGCTGCTTATCCGGCTTGTGCCGTTCCTTTTAACCCTTAACGGCTTACTTATCACATTACACACAATTCCCCCTATTTGTAATTGCTTCGGACGTCACGTACCTATTCCTTTCTGTGCTGCTTAAACTTGATACGCACACAGGAACTCACCTACAGACAATCCTGTTTATTCAGAATCATTGTTTCTCATGAAACAGAGTTATCTATACAGCAAGAAAAGCAGAGGCTAATTTGCCCTATGGCAACCATGATATTGGGACTGTAAGCTGTGAGGGCAAGACATTAACCATAAATGTATATTAACATTTTAGCCAGAGGCCCTCTGCCAATGACATACCTCCCAACTGTCCTTTTTTCAGAGGGACAGTCCCTCTTGTGACAGCTCAATCTTCAGTCCCTCATTTGTATTGGGAAGTCCCTCCTTTCTCTGCACTGAACAGCCAGAACAAGAAACAAGATTTCTAACTTAATTATCTTTTGGCAGAGAGCCCAGAACAGCTAACAGGTGCAAATAAGATACTTTGATAAGAAAATAAGTAATTGTAACAGTTTAGATAAGGAGAAATATTTTCAAACTATTATAACCTGCCAATCGATGAGGACCCCTCCTGTCCCCGTCTAGCGCTGAAAATGAAGACCGCCTCAGGTGGCAAAATGGGCAGGATCTCCCCTTATTTTAGCAGTTCTCTGGGACCCATATACCTCTTGTGGGTACCTTATTAGTTGCAAGGACTGCTCACTCTATTGTTATGCACCACAGTGCACCCCTTAGTGCCCATTTAGGGCAGGGCCAGACGGGGAGATTCGTGGGAGATCTGTCGCCTGGCGACTTCTCACCGCGACGAATCTCCCCGAATAGCTAGTCAGCGCTGCGCACTCGCTAGGCGTAAAGTCGCCTGCGCTTGTTCACACGCAGTGGCGCGATTTTAAAAGTAGCTCAAAATTGCCACACGTATGCTCATGTGCACAATGTGTTTTGTCACTGGACGGTTGCAGCAGAAAGAGCAGAATAGCCACAGGGTACGGATCTGGACCCTCAAGAGACAGGGTCACCAAGTTTTTTTCCCGGTGCCTCGCTGGCCCAGTCCAAACTTATTTGGTCCATCCCTAATATAAATTCACTTACTTATATAGACCTCTATATCTATCAATATCTATATCTCAGTATCAATACTAATTGTTGATTTTAATATCACCATATCTGTCTTCCTCTACATAATAGAATCTGGTGCTTAGTGCAGCCTTAAGGTGGCCATAGACGCACAGATAATATCTCACGAAACGAATTTTCGTACGATATTCGGTGCGTGTATGGTGGGAAATGAGCCGACCGATATCGTCAGAAGATTAAGATATCGGTCGGCTGGTTGATCGGGCTGGACGGAAAATTTTGATCGGATGCCTTTGAAAGCACCCTGAACATCGGCCATTGTTAGTGCTGAATCGTCAGATACAGGTAGAAAACTTTTGTTTCTACCTGTATATTTGACGATTCAGCTCTACACGTGTGTGTTGAAACTAACGATCTTTCTTGGAAAGATCTTTTCCGAGAAAGATCGTAATTATTATGTCTATGGCCAGCTTTAGCATAAGGGCCGAAGTCCAATCCTGTCTTTAACGATTGCCATAGGGCCTATATGTCACCCCTGTCATTTGATTGCAGGCAAAGTATTCTTGAGGGTATACATGACCTACCTGTTCTGTGCTAGCGAAACCAAAAATGCAAACGTAAACTCTGTCAGAGCTATACAAAGGATATTAATATATATATATATATATATAAAATCTCTATATAATCTAAATAGAATTGTTTTTTGTTTATCTAAAACAGAGCTGTGCAAATTCACTGTTTAGCATCGCCAGACGCAAATGAAATGAATAAAAACACAGAAGTACAAATGAAGCACAGAACAACTTCTTGGGATGTAAACTGGCAATATAAATTCCTTTCAATCTATGCCATAGTGTCTGGGAAAGAACAAGATAAAATGACTTGTTGAAGGTCACTAGCAGATCCTCCCACTTGAGATGGCCATGCATTCTTTAGAATGTCACTCACCCTGTGGCTGGAAAGAAAACAAAGGGTGACAATGAGACATTTTCAAGGGCAGCACTCATTACATGCATTATAAAGATTTTACTTTTCAGTCCAATGATAATAGCCTTGAAAATGATCAACTAGTAGATAATTGTGTTGGAAGTTTGCCCTGATAAAACCAAGTCCTTAAAGTGATGGAGATCTTGCATCAGAATAATGTAATATTGTAATGTCATGAAGGCCACATTTCCTCTCCATTTTGGTGGTCACCTTGCACCCAGAAATTGAATTTGCTGACTTTTGTTAACATCAGATTCATTATCTATGCATTCCATATTAAAAGCAATTTAGGCAACATGAAATAACTTTAAATAGTCACAGTTTAAAGGGCACCAGTTGGGCAAAAATATTATTCCAAATTATTAGCCCTCACTCTGGTTGGGGGTGAAAGTAGTTTTTTTAAAAAATTGCTCCCTGCACTATGCAAAACATGGCCGCTTGCATCTGGAGTTCCATATAGGTGCAGTGGGGGGGGGGGGGGGGGGGGGGCAATGTTTAAATGGAACAAAAACTACTGTTACCCCCAACCGAAGTGCGGCCTCTATTAGCCCGCACCTTTGTTTGGGAATAACATTGTTGCCCAACAGGTGCCCTTTAAGGGCATTCAATTTTAAAACCTTTGTATAATACTAACAGTTATCATGAAGAAAAAAGCCAAACCATCTTATTCACGCACAAGTAAGGTGGCAAGTATCTAATGCAGTTAGCGTTTGTAGTTGTGTGGGTAGCTATGGGTCTTTGCCACCTTTTATTGCATTTTTACAAAAATGTCCTTAAAGTGTTTGAGGAGAATATGGCAACCCCCCCATATAGGAACATGGGGGATCATACAGGTAATGTAAAAGCATCGAGCCAATATTATAATAGATGTAATAAAGTTTCATTTCAGGTGTCAGCATCTCTTTAAGGCTTGTTTTCTTTTGCAGATTCTTTCCCAGTCTCTCAGCAGTACACAAAATCAGACAAATGAAAAGCAGATCAGCGCCTATGGCAATAGAGAAGTCAAAAATAAAATATGGTGTAGGATGTTCAAATTCCTCAGATAGCACCCCTTGTTAGTTAGAATACTCTATTGTGCATATCCCCCTTTAAAATGGTTCTGGAAACCTTCACCAATTTGGCCAAAATGCCTACTTACAAGACAGTAATTAGAGGTATTACGTGTAGTATTCAACAGAAGTCTCCCTTGCTTCACAGAATACCTGTAGGCTCCAACAGAAGTATACTGTACAAAAGTAAAATAGTGTAATACTGTTTATTTTATAAATAAAAAAACTGTAAAAACATTTGCATTTCTATGAGGTTAGTCACCTGTATATACAAGTTCAGTAACATAACTATGGAGAGGTGGGACCAAGTGCAGACAGTGCAGCTGGACCTGCAACCCCCCATCCAGAAGTGTTTTTTAGCTTGCATGTACTGCCGCTGGGTTAGTAGGGGGTGCGGACCCTTGTACAATTGCATCCCCTGCTCCCCCGGTAGTTCCGCCACTGTGTAAGACTGTAGCACGTTTCCAATGGAGTCCATAGAGGGATATTTGTCAGCTTTCGTTTATCCCTCGTAGTTCTACACAGAGATCACTGTGATGTCACCTGCTTGAATAAATGTTGCAAAGTAGACAATTTTGCCTTTGCGAACGCTCTGGGGCAAATTCACTAAAGCGTGAAGTGTCTAACGCTTATTCGCCAGCGTGACATAATTTCGCAACTTCGCCAATTCACTTACAGTGTCCCTGAGAAAATTTGCTAGGGAATTAGATAGACTAGCACAACTTCGCACCGCTATGCCAGGCGACTTTGTGCACTGACGAAGGGACGTAACTATGCTAATTTACTAAGATGACCATTTTACTGAACATTTTACAGACCTGGTGAAGTTCAATACAATAGATAGGAGTTTGAAAAAAAACCTTAAATTTTTTTAAGTCCCAAAAAAAAGCTGGCGTCTTTTACTTTTTTAGGGTGATAGTCTGAAAAATAACGTAATTATTTTGGGGAGGTTACTCTCCCCCCCCCTACATTTCCTAACATATGGCAACTCAACTATACAGGGGGCACATGTTTAGGGCAATAGGACAACTTTATTTTATTTATTAAAGGTTTCCTGGGCTTGTGTAGTGTAATGTAGTGCCTGTAACATATACTTTTATCATACGTTTAAGTTTGCACTGTATGCAAATTAGGCAATGCTAGCGTAAATACGCTTTGCCTGATGAAGTAACAGTAGCGCAACTTCGCTACCGTTCGCCTCCCTGAGTGCAATTAGCGGCGGGCTGGCGAAAATTCCACTGGCGAAGTGCGCCGAATTGTGACAAAGCCATCGCTAGCGCATTTTAGCCGCTTAGTGAATTTGCCCCTTTGCCCCTCACGCAACAGAAAGATAGTGATTGTGAATTTTATAGTGTGCAAATGTTAAAGGTTCAAGCATGTGTTAAAAGTTCGCAATGCAATAAAAGCCTAATGAAGAATATCACATTGCAACATGCAAATTTTTATTAGCAAATTTGTTCTCTTTGCAAATTGTAGCTTATATTGATAATGGATGAGTACAGACAACCTTTAGTATTTGTACAAAAACATCCCAGTAGCCTACAATTGAGTTTTTTGTGAGATTTGTATTTCAATGAATATTCTAGAGAGCTATCACTATTTGTTATACAGTATATACCCCACAAAGCCTTCATTTCATCAGTGTATGGATTTGCACTATTTAGGTAAAATGCAAATACATACAATAAAAAATCAGAACTGCTGTTACTAGTTACAGCAGTAGAACACAAATTTTACCTAGTTAATCTATACTGAAGGCAAATACATTTGTCTGTCTCAGAAGTTAAATTGTGTTTATTTAGAGACTTTTAGTTATTCGGTTTTGGTATAATATGAAAAGCTGGTAAGTATCAGAGAACAGATGTTGTGTTTTGATGCAGTAGATAATGCTCTTTGAAATAATACTGAGCCCTCTTTTCATTTAACAGCATTACATCATCTTTCTTAAAAGACTTATGAACAGAAGAAATAAATGGCGGACCATGACCCTCACGGATAGATTCTTATTTTAACTTCTGTGTAAATAGACTTTTCAAAGAAGGTTACCAGAGAGCAAGGATTCAGTTTCTATTTTGTACACTTATGCTAAAGTACGTGTAGAACATTTTAAGAAGATATTTTGTAATGGTTCTCCTCATTTGTCATTTCTCCTAACAACAATGAGATTAGCAAGGTTTTAAGGCTAGATTCTTGCTATCTCTGGCAGGTTACATGAGGCAAAAAACTTGAGGAGGCTAATTTACATTTTTTAAAAAAGAAATTGGTCTCCCCCTTTTCCACTCCTCAGATTGTGTGTATGAGGAAGCCAATGCAACCATGAAGAAGACAAAGCGACCCTGCAATACTTGAAATTGGGCTCATTTACAAACACAGGTGCATCAGCGCTACGCAACAAGTTGGCGCTATAGAAATACATGTTAATAATAAAATCAGTCATGTTTTTTCTAATACAAAGCAAGCATGAGGAGCATTATTAGGAGGTGGGTGAAGGTGGGGGTGACAGAAAGCCACAAATGTAAGCTGGATAAGAAATGGGAGGCTATCATGGTTTCCATGTAGAAAATGAAGGTTCACTGGAGAGCAGTATTATTCAACCTCTTAGGTAGTTTTATTCAGGGTGCAACATGTTTCAGACATCTTGTGTTCTTTCTCTTGGACATCTTGTGTTCTTCCTCTGGTGCAAACCAGAGGAAGGACATAAGATGTCTGAAACATGTTGTGCTATGCACCCTGAATAAAACTACCTAAGAGTTTGAATACTACTGCTCTCCAGTGAACCTTCATTTTCTACATGTTATATGCATTCTGAAAGTGGCAAAACCAGATCACTGTTGATTTAGCAGCCCATGACTCGTGAAACGGTATGTAGCTTCAAATACCTTTTTGCATTTGGATATCATGGTTTCCCCAGTGTAATATATGTTTGAAATAAAAATATTTATTTTTGCCCATTCAGTAACAATAGTAAAATAGATGAAGTAGAAAAAAAGACTAATATCTATACAGTTCAACAATTGTTTTCTAGGTGAGCCTGCCTAAAGGTGGCCATACACGGGCAGATAAATGCTGCCTACAGACTGTGTCGGCAGCTTATCGGCCCGTGTGGGGGGCCCTCCGACGGGCTTTCCCGATCGATATCTGGCCGAAAGTCGGCCAGATGTCGATCGGGCAGGATTAAAAATCCCGTCAGATCGCGGCCGAATCTGTTCGTTGATGCGGCCCCGCGATCCGACCGCCCGTACTGATCCGACCGTTGGGCCCTAGGGCCCACGATCGGATCAGCCCGATATCGCCCAGCTCAAGGTGGGCATATCGGGGAGAGATCCGCTCGTTTGGCAACATCGCCAAACGAGCAGATCTCTACGTGTATGGCCACCTTTAGTGCTAGTTGATTCATTTCTGTCTATGGTCGGAGGCACACTGAGTGCATCGTCCTCTTTTCTCAGCCTGTGCAGGCACAGGAAAGTGAATCTGCACTTATCAGCTCCTCTGTGTTGCCATCAGCGGGACTACACAAAGGAGCAGATGACAGCAGATCCAATTTCTTCTGCCTGTGTAAAAAGTACAGGAAAGCGAATAAACTGCTCATTGTGCCCCTGCCCTAAACCTAACTGAATGAGCATGGCAAAAATAGGGGTATTTTTGTGTAATACTTCCATAAGACCAACACAAAGTAAAAAGAAAAAAAAATACTTTTGAAGCGTGAACGTGATGTGTATTTTAGTCAATGCTGCAAAGAGTTTATTCTGCATAGATCTGTGGATTGTAACTGTTTTAACATGCATTGTGAAATGGAAGAAAGCAGCTTTGTGTTCAAAAACAGTGTTGTGTTTGTCACCTGCTAAATACTACAACTTTCTCTTATTTTAAAACATGTTTAAACATTCACACATTTTTGTCCTCTCTTGTAAACTCTACTTACATAAACACAAGTACCTAACAAAATGTAATTTTCTCTCACTTGTGGACAAAAAAACACCTCACAGACGATATACTCAGTTTTAGAATCTGCCAAATGGAATGGAATCTATTAGCGAGAAACCTGTTATCCAGAAAACTTTAGTATGTTATAGAATGGCCAATTCTAAGCAAATTTTCAATTAGTTTTCATTACTTATTTTTTTTTTTATTGTGTTATAATATTTACCTTATTCTGCTGACACTTTGCAGCTTTCAAATGGGGGTCGCTGACCACTTCTAAAAAGAAAACGTTCTGTAAGACTACAAATGTACTTATCTTTCTATCCAGGCTGTCTCCTATTCATATTCCAGTCTCTTATTCAAATCAATGCATAATTGCTAGGGTAATTTGGACTGTAGCTGCCAGATT
>CM044442.1:82638898-82675858 GCA_024363595.1 Xenopus borealis | reverse complement strand
TTCATACATTATCATGATTTATATTCTCTACTTAAATAGCCCCCTAGTTACACAGTTATGGAAGCTGCAGGTGACTTTTTGGCTTTGGTAATAAATTACTTAAATTTCCTACAACCCTGGCATTATCTTAGCACATGTATAAAGGCTTACTTTAGAATAAAACAGACTCCTATTGTTTGACTACACAATATTATGGCCACAGCAGTTCCATCAGTAAACTACTGGATCTACTGCAGCTAAAAAAAATTCTTTGCAGGGATACATTTAGGGGTATATTTTAGCAATATTAATTTAGATATAACAAAAAGGGAGGCCAGGTGCCAGGTCCAAAATGCAATTGCAAATCACTATTCCTTTGACCTACAATGTACCTTGCCCGATTTATATTCAAAGACTCAGATTAAAGTATGAGAGCACTAAGGGGTGCAAGAGCCATTAAGCAGATGTTAAGTAGAGGGTGATGAATTTTGTGAGCCAAAGTTGCCTTGAAAAAATGACTTCAATGTGATTACTAAAGACTTTTAACTCATTACTAAAGACTTTTAACAGTTAATTTCTAGCTCTCTGAATCTAACAGCACTATTTAACAGTTATTTTCTAGCTCTCCAAATCTAACAGCACTATATTAACCTTTATTACCAAACAATATCTACAAGCTATTTGCATGGTAATCACAATGTGTAAGAATATTAACAGACAAACATGGGTCATTCTTATAATGTGCATAGAGAAAAATCTTTTTTGAGTAACATGCAACTATAAAGACATGGGATCTGTTATCCGGAAACCCATTATCTAGAAAGCTCTGAATTACAGAAAGGCCATCTCACATGGACTACATTTTATCCAAATAATCCAAATTTTAAAAATGATTTCCTTTTTCTTTGTTATAATACAATAGTTTCATGTACTTGATAAATCTTAGAAATAGTTCATTCTTATTGGAAGCAAAACAATCTTATTGGGATTATTTAATGTTTTTATTATGTTCTAGTAGATTAAGGTATGAAGATCCAAATTACAGAAATACACATTATCCAGAAAACCCCTAGTCCCAAGCATTCCAGATAACAGATGCCATACCTGTACATTAACAGTGTTTAATTAGGCCACCATGAGCCCACCAGCCAGAACCATTAAACACTTCATCTTGCTGAGAAAAACACTGGTATCCCCATGATAAATTCATTGTTCAACCGTAACTAATTTATATAACCGAGAAGGCACCATTTTTGCAAAAATACCTGTTAATTTCCAGTACACTGTAGTTTATGGGAAACATTTTATAAATAGAAATGTTAGAGTGGCTTCTTCTAAAAAGACATATTCAGGACCAATTCTGTCTATGTATCTGTGCTCTACTGTGTGTTTGCTGCAATCAGGGCTGGCATTAGGGGTAGGCAGAAGTACCTAGGGTGCAACAGTGATATATGTAACTCACATAAGATTGAGGAAGATGTAGCTTCGTTTTATCAGTTTGCTTGGTCTGAGGTGGCGACGTAAACTCTGGCTAAAGAAGTAATGTTTGGTGAAATTTGCATCTTGGTTAATTTATGGAGTGACAACTGTTCACCAAAGTTAAAAGTAGCCTGCCCATAGGGTGCGAACAAACACTATCAACGGTCTTGTTCGCTAGTGAATTGTCCTCTATGCCTGTCAGTGAATTGGCGATGTCCGTGCAGATGAGATTTCTGGTGAATTGTCATTAGCAACAGCCACTTCACCCCTTTAGTGAATCTGTCACCATGCCTGCACGTGTCCTCATTCATTCGCATGTACAGGGTAGAGGTGTGAGGTGGTCAACTAGGTTGCTTAAGTAATATATTCTGTTTCACTCTTACCTTTACATTGTACAGTTTCTTCCCGTAAAAGTTCCCCGGTCAGCCATGTATATGGAACAGCTGCATTCTCATTATATGTGGCAATAAATATGGCCTCTGTCTTTTTCGAACCTCATCACAGGCTCCTAACCTCAATCTTTCCCATTACTAGGAATAAATAAATGAGCAGAACGTGCAAGCATTAATGCTCTCTGCTCAAAAAAATGTAATAGTAAAACAGATGCCATTGACACCTAGGGGCAGATTTATCAAGGGTTGAATTTCGAGGGTTAATTAACCCTCAAATTAAATTCGAATTAAAACCCCTCAAATTCGAGGGTTTTTAACACAATTTGAATTATCAAACGGTCGAAAATAAAAAATCTTGATTGATCGATAAAATCGTTCGAATCGAATAAAACAAAAACTTGTAAAAATCCTATGGGAGCTTCCCATAGGGATATCTAGCAATTCAGTTGGTTTTATCTGACGAATTGTTATATCGAAATTTTTTTAAAGGGCCAGTACTTAAACAATCGAATTCAAATTTGGCAAATTCGAATCGAATTTTGGGCTATTCGATAGTCGAATAAGCCCAAAATAGATTTGAATTTTTGAATTTGATTAGAATTTTCACTTCGAATCAATTCGAACCTTAGTAAATCTGCCCCCTAATTTAGAGAACATACATGGGCAACAAGAAGCAAAATCCAGGTGCAAAGCATTATGCCTTTAACAGACAATATACCGTGCTCTTTTGAGCCCATTGCTGTCAGGCACAACAATTTGTACCTCCATGATGCAAGGCATGGGCTATGGTCTTCCCTATAAGATCATCATGACCCAATGTTAAAAGATACATTCTTTAACAAAGTTGAGTCCACAGCATAGGCACAAAAACAAGGAACAATAAATAAAAACAATATAACATTGGCTAAGTAATTTTTAATATAAAAGTGTTTATTTTTATATAATGCAGTATATAAAAAAAAAAATATATATATATATATTTATTTATATGCTGATATATGGAATCTGACTGATTCCTCCAGTGAGGGTTATTTAAGTTCAGGTCATTCTTCCATGAAGTTCTCTCCCAGCCTTCTACCTCCTCTCCCTTCCATCATTTTCAGTATTCCAAGATAAGAAGGGAGAATATATAATACACTGTGGTTTATTTTCATTCCAGCCATAAAAAGTAAACTTTGGGTTCCAAGTCAACCACACAGGCATCTGCCTTTTTTAGGGAATGCAGTAAATGTCCTTCTACTAAAATAATGAATGAGGTGTCTTATTGTGTTCTTATGATCATACTTGCAGATGGGGTTCCCCCGGACACTTACATAAGTGGTGGCTTGTTGATTGACATCAAGTAATTCCATAATTCATTCAGGATCATACACCAGTGCAATATAGCATTTATTTATTTGTCTCCTTAGTGATGTGTAATGGTGTTTTATCTCAGCCTGAATGTTAGTTAGGGTGAGATTTGGGCAAAATGATTACCTGCTCTTTAAGATTAAGACAAGAAAATTCAGATTGATATAAGGAAAATCTAGGCATTAGACTAATTAAGGGTACACCAAATGTTTAACAGAACTCATTATGAAACAGTTGCCAGCAATCAATGATGTCAGAGAAAGCTTTAGTTTATGATTGGTGCATCTGAAAGTCTTATTCAAAAGTATTCTATATTACTAAGCGTGACCTTCTCATGAATTGCCCACCAAATACTTGTTTTTAGGCACCTCAATGCCTATTAAGTATACGCTGCAATATTTCCTCATAGATACAGTAACTTTGTAATGATCAGCCTAATACGTGGCTGCTGAAATCACTGGGTACAGTTTATTTGTGCACAGCCAGTTCAGCAAGTTCACACTTTATAATACAGATCCACTATCTGGTTTATTTTCACCAATAGCAAGGAGGCGTATGAAGTTAGGTACTTTTCATATGCTGTATACCATATGGATACCACATTTGCTCCTACATATGCCAATCTATTGTAAGACCTATGGAGCAAAGAGTCAGTATTCTCTGAAGATTTAAAGGGGTTGTTCACCTTTAAATTAACTTTTAGAATGATGTAGAGAGTGATATTCTGAAACAATCTGCAACCTGTTTTAATTTTTTATTATTTATGGTTTTTGAGTTATTTAGATTTTTACTCAGCAGCTCTCTAGCAATTTCAGCAATCTGGATTCTAGGGTATACATTACCCTAGCAGCCATGCTCCAATATAAATGAGGGATTGGATTTTGAATAGGAGAGGCCCTGAATAGAAAGAATAGTAATAAAAAAAAATAACAATAAATATTTAGCCTTTTAGATTGTAGCATTTTAGATTTGGTCAGAGAGCATTTATCAATGGGTGAAAGTTCATAATTTGATAAAAAAGCCTTTCAAATCCCATATTAATGAATGGAGAGTGGTGGATTTTTACTCTAGAGGACTGTGGCAATCTCTAACTTAACTTTTTGATAAATATCTTCGATAGATTGTAGACTCTTCAATTCATGAATGTTGAAGTATTATTCAGAGATATTTTACATTGCTAAGATTGACCATGTCATACTTAATTTTACCTGGGTTGAGCAAGTAATTTTAACCAGTCCTTCCCTTTATATTTCTATGATGGAGACTATGAAATACTCACCAAATACATGTATACACTGCAACAGTGCCTATTATATAACTGTAACGAACAGCCTATTATGTGGCTGCTGAAAATTGTTTTTTTCACAGCAACAAGTAGTATGAAGATTCTATTGTTAAATACCATATGGGTATAGTATGTGTGGGTATATTATGTATGCCAATCCACTTTTAGGCCAATGGGACAAAGAGTCAGTATTCTCTTAATATGTTATACCCGCTACATCCCTTTGGGCTAAGATACATAGATGATATCCTGTTTTTTTGGAAAGGCTTGCTTCAACTACAACTTGGACAATAATTACCATGATCTGAAATTTACTATCTTACTTGTCATAAAGCATAAAGCAACAATTTCCTTGATTTGACAGTAAAAATTAATAAAAATGTTTTAATATCAGTTAGGAAGGAAACCACTTCTAATCCAATTCTGCATTGTGACAGCCTATTTTTCAATTAATTTAAATGTACAGTCCCTGTGGAGTATTTGTATGAGTAGGAATTTGCTTGGAAGTTCACAAATTTAAAGTGCCAAGGAACTTAAATATAGAGTATATAATCACAGCTATTCCAATGGTATACTTAGCTTATAATAAAGTTGCACATGCTGACCTGTCTTAACTGTTGATTCTTAAGATTAGTAAGAACCAGACCAATCAGGATAACAAAATGTGTTTCATTTTAACAATCAAACCTTCAAGTAAAGATATTTTCATTATTATTGATTGGCCTATTCTAAGACAGGATTCAGGCTTCCACAAAATATCTACCCATGTGTATTTTTGTTATAGATGGAGTCTGAACCTACAAGACCTTATATAGCATAACCACCTTTCCCCACTTAAGTCATAAGCAAGACTTAGATATAAGACCTGACCTTTTTCCATGTGGGCCATGCTGAATTTTCAAAAAATCTTACATCTAGACAAATTTAGGCACAAGTATTCTCATGAATATTTCACCTGGAAAACATGTAACACAATATATTGTATTAACAATTGAAAAGCATTACAAAAACTGGTTAAATTTACTTGCTCCAGCTATGTAAAATTAATTCAAGCCTAGTAATGCACAAAGGGAGCTTCAGGGAATGCAGGAATGTGAATAGACAGGATATGACAGGACTATGAAGTGGAACCAGGAAGTAATAGTTTTCAAGTTGTTGTAGGGGATGTAGTCAGCTTGTGATTGCATACTGTAGGAGGCGATAGATGGGATTGACTGGGCAGAGTAGGATTTCAGCACCATTTTACCTTTGCAGCCATGTTATCCCACACTTTTGTGGGTGGTGAGTATGGGGGAGGCTAGGGATTTAAAGGCCTTTTTAAATCCTTGAATTCGCCACTTTGCCACCTTAAAGCTGCTGAATTGCCATTTTAGCTTATGGGGGACCTCCTAAAACCTGTCCTGAAATTTTTTCTAAGTCCTAGGAAATCGAAGGATTTTACACAAAATAATTTGAATCTTTCGATTTTAACGATGCGATCAAACAATTGAACGCTTTTTATTTGATCGAAAACTGACCTATTAAAAAAAAATGTGATGGTTGTATTCGATGTTGTGTTTTTTCACTTCGAAATTGGACCCCTAGTGTCACTTATACTTTTCTGTTAAAAAAAGAATATATACATATACATTACCCTGTTGAGCTTGAGGCTGAAGATACAGTGACAGGAATCTTGAAGCACGGTCAGTTATGCGGGCTTGAACTGAAAAAGTATCACAGACATAGGAATGAATATAGTGGAAGAGTTTCTCTATCTCTCTCAAGGAAAATTAATAAATATTTAGAGGATTATTTATTAAAAAACTAATTTTTCTGGTTGGGTTTTAAGGGGGGAAATACAAATTTTTAAAGATTATTATACTCCAAGACTGCTAAAAGTCCAAATGTGAAAATACTCCATCTCTAACCTGCCGAGGTTATGTAGAAGTCAATGACAGATTTCCCTTTTACAATTGGAAGATACAGTATCATGATCTGCTTTGGGTTTCGTATGATAAACTCAATGATTTGTGGTTTTTGGATGTCAGATCTGAAAAATGTTAATGATTCAAATTTTTTCACGAATTTTTCGCAACAAATTTTTCAAGTTATTTTATTGATAAATAAGATAAAATTGTGAATGGGAGTTTGGTTGGAATTTCTTTTAATAAAGTAATGAGAGAATATCAAGTTTTGGTAAATATGGTTAAGTCCATATTGTGTATATGGGGAGGGGAAAACGATCAAACTCTGCTTAAATATGAGTGTTAATGGATATTCATCTTGGATGCACTATACCCGCATGGATTAAGAACATTTCTAAAATGTCTGATACTTACATTATATATTTATTTTGTTTGACCCTTTGATTTTATCTTTAGTGTTGGGCGAATTTATTCACCAGGGGCGAATTCGCGGCGAATTCCCGCAATTCGCGAAACATCAGCGAAAATTTGCTAAAAAAAAAAAACGAGTCGCGCGTTTTGCTGCCCCATCAAGGCATGTCTCATTCCCTTACACAGTGCACATGCCTCTTTAGTTGACAATCAGCTGATATTTGACTGTGTAATAGGTGTTATGCTAAAAGAGGTACGCAATGTACAGTAGAGAATAATTATCACAGAGAAGCGAGAGATGGGTAGCACATGTTATTTGATGATGTCCCATCTCACGCTCTCTCCAATGTGATTGTTTTTGCACTGAGATGAGATTCACACAACATGAACAGATACAGGTGACACATTTTCGTTACGTTTATTAATCCAACTTTTTAAGACACTGTCCTTAGATATTTGATTATTAGATATTTGATATTATGTTGGTTTGAAAAAAATTATTGCTCTTCAACTTCAGCTTATTCTTCTGCTTCTTCTTATTCTCAGAACCTCCCATTTTGTAAACATTTCTCCTCCTACAGTTTAGGGGTACAATACCCAAACTCCCCACATGCCTCCCTGCATACCATAGCAGAGCAAGTTTCTTGTGCTTTTCTAAGAGATCCCACCCTTCATCATTTTGGGACAGCACTCTGTACTACTTCCACTCTTACAGCTTTTAAGATACTGTACACTCATATATATATAGAAACAAAATGGAATGCACAACCAATCATGTAGAAAACCTTTGTGCTAGTCCGTTAGGTTTGTAGATTACTGCAAAGATTGACAGCACTCCAAGGAAAAATAAACAGCATAATCAGCAATGCGGAAAAAGTGGGGGCTTATTGGTGTTCCAATGTTTGAAGGAGCCGAAACGTTGTAACACACACACACACACACACACACACAAACACTGTCACAAACAGGTGCACTCAAAACTTGAATATCAACCGCCTGGGTGCTGGAAACACTGATTTAAATAAATGCAACTTCTTAAATATATGTTTTCACTTGAGAAAGTTTCCTGGAGTGGGGTTATTTTTTGCATTTATATATATATATATATATATATATATGTATTCAAAGACGCACACACCTTAGCTGTGATCAATTAATCTTTATTGTGCATAGCACACATCCAACATTTCGGCCTTCTTCATCCTTGCAATTCGAAGTTGTCACAGGGGGGTTACCATCGTATCAGTAACATTGCACAAGTTCATTATGTTCTGTCCAGCTGTAGAGAAACTAAGCATTGGGGTTGCTTTGGTCAGGTACATTTCCCCAAAACATAATGTGCAGCATTTCTACTCTACTGCTTTATTAAGCTTCAAGTCTCCCCTTTAATAAAGTATCAGTGCATTTCTATTTTCCCTCAGCAATGTAGTTTAGATTTTTCTTTTGTATTGGAATTGCAATAAAATGAATAGGGAAGTGTGTAGGAGTGTCTTTTGTTCTGTGTTCTGCTTCAAGTTCCCAAGATAACAAGTATCTTTTATTACCAGGCTCATAAATTGGTATGCAGTGCATAATTTATACTTTTTACATAGTATGACAAATTATTGTTGAACAAGATAAGTAAGCGGATATTCTATTAAAGCAACAGAGCTGACATATTGGCAAATCACATCTCTGTTTCTTCAAATGATAAATCAGTATAAATGGTCAATATTAGTCTGCAACTAGGGTTGCCACCTGGCCGGTATTTTACCGGCCTGGCCGGTATTTTTGATGGTTGAGCCCAATGTTGCTAATAGGAAAATAAGCTAAATATATATGAAGGCCGGTATTTTTTTCAAGAAAAGGTGGCAACCCTATCTGCAACACATGTTAAAGGGATCCTGTCATGGGAAAAAATGTTTTTTTCAAAATGCATAATTTAATAGTGCTGCTTCGGAAGAATTCTGCATTGAAATCCATTTCTCAAAAGAGCAAACAAATTTATTATATTTAATTTTGAAATCTAACATGGTGCTAGACATATTGTCAATTAACCAGCTGCCCCAAGTCATGTGACCTGTGCTCTCTTTACTGCTGTATTGCAAGTTAGAGTGATATCACCCCCTCCCTTTCCCCCCACCAGCAGCCAAAAAAAGAACAATGGGAAGGTAACCAGTAACAGCTCCCTAACACAAGATAACAGCTCCCTGATAGATCTAAGAACAACACTCAATAGTAAAACCCATGTCCCACTGCATACTATTCAGTTACATTGAGAAGGAAAAACAACAGCCTGCCAGAAAGCAGTTCCCTGCTAAAGTGCTGGCACAAGTCACATGACCGGGGCAGCTGGGAAATTGACAAAATGGCTAGCCCCATGTCAGATTTCAAAAATAAAATATAAAAAAATCTGTTTGCTCTTTTGAGAAATGCACTATTAACTGATGCATTTAAAAAAAAAAAAAAAAACATGTTTTCCCATGACAGTTTCCCTTTAATCCATTGATATTGCTCTGATGTGAATGTAGAAGAATTAATCACAAAAACCAAAAAAAAAAAATGATTGGCTGATGTCATGGAGTAAACACCAGTGTATATAGTGAGAACGTTTACAAGCACCAGGTATTAGTTATGTCACATTTTCTTCCTATATATGTGTGGGTTTCCAGGTACTCTGATTTTCTCTCACACTTCAACAACACACAGGCAGGTTTACTGGCTCCAAATATAACTGATCCTAGTGTGAATATGATAGTGACCTTATGTTGCCACTCAGGTAGGGAAGAGATTGATTGATGTGAATGATGAACAATCTTTATAAATAATAAGTGATCTACCACTAACTTTGGCTTCTGCTCCAGCTAAATGAAGAACTTTGCAAACACTTTATTATTCTTCTTCTTAAGGTAGAGAGAACTGTAGAGCTGTAAGATTACTTCCGTAGTGGTAACACACTTGTATTCTGAAAACTCAGACTGATGATAATTTGACAATTTATTTTATGTAAAGGTACCCTTAACCAACATAATTTAAAATGTATTGGTTAGATGGCAGGAGTGCCCATACTTTACTAATGAGAAGGCTACTTTTAGAGATGTTGTCCCATTATGATCTACATCCATAAAATCATTGTTAGCATTCTGTTCCATTGAACATATTACTTACTATTATATTGATTTATGATAGAATTTATATTGCTATATTTAACAAACAACTATTTCTTATGTAACCCTAACATAATAAATATCTGAATGAAAATCATGAAACAGGAGGGTGATTTAGACAAGTTGTTTGTTGACAGTGTCTTGAGATCTACTGATCACCAGCTAAAGGTCTACTGGTAGATCTTTTGGGCACCCCTGTTATATGGTGTAATGTTAAGTTTGATCAATAATCAGGTCAGACCTATGGACACATTAAAAAACTGACAGCATGTATTCTCTATCTGCCAGCTTTGAATATCATTTCATGTTGTCAATTATTTCTGTGTAATTCCTCTTCCCTCTGTTAATGAGGGAGATTTACACTCCTCTCTTCCCCATAGCTGCCACCCCAAACACTTGTTTCTTTTTCTTAGCAATGGCTTCAATAAATAAAGTGTTTAATTGAATAAAAAAAATTTGATCGATCAAATTTTTACTTTTCGACCGTTCGACCAATCAAATTGCAGTAAAATCCTTCAAATTCGATATCACTTCCTATTCACATGGTCGAATTTCACATTTTTTTCAATTAGAAATTTGACCAATGATAAATCTGCTCCTAAAAGTGCAATGTGCCTGGAAAATTTTGTTGTACAGGGCCACGCAATTTCTGATGGAGGCCCTGCCCAAGATACAATATCCTCCTTTGGTCCAAAGTGTTGGTAGTCAAATAGACTACAGATTATCTTATTTAGCAACCACCTCAAATGTGATGATGTACTAAAGGGTAGTGATAGTCGACCATAACCCACATTTAACTTCCTGGTTCCTTTTATAGACCCTTGTCGTTTTTATTGAGGACACTGTCATTTTGGGCTATAAAGCCGTAATTTTGCACCCACAAAGAGGAGTGTGAGGTTGATCTGTGATTCATGTGATCCCTGCATTTGTTTCTGTGATCCCTTCCTGGTTCTGTCCTCCTGTTCCCATCTGATACCTGTTTTCTGTGGATCTCCTGGTTGACCTTCCTCCTGTTACCCGACTTTACTGCTGCCTGGCACTAACCTTGGCCTGCCTTTCGGACTCTGCTAGTCTTTCGCCAGCCCTGACCTTTTCAGCCCATTACTGGACTCTGCGCTTCTGTTTCAACTCAGGCCTGTATCTGGACTTTAGTTTTTCAGGGTTGCACTTCTGTTCATTTGTTTGCTTTAATTCCTTCAGTTAATGGGTAACCCAGCATATAAGCTTGTACCTTCCGGACATTCACCAATGTTCAGACATGACATTACTTTAAAACACTTAAATTTTTTTGTGTTACTGTTCCTTTAAAAAGTAAATACTCCCAATTATAAGTCTCATGGTACGACTAGATGAATTAGTTGTTAGCATTTCTACCTTGCAGCTTGGGGTCCTGAGTTAGATTACAATCTGGACAAGGATAGATTTTGTATGTTCTTCCTTTGTGCTGCTGTCCTCCCACACTCCAAAACATACATGGCCCTAGTTTATGGCTAGGGCTACACAGCACGCATTACATGCGGAGAAATGCAGACTGAGTGTCTGCTGCCCCACTGCTCCTCTTCTGCTGAGCTGCCTGCACCCGGAAACATTACCTCTGCTCATATTCAGCAGATGCCAAAACAAAATCCGTTGTGCCTGAAAAAGAGAAGGGGAGCAGTGGGGCAGCACTTAGGGGCCACTTTACGAAATTCACGTGAAATGATCGAAGTTCGATCGAGTAACGATCATACAAATTTTTCGTGAAATCGGATATACAAACTTGGCCTCTTCGATCATCGAATACCAAATGATCGAATAGATCGAATGATCGTATATTTGATAATTCGATCATTTGATGATCGAAGGATTCAAAATTTTAAAGTTATTCAACTGCCTACTTCTACAGATTGAACCTACTGAATTGCAATAGAAGCCTATGGGAAGCCCCCATAGGCTTCTGAGACTAAGTCCTGCTCAAATACCATTCGTACAATCAAAGCGTTCGATTTGTCGAATCGTACAAATTTTTCGGAGGCTCGAAGGAAATTTCACGATTTTTTCGTGAAATTGAAGGATCGGTATGCGATCGTACGAATTCATCGAGAAATCAAATATTGAGCAAAATGATAGCCTAAAACCATTCGATAAGCATTAGATGGTCGAATGCTTATCGAATTTCAAATTTGATCAAGCTAATTTTGGGTAATAATAGTAAATTTGCCCCTAAGTGTCATGTGGCTCTACCATTAATGTGTAAATATGATAGGAACCTTCAACTGTGATCTCAATTGAAGCAGGGACCTATGTACATGGTGTATAATGTCTTATAAGTGCTGATTAAATGTGCAAGCACTATATCAATTAAATATAATAGATAACTTTAGCATTTTGTGTAGAAAATAAGAAAAAACACATCTTCTATACAGCACTCCACAATATGTTGGAGCTATGAAAATACATGATAAGAATAATATAACTGATATAATTAAATATATTTGAAAACTGCTTCAAAGTCAGATATTAAAGTGACAATATTTTAGCATCATATAACATCTAGCATAGGAATGGCCCATGCCCCTATTTCTTCTTCTTTGATTACTCTCTCTCCTTCCTGTAATACTTGAGTTTGTTAAAATTTGTGAATTAAAAAAAAAAAAAAACCCTTTTGACAAAACTCTTCCATCACCTATTGTAGGATACAGTATAGTCAGTCTCTACACAAAAAAAATAAGACTTAATGAAAAATACATCAAGGTGAAAACCATTCCTGGGTGAATATTACAGAGAAAACTATTCATCCAGAATATTTAATTAAAATTCCAATTTACTGTAGGCATATTAATAAGCACAGAACATCATGTTTTGTTCTTAGATGGCACCGTAAGCACCATTCATATTGGCAGTTCTCCTAACTGATTTTTTTTCTACAGTTAACTAGAGTTTGACCACACATTTTGGATACACACTTTCCTCATTCATGATACACATTAAATGTTTCATGGCTTGATGTATTCTGATACAGGGCTTGTCAGGGGCAATTTTATAATTTTGTTTTAAGGCATGCACATCTTAGTTTTGCCCTTGGGTTATGTTATAATAAGGTATTTCTAGTAAATAAAGTGAGGCATACAGTTTTACACATTTGCAGTTATAGTTCCCAAGGTTTTATAAATATTTCTATTAGCCAACATTGGATTTGTCCACTGGTTTTTGTCTATAGCACTGTTAACATAACTAACACTATAATAGATTAACATTTACATATATAATTTATATAATTATATTATTATATGTTATTCAAGTAATATGGCAGCGAGGTTGAGGTCAAAACCTTAGCGCAGCACCAAATCAGTATCCGAGGAATGAGATGAGAGGAGCCAGGAGGCGAGCGTCCCCACAAGACGCCAGGTATTCTTACAGCAGCTGACTCTCAGGGCTTACTCTAGGGCAGCTTTTGTACACAGACTGAGATCAGTCCCTGTTTACCATTAGCCTAAAGCTGGCCATACTAGGAAAAGATGCAAACATGGCCCATCAAGACTAGACAATTTTGGTCATGGGACCCATGGAATGGCCTGCTTATATGTTCCAAAAATTGTCTCCTTCTACCAATCCTGTAGTGGGCACCAATGATAATAAAGGCATCTGCTTGTCATGGCATACTTTGGCCCAAAGATATTCTCCCTTTTCTGTTGTAACATTAGCCTAAAATTTCAGGTAGAGATTTTTGAAATATTATGCATATATGTAGATTTTATACTTTTTTTTATTTTGTGGTGAATATTTATTAGCATTGTGCTTTGTGTGAAATTTGAAGGATTTAAATTTGGAAATTACTTACAAATGTGCTTAGCAACGGTAGGAACATAAATGGTCAAGGTTAACCCTTTCCACCCCATGTGTCCCTTAGCAGCAGATTCACAAGAGAGTATTGTACTTGGCTGTGACTGCAGAAAAATGATGTTCCACTTCTAAAGTGGAGATGTTTATTCTTAAAGTGCAGCATGTACAATGGCAATCATTTGCCTTCTATTCCCTCTGTCTGTGTGCACTGACAGGCATTGGGTGTTTTTGTTTGCCACTATTAGGCCAACTCAGTGTGCACTGATAAAGGGTGCAGAAGGCTGTGGATCAGCTTTTCAATCTTTGCCATTAACCTAAGACTGAAAAAACTTATATCTTCTTTAATCTCTTTTTAAATTCATCAATCTTTTTTCATGTTTTAGTAAGAATCAGCCTTCCACTTACATTTCTTAGTTTTGTGTTATATAAAAATCAACATTAATGGCTATATAAAAAAGTATAATTAGTTACCTAATGTAATAAAGTCTCTACCATTTATATTACAGATATTGTAAACTGCCAACTAACTCGACTCCTTTATTACTGCAAAGACCAGAAAAGACAGTAATATCTCCCCCCCCACATAAATACCATTTTGTGAAAAATAAGCTTAAAATAAACTACATATACTAACACAAGAGACGTTAATTATACATTAGGGCAGTTTTGTGTAATAAGGGTAGAGGCAAACAAGCAGATTCGGGGAGTTTAGTCGCTTGGCGACAATTTCTTCCTCTTCGGGGCAACTGATTTCCCTGAACTGCCTTCCCACAGACAAGAATGTAAATGGCTGTGGGATGGCACTCGGAGCACGTAGTTTTCCAAAGTTGCCCAAAGTTTCCTCATGAGGCAACTTTGACGACTTCGTAAAACCGAGTGCCATCCCGGGGGCGATTTACATTCTAGCCAGTGGGATGGCAGGAGAAGGCAGTTTGGGGGAGATCAGTCGCCCGTAGAAGAGGACATTTGTGGGATGGCACTCGGAGTGATTCGTTTTCCAAAGTCCCCCGAAGTTGCCTCCCAAGGAAACTGCGACTTAAGAAAAGGAAGAGATCTGAGTGCCATCTCGCCAGCAATTTATGTTTTAGCTGGCGGGAATGCAGTTTGGGGAGATTAGTCACCCGAAGAAGAGGTGATTAGTCGCCAGGTGACTACATTTCCCTGAATCTGACAGTGAAATTTGCATTTAATTTATCAGGGTTTATTTATACTGTCCTACCTCTGTTCTGTAAACACATCAATTAACCATGTACAGAATGCAGCTGTAATAATTGTTTCTGAATTTTCTCAGTAATATTAATTGAGATGAATATTACAGCTGGCATACTAAGATGCAATTTGTGTATTCCTTTCAGTCATGAAAGACTGACATACTTGCGGGCAAAGATTTTTTTTTCCATTTTAATGCATTATATCATACTGTGCAGTCATGGTAACTGTCTGATATCCCACTGTGCTCTTATGGAAAATGACTGCATAGTAAAAATGCAACTATTGTTTGATTTTGGGGTCCAGCCATACAGCCAGGCTAAAGTCAATGTGAAATCTTGAAAACATTACATCTTGCTAATTTGTATACAGTCATTAAAGTAGAAGAAAGTAGAATTAAACCGAGAACAAGTAGCACTCCTGTGTATGAATGACCTTTGTTGTGGCGACCACAAATTCAAAATTAAGAGCTTGTCTAATCTATAAACTACCCTTGGAATGTAATGTATTTCACTGATTACATACCACAGCATGCAATAAAAAGCTTTATTTGTAAGGAGCTGCTGGTCTACGGCTTTCTAAAACTATGATTTAATGTCAGCATGTACATTTGAAATGTGTAGTGAGCTATGTAAGTGTCCATTTGCTCATCGTTGTCTTAATTATGATTTAACAACAAACCAATCTTGCATACTGAGACTTAACAGCCTTACAAATTTCATACTTACAGAAAATGCTTTATGATTTTGGGAGCCAACCTAAAAGCGATTTAGGAATGGAATTCATTTAGTATGGATGAGCCTATTCTTGTTGTACAGCAGGTGTAGTTTCTGATATTCTGATGCAGATATGAGATTATGTAGATTCTTAAACTAAACGTGGGACTAAATGAATGTAAGCGCTATTGCACAAGGCCCTCTTTATGTTTTAACTTTTTCTTAAGTAATCAATTTTCGTAAGTAATCTGTTTGCTATATACTTTGTGAGAGGCTAACTTCTATAATGGTAGGTAAGCAGGAAGAGATGGGGGACACCAAACAGTCTTTGTCTTCACTTTATTCCACACAACAAAACATGGGCAGGGTTCTTCTTTCACTAGCCAACACAAATATGTAGAACAGTCTTTTACATCAGACATTATATTCTCACAGACACTGGTACATGACAGGATTAACATCTCATAGTTTCACATTACAGAGGTAAAGGCCTCTTCTTTCCCTATCAACCAGGCCACACAGCCATATTCTACATCAGCTTTGCAGACAGGACCTTCTCAGGAAAGGACTTTCTCCAAACACAGTGTTCTCCCCAACACACAGAGGAAGACTCATACTCATCACTCAAGCACTTCCGATAGTTTGCAGGTCTAACTCTTTAAAGGGTAGCAGCACTCTACACATTCTCCAATTATAATCTGTCTTAAATCCTTTCCCACCAGATAACACATAATAGTCTCTCAAGTATACCACAAAGTCATTTATTTCTGTACAATTACTGGTCAATCAGGCAGGGTTGCCAAACACACAATCACACATCTTATGTGCAGCACTGGGAAATATGTGGGCCTTTATGTGTTGTTGTTATTATTATTATTGTCACCTCTTTGAAGAGTTACAATGTGCCATTGTGACTGGATTAGTGGAAGAGTTTATATACTGAGAACTTCCCATACCAGTCAGTTGAACTGAAGATGAAACGTATTCAATAATTACTCAGCAAGTCCAGTTGTTTTAGAATTACTTATATCAGATATATTATAATTATTAATAATAATAATAATAATAATAATAATAATAGGTGCCTTGGACCTTAAAACCTCTGTCCTGTAGAAAGGTAGATTTTGTCACTGCTGTCCTTCTTCCTCTCTATCCTATGCACATCATATTTATATGAACTATACCAACAAAAAAACAGACATTTCAGTGGCACACAGGACATTTAATAGTAAGGGACTTCTTAAGAAAACAGTAGTAAATAAAGGAAAAGGACAGACAATGGGCCAGATTCAATTCAGTGAGAAAAAGGTTTAGCATGTTATCTCACCCACTGTTTATCCTGTAAAAACTATATTGAAGTATGTGAGAAAAAATGGAAATGCACTCAAACTGAATCTCATCTTTCACAAATTCTTTGCCTGGGTCTAGCACGCTACAGCAACCAATCAGATGTTTGCACTCCACCTTATTATTATATTACATTAGTTTTGCACAGTTGTGAAATATCTGTGCTTTAGCCTAGCAAATGTTCTTGAATATCTACTATACCTACAATGTATGGATCTTAATGGAAGTTGTCAAAATATATTTAAAAGGAGATCCTCTGAGCTCTAGCACCTCTAACTCCTGCAAGCCTATCACTTCCCACTTAACACTTGCAGATGACATTTTGAATTTGCCTAAAGCAACTGTGATCACACTGTGTTCTATAGAAGCTGTCCTAGAAGATGGCACTCAATTCACAGGCTAGGTAGGGAGGTAATATTCAGCCAGATGTCCCAATCAAATTTAAGCATGTAAAGCCACCTAAAGTGGTATAGGTAAGGATCGTTATCACTCTGCAAACATAAAGCTCAGTCTTGATAATTGTGTGCTCTGTTAATAAGTAATTGTCCCCATTTATTCTAAGACTACAAAAACAGATTTAACAGATGTTTATCCTGTTTAATTTTCTGTAATGCCTCTAGCACTTTTCTAGTCAGATTATTTGAACGATGATGAAACCTACGTTTCCACAGCAGTCTGAAATGTATCCAGCCATGACCCTTTTAAGTGAAAAGAATAGAAATCCAATTTGGAGCATGTAGATAGCTTTGATCTGCGGTAGTTTGAATGAGGAAATTAAGGATCAGATTCCCATTGTAAATCAATGAGATCTGGTAGAAAACATTTCTTTCAGATTTGCATAAAAATAACACCTCTTTCATTATCTGCAAATTAGTATTCTTTTCCTGTGAAAATATTAACTTTTTAAAGTTTACGCATATATATTAACATCCAAAAAAGTTTGGAACATGTCAAAGTGATGAGTGTATTTGTGAGATGGATGATAATTAAAAATAATTCTATTGAGAGTAATGAATATAAGCTGAGAGGGTTTCAGTAAGCCTCTCTGCAGGGAAGGATATACAGTATATGGGAGTTGAGTACCATCACTTTCTCTTTGGCCAGAAGTATGGCAACTGGGAAGGTGAGACAAACTTAAATGTTGGGTTTAGTTATTGAAAGGCTAGTGTGTATTACAACTACTCCACCTTGTTTTTATATTAGCACCAGAACATGATTCCTCATCACTCAAATGTCTTTCTGGGCTGTGGCACTTATAGGAGCCCCATGTCCCCCCTATCATAAATTGTCCAAGGAATGGAGCTATTAAAAGACCAGTAACATCAAAATAAATAAAAAAAAAAATTGTTAGTATACTGAGAAAAAAAACACCAAGACAAATTAAAATTTTAAACGGCAAAGCCTTTATTAAGAAATAACTCTCCTCTTCAGAAAAGGTGATCCTGTGATCCGTTTTGCGCCACTCGATTTCTCCTCCCTGCCTTCCTAATAGGAGATAGCCAGGGAGGAAAAATCAAGCACTGCACTATGGATCGTCTTTTTCTAAAGAGGCGCACAAGCGGAGTTTTGGTAAGATATTTCTTAATAAAGGCTTTGTGATTTAAAGGTTTCATCTGCCTTGGTTTTTTTATATATATACTAAGGAATTAAAAAAAAAACATTTTGATGTTATTTGTCTTTTAATTATGAGGAAACACTATCAAGATTGGGGTTGTTTTCTTTGGTGAACAGGCACTTGGGAGGTAATATTTACTCTTATGAGTATATTAAAGGACATTATAGACAGATAGCGGGGTATCTTTTTTCCCTTAGAAAATATAAATGCACCAGAGGCCACATGTTTAATCTAGAGGAACAGAACTTTAATTTGAAGCAATGTAGGGGGTTTTTCAGAACAGGGAGTTTGCAGTATACTCTCCCGGGTTAAGTTGTGATGGCAGATTCTATTAATGCCTTTGGATTATTTCTTGAATAAGTATAATATACCAAGGATCTAAAGTTAGTTTGATAGGTCTGTATATATTGGTCTATCTGTTTATCTACATAAACACATTTGGTGGAGTTGAACTTGATGGACTTTTACTATGTATCTTTCACCTAACTACATTATTGTAAATACATAGTGTATCATATAAAATGATAATAAAAGATCAGAGGTTTATGTGTGCCTAGTTAATGAAGTAATTTGGTTAGTGTATCTATGTAACATGATAAAGAAGACTGACATTAATGCAGAGAAAGGAAAGTAATGCAAAAATGTGCAGCTTTCCAGTCTGGGAGGAGCTATGAGGGCATCATTAATTTGGTATAATTAGCAATGATGAACTGCCACTAAAATGGAGCTTACTTCCCTCTTTACATTACTTTTATTGCAGGACATTCAATATCTACGCTGCAGGGCTAATTACTTAGGACAAATGCATGCTTTATAACTAGTTCTTTCTGCAGCATACATTTATCCTTATCCTCGTTTTGGATTAGCATTGTAATTGTGGATTTTTAAATGCCTCATGAAATTTAGCAATGTAAATATAAGATAATAGAAGCCTGATATCAATACTTATACAGGTATGGGACCTGTTATGAATAATGCTGCACCTGGGGTTCTCTGGATAATGGATCTTTCTGTAGTTGGGATCTTCATACCTTAAGTCTACCACAAACTCATGTAAACATTAAATAAACCCAATAGGTTGGCTTTGCTTCCTATAAGGATTCATTGTAGCTTAGTTGGAATCAAGTACAAGCTACTGTTTTATTATTATTATGGAGAAAAAGAAAATAATCTGAATTATTTGATTATAATGGATTCTATGGGTGGCGGCCTTTATAAAATTTGTGGATAACGGGTTTCCAGATAACGATTCCCATACCTGTATTTATATTATCGTCATTCCAAATTTGAAATGTCAGAGACAGCTTGTTTGAAAACATATTGCATTCTCATACTAAATCATATATGTTCAAGATGTTTCAAGGCTGTAACATCTTTCTTTCTAACATCGACTTTTCCCTGCACATATACAAACTCAGTAAATGTAAATGTACCGCACCAATCTGCATACAATCTTATTGTGTGTGCCCCTCAATTGAATTTAGCCATTATTATTGCCTAAAGGCAGCACTAGCTTGCTTCTCCTCTTTGCATAATTTCTCTGGAGAATAACTGTAGTGTTGTTATTTTGAGTATTATTAACTCTGTTTATAATGTTTATTATATAGGCCTGAATGCATAGCTCACACTGATATTATCAAGTCACCATAGCCTCATACGAAACATACTGCATTATACATGCTACATTATTTTCTGGTTTGCATAGGGTCACGCTGATAATAACCCATTGTGCATGTTTAGCTTCATCATCTTTCCTCTTGATATGGCATTAACAGTACATGGTGTGGTTTGTGTTTTTCTTTAGACAACATATTTTGTCCTGAAAATGTTGGGCATTATATTGACTTCTTCTCTAAATAAGCCAAGGTCCTTTGACCAAATGTCTGCTATAGATCCAATATTACACATTATTGCTCTTGATTCGGAACACAGGAAACATCTGTTTATGTATGAGACCCTGAAGGGTGTGAGAACAGAGACAAGAGTCCATGCCATACAGCTGCTGTGGGCTGAGTGCCCAGAAGGAACACTGTCTGATACACATTTAAAACTAACTTTTCTAATCTGCTGTTAGTCTCCGAAGTGTGACCTGTGCCTGGGGTGCTCTTGTTTCTTGGAATACTTGTATTAGAGACTGGAATGTGAGAATATTTAAAAAATATTTGTATTCAAATATAAGTGCTGCTTGGCACAGAAGTCAGATTTTGTTACCTGTAACAATGAACTGTGGGCAATACTTTTTTTATTAATTTTTTTGTATTATATTGTTATAAGTAGTGGAAGTGCCAGTCCTTTTGATGCTCCTTGTCAGAACTTCTGTATATCTAGAGGCATTCTTCTTTCAGGAACCACAAACTGGTGGCACCTGGGAAACTGACAATATGGGGCCGATGTACTAAATTCACGTGAATTGATCGAAGTTCGAACAAATTCGATTGAATTTCGAATGTAGGATTTATTCGTTTGGTCGAATATGCCAATTTTGGCATATTCGATCATCGAATGGTCGAACGATCGAATATATTCGAATAGAGTCGAATGAATGAATATTCGATCATACGATCATTCGATCAGCGAAGGATTTAATTTTTTACGTTTATTCGATTGCCTACTTCGGCAGATTGGACCTACCGAATTGCAATAAAAGCCTATGGGAGCACTCCCATAGGCTTCTGAGGCTAAGTCCTGATCGAATAGGATTCATACGATCGAAGTCTTCGATCGTTCGAATCATTTGAATGATCGAATGATTTATTCGACTGATCGAATAAATTATTTGACTGATCGAATAAATTTGTATTCGACCGTCGAATGATCGAATAATAGGTAGCCTAAAACTATTTGTTTAGCATTCGACGATCGATTGCTAATAGAATATCGAATTTGGTCGAACTATTTTTGGGGAATAATAGTAAATTTGCCCCTAAGTCTAGCCCAATGTCAGATTTCAAAATTAAATATAAAAAAATCTGTTTGCTCTTTTCAGAAACAGATTTCAGTGCAGAAGTCTATTGGAGCAGCAATATTATCTAATTCCTTTTGAAAAAGAAAACATTTCTTCTCTTGACAGTATCCCTTTAAGAATTCATGGCAGCATTCTCTCTGTAGAACATTTATTTACTTAAAGGAGAAGGAAAGGCATATTTTTATTGGGGTGCCAAAAAAAAAAGATTTTCAAGCTAGTGCAAATGCGCTCTGTGGTGTTAGCTGGAAGAACCCCTGGGCCAGTTCAATTTTCTGCTGAAAGGAGCACTGGCCCAGGGAGTGTGGTAAGTATATACATATACTGGGGGTCCCTAACTTTTATCACCCTCAAGTAAAAAGCACCTTTCCTTTTCCTTTAAAGAAAACAAACAAAGGGGATTCTGGTAGTTATAGTTTAACAAGAGATAGATATATCTGTTTTTGCAGGTTGTGGCAAAATAAATTTAATACTGAAAAGCCCTCTCCATTTCAGCTTGTCACCAGTTAACAGCATAGCAAATACGAAGATGTTAGTGATGATTATGTCTCCACATCATCATGCAGGGCCAAATCTTCCAGCACCAAGGAGCCAATAAAGGTTTTATTTTCCATCTACTTGAATCCGTACTAAGAAAATAGGCTTCACAAGGCAACATCTATTTTCTTTTGTCTGTTAAACTGAAACCCCACTGGGTTCCAGTCCCTGTTACACTTTCACAGGAGCTTGATATTAGTTTCAGTTCCAGCTCTTTTTGTTCCTCTTCCAGCTAGTAGACATTTGGTTGTCTCCTGACAAATATTCTGCATTTCTTCAGGACTTCACTGGAAGCTGAGGCTTGTGAATATATATTAAAATGTATGTATGTAGCAGTCAGCAAATTCGCTACCACCACACTAGTTAACTAAAATGCAAAGTTGTGTATCAGCAGCCAAACGCTGGTAAAGTTTTGCATACATTCGTCAGCACAAGCATATTATAACAAACTTTTGCTAACATTATTTTCTGCCTAGTGAAACTTCGTTAGTACACTTACGCTTAGATCAATTTGAACATGGCAGGTACATATAGGTCTTATGTATGTCTTTATTAGTGATGTTGGTGCAAATGCTTTAAGTGGACACTTATTATTAAAAATGCAAATGGAAGCTAGAAATGAGATCCTCTAATGTCCTAGACATGTGCCCACACTAAAACAAATGTGGCATGCCCCTCAAAATAGTAAGACAAAAGTAATGTCACAACACAATCCCACTTTAAAATATGAAAAAAAGGCCAGCATTTTTGTTTTCATTTTTATGACTTTGGCATACAAGATATGATGTCACTGACATAAGATTGAGGAGGATGTAGCTTCATCTTTTCATCTTATCAGTTCGCTCGGTATAACCTGGTGAAGGAAACTGGAGAAAGGGAAAATTTGCACTTCAGTGAATTTGGGGAGTAACGATCGTTCACCTGAGCCAAAATGTCGCTAGCAAGGTACTCTTTTGCTAGTGAATTGACCTCTATGCCTCCTCTTGGAGATGTCCCTGCGGATTGGATTTCTGGCAAATTTTTGCTAGCGTCGGCCACTTTCCCCTTTAGTAAATCTGCCCTGTGTTTTTACAGTATATTAACTTGCTTGTGTGGTGATAGTTCCCCTTTAATAATAAGAATTTGAAGAATTCATTCAAATTAAGAGACTTGATCTGTATCAGCATGGAGGGGAACAGGAGTAGCAGCGGACTGGGAGTTGGTTAGATGGATGCATGCAGGAGCAGCATGGGAGGTATTTATTGAGAATCTGTTCTCCTAGATCAGTGCTGTCCAACTTCTGTGGTACTGAGGTCTGGATTGTTTCTGGCATAAATGGTGGAGGGCCAATAATGGAAGCCAGTTTTGACCACTCCCTGTTTTTAAATCACACCCACTTTAAAGTACACCCATGTTTCCACAAGACCATGTCCACATTAATTGTGGTAGCACACCAAAAAAAACAAATGGTTGGTACTAAAACAAATGGTTGGTACTCACTGCAGGGATGTCACTTATCACTTTTGAAAACAGTTAAGTCATATTAAGACATACCCTTAAATCCATATGCTTCCAACTCCCCTGTGGAGAAGACAGCACCCCCAGCACATGATTAAACACCTTTGGTGGCCCTAAGAACAATTTTCTAATGCTAACAAACCCCACAGAACAAACCGTTCCAGGTTATGTTCCACAGGCAGAGCAGGGCACACACAGGCAGAGTATGGAGCACACAGGAAGCATAGGGCAGGCAGAGTATGGCACACACAGAGAGCATGGGATAGGCAGAGTATGGCACACACAGGGAGCATATGGCAGGCAGAGTATGGCACACACAGGTAAAATCGGGCAGGCAGAGTGTGGCACACACAGGCAAAGTATGACACACACAGGGAACATTGGGCAGGCAGAGAAAGGCACACACAGGTAGCATGGGGCAGCTAGAGTATAGCACATACAGGGAGCATAGAGCAGGCAAAGTATGGCATACACAGGGAGCATATGGAAGGCAGAACAGAGCAGGAAACAGGGAAAACTATCAGGACCACTGTAAGATGTGCTACATACAGTGACGCAGTGCAGTGCACCTCCAGCAGTTTGTATGAGTGTGAACAGGTGAACAATGTGGGCAGTTTCAGTCTGAGTATCAGATGTGAACAGTACAGAGCTTTAGGGTTGTGAACAATAGATGTGGTACAAGTGTGAACAATTCAGGGGGGATTACATGTGTGAACAATACAGGGGATTACAGTCTGAATTTGAGGTTTAAACAATGACGGGCCAGTTAATCTCTGTAATGATTCATTTTAAAGTTTACTAATGGTAGGTAGACACAGCAGGTAGACTTTCATGTGGGGGGCCACACATGAGGGCATGTGGCCCAAGGGCCACTAGTTGGCCAGCCCTTTCCTAGATACTCCTGGAATCCCAACTTAAAAGTATAATCGGTAAGATCATTAGTAAAATCGATCATTGCTATGTGCAGGGTCAGACTGGCCCACTGGAACACCAAAGGAAATTCCACTTTATGAACCTGCTGCAAGTTTCGGTTGTGTGGAGTGAGGTGGGTTGAAGTGAGTTGATGGTGGTAAGGAACTTGTAACGAGAAGCTCTAGGCATTTTAAATAGCATTTAAATAGCTGTTTTTGCTCAAATGTTTGTCAGTATGCTGCAAATAATACCTTATAATCACTAATAATTATGTTTACATTGCCTAACTGTCTGTTTTTCCAAGTAATAATTGGAATTGCACATACTGTAACTATAGAATTGTGACTAGGGACCACCTAGTATTCATTTTGTAAACTATGATTAAGCATCTCGCTGCAGATTATTGTAGCCATGTAATTAAGTGCTGTAAATGTATTTTTATTATTTTTCTCCCTATCACAATAATGTATAAACATACAGAAAACTAGAGTATAACTCCAAGGTTATATACATGCATATAATTGTGTGTGTGTGGGGGGGGATTTTTTCGACATGAGCTGTGAATTCAGTATAAAAAGCAAAGTTTACAGAAAGACAAAACATGCCTGCATACAGATGAGCAGAGGCAACAATAGAGCGCATTGCTGTTCTATATTGTTAGAGAACATTCCAAAATTCTCATTTGTTTAGCCTGAAAATCCCCTGCACATTCCCACAAACTACTTCCTTTTCTTCCCATTCTAGTGAAAGTTCCACTTTGTAATGAAGAGAAGTTCAGAGAGTTTCTTCCCATGAATGGATGGTAAGCACCTGGGCGTTATGAATTTTAAAGTGATCATTTTCTTTTAGCCATGCTTGGACAATGGGGGATCTCCTTTTGACTCACTTTCACAGCTTTGAGAGGCTCTCAGATCAGCCACATTCCAATCAGATTGGAGTCAGATCAGAGCTAAGCACAACTGCATCAAGGTCTCCCATAGAAAGACAAGGAGCAGATGGGCAATAGTGAGCTCTCCTCCCCTTTTCAAACAGCATTGGAAGGCAATGTGGGAAAGCATTCCTTCAGCATTGCCTTTTGATAGCTGAATAGGACCACCGCATGCCACCAGCCTGTAGGTATGAACCTCTGCTAACAGATGGTGAGATCATTATGAGCAATTAATTCCTTTAATGTATCAGTGGGAATATGTTAGAAAGAATGATGCAAGCTGTGGGTGAATGGCAAGCTCCTTATTCCTAGGGTAATGTGCTGAGTACATGCTAAACAGTGGGGATATATCCCTTTTAAAGTTTTCTTCTTTTCTGCATTTAGAGGCTTGAGAGATGCCTGTTTTGATGCCGAGAACAGCAGTGCAGTTTTTATTAACCAATTTAACCTTCAGTCATTCTGCTGTGCCGAACAGCAGATTCCATGTAAGGTAATTTGAGTCATGCCGTTTGAAAATAATGGAAAAATTTAAAACCACCTTTTTATCAGCAAGGAGAACAGTTACGCCAATAAAACTTTAATTCATGGTATTCAGTTCTTAGGCAAATCCACCTTCTATAGCAGAAATTGTAGTAAAGCAAAAAGAAAAATGAAATTACACAATTCCAACAAGATAAAGTTCAGAATACTGATCAGACTCTGCACTGCGCTGTCTGTGCCTACTCCTCCCCCCCCCACTTTTTTCAACACTGCAAAGAGTTTGAGAAATTAGAACATTTCCTAATATATTCTACAAATAGAGCCACATGTACAATTACTGCCCATGTTATATGGTTGGTATAGTCATGTTCAATAAACGGAAAGCCACGGGAGTGATTCATATTCAAATGATACTTTATTTTGCTGACAATTAAGCACTGACCTTGCCATTCGATCTGCTGACTCTCACAAAAGCCTGTGCACTTGAACAACTAATGCTAAATAACATTGACAGTAAATAAATGAAGCCCCTTTAACACTAATTTAATCAACACAAACAGGCTTTCAGGCTTTATACGTTGTTTTACCTTTAGATAATTTTTTATTTGCAAATGCTTTACTGCATCTTGTAGTTCAATTGATAAATAATGACTTCTACACTGCTATAGTTGCCTGTTGCATATGCCATGAGACTCATTTGTTTAATAAGTCTCTGTGTTTCACATCTGTGCAAACAGCAACATCAGGGCCATTGAAAAGGAGATCCCTTTGTTTTCGGTTTTACTTTGTATATTTGTACTCTCCGTATTCTCCAGCTCTGCAGTAAGGAGACAAGAATTAAGTTTTTTATAAAACGGTTTCAGCTCAAAGACTAAGAGCAGTTTATACATCTGTGTATGACACCATAAAAATCTAAATACATATTTTGCACATACTGTATGTAGCAAACACAATAAAAATCAACAGAATTTTTTTGAATGGTGGCATGTAACACTTTTTAGATCATGCAGAATAACCTCCTGCAGCTCCTATTATCTTGAATGGAAAACCGCTGAAGGCACTGGTACTTTTCAACTTGAAAATGCAATAGTGAACGTTTTTGGGCTGAAGGCTGGCATTACTATTAAGCAAGCATAAACATTACGAAGCATTAAGCAAATACTTTTGTGCATATTTATAAAGTACTCTGTTCAGTTTTGCACAAAAAAAGGTTTACATTCAGGTTAGAATAAAGCATATCTATATAAAGATATGTCCTTTAAATTTACCCCAAGCTTCCCTTTGGCATAAATTCCATATGTAAACACAGAAACCCCTAATATATGAATAAATGTGATTTTCTATGCTGAAACCCAGCTGTTTAACAGTTCTCTTTCCGCATCGTTTGAAATCCTGGCAGGGAAGGAGGGACTAAACACTGATGTTACAAATTGTAACAACTTCTCCACAGCTTACAGACAGCATGCAGAAACTACACAACCCACAATCCATTTCACTGTGATGTTCCTATCCTTATTAAAATCATGTGTAGAGGGCATTGTGGGGTTTGGAGGTGCAAGCTGAGGACAACAGGCTGCTGAGTCAGCCAGTTTAGCAAAGTAGTCAGAAAGATCAGCAGAAGAGCAGGGGTTAGGCTTACTGAACTGTCAGAAACCATTAAAAACCATGAAAAGTCTTCATATTTTTTAACTGATGTATATTTCAAAGTTGTGTTTTTGTGGAGTTCTCCTTAAAGTATTTGTATCAGTTCATATGTTGTTGCTATTTTTTATGTGCTGAAAGAGTTAAAGGAATCCTGTCATGGGAAAACATTTTTTTTCCAAAATGCATCAGTTAATAGTGCTGTTCCAGAAGAATTCTGCACTGAAATCCATTTCTAAAAGAGCAAACAGATTTTTTTATATTTCATTTTAAAATCTGACATGGGGCTAGACATTTTGTCAATTTCCCAGCTGTTCCAAGTCATGTGACTTGTGCTCTGATAAACTTCAATCACTCTTTACTGCTGTCCTGCAAGTTGGAGTGATATCACCCCCCTCCCTTTCCCCCACCCAGCAGCTTAACAACAGAACAATGGGAAGGTAACCAGATAACTGCTCCCTTACACAAGCTAACAGCTGCATGGTAGATCTAAGAACAGCACTCAATAGTAAAAACCCATGTCCCACTGCATACTATTCAGTTACATTGAGAAGGAAAAACAACAGCCTGCCAGAAAGCAGTTCCCTCCTAAAGTGCTGGCACAAATCACATGACCAGGGGCAGCTGGGAAATTGACAAAATGGCTAGCCCTGTGTCATATTTCAAAAATGAAACATAAAAAAAATCTGTTTGCTCTTTTGAGAAATGGATTTCAGTGCAGAAGTCTACTGGAGCAGCACTATTAACTGATGCGTTTTAAAAAAAACTTGTTTTCCCAAGACAGTATCCCTTTAATGATTGAGGATTGAGAAAGGGTCTGAAACGTTGTTGTCTAATCTTTTACTAAAATAAAAACACTGTCATCTTTTCAAATAGAAGAGCCATAGCGTGTTCTATATTATGTGATTTATTGCCCCTGGCAAGTGTTTAAGCTGCTTGAGCACCCATCCAACGAGGATAGATAGGTTGTAGATATTCTCCTGACTACTGAAAGAGTTAATTTGTTGTTCCACTATGATTTATATATATTAACTAATATTTCTCATTATTTTATTAAAACCACTTAGACTAAACTCCTATCCACATTTTTACATTTTTTTATCAATACATTAACTAAAAAAATCATGAAAAAAGCCGAATTGTAAATTTTTTTGGATTTGATGCCTGAATTTTTTTAAAATTATCGCTCAATAGTGATGGGCGAATCTATAACTTTTCGCAGAAAAATTTGCGAATTTCCAGCGAAATTTGCAAATTGTCGAAAAATTCTCGAAACGTCTGCAAATTTTCAGGCAGACAAATTTTTGCTGCCGGTTCGAAAATTTATTCGATGGCGGCGAATCGCGGGAATTCGCCGCGAATTTGGCCTGGCGAATAAATTTGCCCATCACTATCGCTCAACAATCACAAATTATTTGGATTACTGCCAGCACTCATTGTGATCCATGATCTTCTAGTTGCAAAAGGAACATCTGCAATTGCCTTCTACATGACCTTAGCAGTTTTGAGATGGAGTACTTTTTTGTTGGACTTAACAGCCTTGGGGTATAATAAATCACAAAAAATTCAAGGTTTTTTTCTGCAAAAAATATTTATTTCCTTTAAAACTCAAACCAGAAAAATGTTGTCTTTAGTAAATGACTCCCTTTGTGTGTATCAAAATTAAACTTCTGGGGGAAGTTTGGAGTTTATGCTAAATTTCTCATTTATTAAAATTTGAGATGAAAGAAAAACGTATGCAAATTTCCAGTCTTAGAAAGAAATATATGAAATAAAATAACTTCTCCCATACATTATTTTTTGGTCAATAGTACAGTCTTAAACTTTTGCTTAAAAATACTCTAATGATTTTACATATTGATGTTTAAGGTATGAAGCTGTGATGGCTGCAGTGTTCAATTGCATTCCCATTCAATCTGTATAACAGGCAATTAAATTACAGTAAAATTAGATTACATCATAAAACTGGCTTTAGTCTTTATGGCAGCAGTTAACTTTAATATATTTCTCTAGAAGATATATAGAAGTAAGCTTAGAGAACAGTATATTCCATTAGTCTGTAGATTGGAGAAGAACACATGTAAGAAATTTTAAGTCTTTTATCTACTCCAGCAAAAGGGGATGAATCAATATACAGTTTTACTTATTATGTAACATATATGTAACATTAGCATACATAGCAAGTCAACAAACTCAATGGGTATTATTCTTCCCATAATGTGTCTCTACCAATTTCCTTGGCAGTTTTGGGTGCTGACCAGTGGCACTACAGTTTAATGAATAGTGTCCATTAAACACAGGAAACAGATTCACTTATTTTGTTACTAAATTTGCTGTTCTACAACATATTCTTCTAAATGCCTATATGCTATTTAAAAATAGAACATGTCATGTAAATGGAACTGAAAAATGGAGAGAATAGAACCCCACTTGTAACCAAATATTTCAATCAAGTATGGGTTAGAAAATATGTTAGTTCTACTTCTAAAGTGCAGTGCAATAAATAATTACATAAAAGTTCATAAGTTCATCAATTGGAAAGTTAATTTCTGATAATTCTAAATCAATAAGAATAATTAATTAATAAGTAGAAAAAGTTAATTAATTGAAAAGGTGAAAAATTGATTAAAATCTGATCTGTGAACCACGTAAAGTGCAATGCTACTAATATACTTGATGTCGGTGATTAAAAAGAATTCACTAATAAATAAGTTATATGACCAACGTTAGAGGTGAGTTAAAAAAAACCTTAATGCTAAAATCCATAAGAGAATTAGAAATTTGGAAAAATAAGGAATGGTGGAGCTGTCCCAACGAGAGCTAGCTACCTGTATATTATTCTAACACTGGGACACCACAAAGTAAAGGCAGGACAGGGTAACCCGGGACTGTGGCCTTGTATATTACCGTGCCCTACTATCTTAGAGATGACTATAATTGCCCTAAAAAGCCAAAAATCTTCGGCCCCTTAGAAAGGAAGGAAGCCTTATAGTAAAAAACAGAAGGATTTTGCAAAAAGGGAAAACAAACACCTCTCACTCGTAATCAGACTCAGCCTGAGGTGGTGAATAAAAAGGAGTATAAAATCAAATGGTGTTCGCTGACGTGCGTTTCACTAATGAGCTTTGTCAAGGCAAACTGTTCAGTTAGAGCATCCATTAACAATGCATTAAGCAAGTTTGAAGATGTGGAGTCAGTGCAACTTTCCTAAAAATTGTCGCTAGAATCTGAAGTATTAATTCAGTAGATGAATCTCTATTGTGTCAGTGATTAGCAAAGTACTTTAGTATGTTTTAATACTCTATATTTTGCATCCAATAAAGACCCCCCCCAGACAGAAGTGCATGAACACTTAGGTGCACTTCCTTCTGAGGTCTGATGGTGCTCCCTAACTTGCATTTCTGAATAATATGCAAGTTAAGGGGGGATGCCTGTGGGCCATAGCCCATCCAGACCTTATGAATACAGGGTATGAATCAGCTCTGGTGGTTGCATGGATGGCAGGGTACAAAGTTTAAAAACATGGTACATTGCATTCACATTTTGCACTTTACGCACTTTCATATTGTAAATTGTGTTTTTTAAATACTAATTATTTACACATTATCCTGGTCAGATTGATATACATTATATAACAGATTATTTTCTCAACTTCTCTAAACAATAAACAGTACTCTGTCCATGGTACTGGAAGAGGGATTTTATCTCTTTTCACCCCCCCATAAAAAAACTCTTTATAGAAACTAAAAAAGAGCGGTATTAGATTCCAGACATAGCTGACTAGAAATGAAGCAGCTTTAAAAATAAATAAATAAATACAAAAAAAATATATATATATATATATTGTATTTAAGGTAGTCACACACATGGGTGACCAAGTTGCATAGCTCTGCTATCTCGTAAATGAGCCAAATGAGTTACAGAGTGGCTAGATAGGACTCCTGAATTGTCTTGGGGAAAAATTGAGCAATCCAAATTGCAATTAGAGGGACTCACACCGTATGACCTAAATATCCTCAAAGCTACCTAAACTTTTTAACATCCTGTCCAAAATGTGACTATAAAATAACCATTATTGCTTGTTGTTAATAGAGGTACAGGAACACATCTGAAAGAGGAAGAAATTTTGATGATGCAAACGTGTATGAAGTAGACTAACATATAATTTCTGCCTTCAAAATACTGTTTTGTTTGGACTGTGACTATACAAAAACCCATGAGCAGCTTAAAGGAAAACCCCCCGAACAATGTAGGTCTCTATAAACAGATATTGCATAAAACAACTCATATGTAAAACCCTGCTTCATGTAAATAAACCATTTTCATAATAATATACTTTTTTAGTAGCATGTGCCATTGGGTAATCATACAAAGAAAATACCCATTTTAAAAAATAAGGACAGCCTCCTGGGATCGTATGATTCAACAGTGCACACAAACATACCAAACAAACTATAAAGTTAGGTCACTAACAGACAGAGTTCTGTATTTTGCGTCAACACTTCTTCCCTTTACAGTTAGAGTTGAAATATTTCTGGTCAGGTGATCTCTGAGGCAGCACATAGACCAGGTAGGTAAGATTCTTTAATATGTCACTTGATTTGATATAAACTATCTGTTGCTCAAAAATTTATTTTTGGGTATAGTTTTCCTTTAAATCTGAAGCTAACTAAATATGAACCACCTCAGTGCCCTTGACACAGCAGAAGGGTTAGAGAGGCACATAAAGGTGATATCCAATTGGTTTTGGACCAAGAAAAACAGAGGGCAAAACAAATAATTGATATAAAATGTTGAGAACCAGCAGCTGCACCATTCTGATAATATACAAGTCCCTATCCCTTTCCTTCAATATAAGACCCTACCTGATAGTGCTGAACATACTTTTTGCCCATTGTTTTAATTTGGAAATATCTGTGTTTTTTGTTATTTTTGGAACTAAGCAAAAATATGAAGCAAGGAGGGGTTTGTTTGTTTAAAGGTAGATAGGGAGCGCTGTACAAATTGCCCTGTTTGCAAAGCAAGGGGCAGGTGAGTACAAAGAACATAGCCCAACATTCAAATGGGTACTTTATAAGGGCAAAAATTTGAAAATATGTTTTTTTGTAATTAAAACACTAGGCAGAATGTAAATACACAAGTCCTATTTAATGTGCCAATTTTGTAGCAAACATGTTTTTAGCGGTATACTGCCCTTTAAATGTGCTCTGTAGGTTGACCTCAGCAAGTGTTACTTTATCCAATATTTTAAATGGGACAGCATATATAAGGCTAAATGCAAATTGTCCTTGTCCAGTTTCAGGAATATGTCCATTACCTAGTGCCAGTTAGCATTGCCTCAGCTCCTGCACATATAAATACGAACTCTTGCTCCCCTTTAAAGACTGATGGATTGACGAAGGAAGTTAGTTTTGAAATAAGGGATATTTGTTCATTTAACAAATAACGAAACAAAACAACTCAAATGTTACATTGCTCTACTCCAAAGCTTTTTGTCCTAAGTTCTCTTCAACTTTTAATACACAATTTCCCATCCCCTCCCCTACAGGAAGTCTCATTCATTCATATATTACAGGAATTTCTTAATTCTCTTTCAGCAAGATTACCACCATCCAAGTCCCCTTTTCCTCTTTCTTGCCTTTGCCACTGAGAGAAAGGAAAAGAAGCAGAGCTTGCCCAGATGGTTGAAAACCAAAAAGACGGAACATTTTCTCATGCTTTTTAAAAGAGTGCTTTCTTTCCTGCTTAATATTTAGCTCCTTCAAATGCAAATGGAGAGGTTTCACTCCAAGGTTAGCATAACAATTATGGGAAAGCTTTAAATCTGAAGCATTTGTTTACATGATGAAAGGAGCCCCCATTCCAAAGCACTGAGGACAAGACTTTAAACCAAATTTTTTTCACTGCAAGTTCATTGCAAGTCAATTTTAGCTCACAATAAACTGATGGAAAGATACGAAGTATATGATTTTATTTTACTTAATTTACAAGCTGTTTCTGAATATAAATTGAGTGTTTATAGTAGACCTGTTGTACTTTGTTATTGGCTTTTTCAAAGTTTCATTGCAACCTTAAAAAGTTGTTTTAAAATATGAAACACATTTACCTTCCCTAAAAAGAGCCTTATTTATCAAAATATGAGTATTTAAATAAAAAAGTTAGACCTAATTGGAATTTATGATTGGACCTAATTTATTAGGTTATTTAATCGGATCAAGAACAACTCGAGTGAAAACCCAAACAATATGATTTTTTATGAGTTTTTTCCTGAAAAGCCCAAAATAATTGGTTTTTCCGGCTAATTCCAGAACAAACTACAGAAACTTACAAATAGAATAGGGACCTCTCCCATTAAATTATATATAACCTTGGCAGATCTTGAGAATCTGGATTTTTGGATTTTGACTTTTTGCTTTAATAAATCCCAAAGAATTCTATTTTTTTCCACTAAGAATTCGGATTTTATAGTACAAAAAAACTTGGATTTTTCACATTTTTAACATTCGGCCTTTATAATAAATAACCCTCTAAATGTGTATATATATGAATAAAAAACTAGAAATTTACATTTAAAGAAAAGTCCAGGTTGTTTCATTCCTAATCCTGAACTCTAAGTGTTTCCTTTAGAATTCAAATACTGCTATAGTTTGCAATATTTCTTTTGGACCATAAGCCTATAGTCGAGCAACGTACAACTTAGTCTATGTGGTTTGCCATTCAGATTCTCGACTCCTCCAGGTCAGTTCTCAAGAAAAGTCAGAATTATCCAATGTTGGATCAGTGACCTGCAGAAAATGAACTGATGTCCTAGGTCAGCTATTGACTAATTGATGTTCTCACAGCTAAAACCAACAGAACAATTGCTGACAGTTCGAGTATTGAGGTCATGGATTTAGTTCACATGAAAAACACAAATGACTTTCCCCTTTGAAGGCATACCCCTTTTAGACAAAGTCAACAGGCATAGGAGGGACAATTTTGTTTAAAAAAAAAAATCCTTGAATGCAGTTGAATACAATGAACAAATGATGCTTCATTCAGTCACATAAAATCTTTTTTATGTCCATTATAAAATATATACATCACTTAAAAACATATTTAATCCTGTAAGTGTTCAATAATAATGGAAAGATTGCTGCCTGTGGCAGACACTTGTACCAACAGGCAGGAATACCCTCCTATATGATACTTTCTTAGGTCCAGTAGTCAGAGCAAAGCTGTGAAAATTATTTTTTGATTTCCATTGCAGCTGTCTTGGGTTAATGATCAAATGTCAACTCTACTAGTAGCCTTCAGTGCTTTCCATGATGCAGGGAATTTTTGTGACATACATGTAATAGTTGTGCTTTTTAAATGTTTCATTTTATGTATATATCTAAAGTTATTCTTCCTATCCTACAACAAAATAGTTATGAGTTAACATAGTTACCATAGTAGTTAACATAGCAAGGACCAGTCCCATGATCAACTTGTACTATGAGATATCTTCCACAAACCTCAATTGCTTAAAAGCCATCCAATCCCATCTTAAAGCTATCTAATGTATCAGCCTGTACAACTGATTCAGGGAGAAAATTCCACATCTTCACAGCTCTCACTGTAAAAAAACCCTTCCAAATATCTAGCGGAACCTATCTTCTAATCAAAGCGGGTGACCTTGCATCGGCTGGAAAGACCAACTGGTGCATAAAGAATTATAGAGACTATTATATGATTCACTTATATATTGATACAACCCGAAAAGAAGTCTGCACACTCAGGTCTTAAAGAGCAAAACATTTTTTTAGATTTATTACTGGGAGACATATTTATACATGGTTATATCACCCCTTAAGCACCTCTTCTCCAGTGTGAACATCCCCAATTTGTCCAGTCTTTCCTCCTAGCTAAGATTTTCCATACATTTTACCAGCTTAGTTGCCCTTTTTGGACCCTCTCTAGTTCAGTGATGTCATGTTTGAGCACTGGAGACCAAATCTGGACGGCATAGTCTAGATGGGGCCTTACCAGTGCTCTCTCTATAGAGTGGAAGAATGGCCCCTTTATGCTGTGAATCAATGCTCCTTTTAATACAGCTCAAGACCTTTTTCCCTTGATGCTGCTGACTAGCATTGCTTGCTACAGCCAAGTTTATTATATACAAGGACGCCAAGTTTAATATATACAAGGACTCCAAGGTACTTTTCCATTATGGATTTGCCTAGTGCAGTACCATTAAAGGTATAAGTGGCTTGGATATTTTTACATCCCAGGTGCATGACTTTACATTTATCAATATTGAATCTCATTTGCCAATTAGCTGCCCAGATTGCCAGTTTGTCAAGATCCTGTTGCAACGATGCTGCATCCTGGATGGAATTCATTGGGCTGGATAGTTTTGTGTCATCTGCAAACACTGATACATTACTTAATACCCTCCCTAAGTCATTAATGAACAAGTTAAATAAAAGTGGACCCAATACCAAACTGAGTTGCTATGGAGATATTCTCTATGGTTGCTTTCACTGTACTTTGCAAAATGTTTTGTGGTTGTTCCAATAAATCAGACTTTTTCTTTAATGCAAAAGCCATTGTTTGCATTGGGAAATTCAGATTAATTTGTAGAGTCTGAGATGTCCATTTTCTGCTTTAAATGAAGGGCAATCATTCATTCTCTTACAACATGTTTCCTCTTGTTTTTACAACAGAAAGCAAAGTTTAGGATAGCTTTATCAGGTGGGAAATGCCCGGGAAAAATGCTTTCTGGACTAAGGGATGCTCTCTTTTGTCTGGGGGTCACAGTGAGAGCTGCTTAATAATTCAGATAAGGCTAAACTGCAGAGACCACAAGTCCTATAGTGCTTATGCAGAGAGCATTCCTTCATGCTCCCATGTCCACTCCTCATAAAAAAAGTCTTGCTGAATATTACAGTCCTGTATTCATTTTTTGACTCTCATAGGTAAGCAAGGAGAAAGGGAAGGAGTAATTTATAGATTTTCAAATGAAAATGAATAATTCTGGATATAAGTTCATTTTTACTATGAAGTATTGAGGCTGTTATGTACACAGGGTATCCTTATGTTTATCTAATGTAGTGTTTGTTTGCATTCTCCTACGTTCACATTCAGTCTTATGATAATATATGCCTACGTATGAACGATATATGCTTTTTACATTTGATTCATTTTATGGTGGATATTGCATTCCGGTGGTATGAAACCTAGATATACACATATATGTATGTATAATGATTTCTGTATGTAGTTTAGTTTAATAATAGATTATTCACAGTACAAACACATAATGTATATATACAATATATGTAAATATAGATGTGTGTGTACGACAAGGTATGCTAAGCTTTAGAA
>CM044442.1:82564012-82597187 GCA_024363595.1 Xenopus borealis | reverse complement strand
AATTAAATTTGATAATCCCCTCCTTATATTCCCCATGCAAATACAAAAATGTACTGTTCCAGTTTTTAAGTACATTATACATTTATATTTCCCAAGCAACTTTTATTCTAATTACTGTATCACTTTAAAAATGATGCTATTTATATGTGTAAGTGACACTTTAAGAAAACAAATAGATAAATCAGGAACTTGAGAACAATCATTCAAGCATGGCTGAACAAAAATAATAAAGAGAATTGTCTCAATAATATCCACTGATAAAAAAAGGTGTATTTTACCGGATATAAAGAATTTACAGTACCCCAAATTCAATATAATTTGGATCCAGATGTGGTACTTTCTCCCTCTACCAGGAACACAATGTAGGGCAAGACTAATGCAATTTCCATTGGGCAAATGAATTAAATAAATAATCCTCTTAAAGACTGTGTGCAAACTAAACGAAATGGTCCAAGAGAAATACCTAACAACAGCACAGCATGTGTATGTAAGAAAAATGATCCGATTCCTCCTTTGCACTACATATTTAGATTGCAAATTCTACAAGGGGGGGTATTAAAATGATGAAATGAGCCTCGTTTATACATTGTACACCCCCTGTAGGACTGCAGCACAGCTATTGTATAACAAATGTCACAGCCAGGGAAGAAATCCTTTTTGTTTGGTTTGAAAATGTGCCAAGTTTCAAGTGTTATGAATTCTCTGGAGTAATTAACAATCTCTATAAATTAAAGTAGCTTATTAACAGAGCAGCCAAACCCTGACTGCTGGTGGACCTTTCAGTCAGAATGTTTTTATCCCCTTGCCACGTTATACAGGTAATCCTAATACAAAATGTTATGATCGTATTACTATTATGAATGGTTAAGTGAAACTGCACATTCTTTAGATATGTTTTATACGACTTGTTTCTCCAATGTTTATTAATTGTTACAGGTATTCGTTACCTGGAAAGCTCCAAATAATGGAAAGACTGTCTCCCATAGACTCCATTTGATCCAGAGTTACTTCCTCTTCTTTTTTAATACTTAGCACTTAATCATGCATGCAGATATATTTATTATGTTCAGTTATTGCATCGTTCAACATCTGTTCTAGTAATGTTTTGTTTTGATGTACACCTCTGCATACACAATTAGCACTATATAAATAAAAATATACATACATATTCATCCATGGAGGTCAATGACTCTTGAATTTGGCTTGACTGTATATGCACAGCAGCATTGCAATTTTCATTTAAAGACAGTGGGGCACTTCTTAGCACTATGGCACACCAGGCAATTCAGCCAAACAGATGGGTTCAGGAAGAACCGTGGCTGACAAATGCCCTAACCACCTGTTATTTCTTCCCTTTTACTATTAAATACCCTGTTTATGGCAGATGCAGGTTAGGGAGCACTCACTATTAGAACCAGTGTATATAGAGAGAGCATTTCCAGTTGTAGAATAGAACAGACAATGATACAACTTTTAGTGCCATGATTCTCAGAGAACTGCAACAGTGTAAACAAGTGTGCCCTAAGCCAATGCCATTTGTTATTCATTTCATTATTTGATCTTTAACAATGGGTTTTTGAAAAATATATGATGGATATTTATACAGTAGCATGAGAATGAGATTCATTAACCAGAAAGCTCCACATTTCGAGAAGGTCATCTCTCATGGGGGCAAATTCACTGAGATCCGAAAAGTCGCTAGCATTCACCGCACTTCGCCAGGCGAATTTTCACCAGCGCTATGCAAATTCACTAAAGTGCGAATTTACGCTCAGGCCGGCGAACGGTAGCGTAGTTGCGCTAGTGTTACTACGCTAGGCAGAGCGCTGTTATGCTAACTAAGCTTAATTTGCATACGTTGGGAACTTTAATAGAGGTGTATGTTACAGCCACTACATTCCATCCACTACACAAGCCCAGGAAACCTTTAATAAATTAAATAAAGTTGTCCTATTGCCCTACATGTGCCCCCTGTATAGTTGTGTTGCCATATGTTAGGAAATGTAGTGAATTTGTAGTGATCCTTTGTCAGTGCGCAACTTCGTCTGACGTAAGGGTGCGAAGTTGTGCTTTCCCTCTGTAATAATACAACAGTACCATGTACTTGATCCCACCTAAGATATAATTAATGCTTAGTGGACTCAGAATCAGCCGAGTGGGTTTGTTTAACTTTTACATGATTTTTTTGTAGATTTAAAGTTTGAAGACCCAAATGGGGCTTGTAGTTTTCTGAAAAACTACAGGTCCCAGGCATTCTGGATAACAGGTCCTATACCTGTATATCGGTGACAGGAATTAAATACAGACAAAATAGAAAGTAAAATTGAAAGTTAGATGATGCCCACTGGCTTGCTTGCCTTGCATGGTCTAGTCATTTAAAGCAGTTCTTATTAAATTACCTAATACCATATGCAGCTTATGCATCCATCACATACAATGCACTGTTTTATGATCACCAAGAAAAAGGAAATCATTTTTAAAAATTAGAATTATTTGTTTAAAATAGACTCTATGGGGCAAATTCACTAAAGCACGAAGCATCTAACACTAGTGCTTATTCACCAGCGTGATGTCATTTTGCAACTTCGCCAATTTACTAACAGTGTCCTTGGAGAAAATTCGCTAGTGAAGTAGATTAGCGCAACTTTGCACCCTAACGCCAGGCGAAGTTGTGCACTGATGAAGGGACGTAACTAATTCACTAAGATGACCATTTTACTGAAAGTTACCTCTTGCGCTAGACTTTACTTTGCCAGCTCAGACCTGGTGAAGTTCAATACAATAGATAGGAGTTTGAAAAAAGAACTTTTTCTAAGTCCCAAAAAAATGCTGGTGTGTTTTACTTTTTTAGGGTGATAGTATGAAAAATTGCGTAATTTTTTTGGGGGTTACTCTCCTTCCCCCCTACATTTCCTAACATATGACAACTCAACTATACAGTGGGCACATGTTTAGGGCAATAGGACAACTTTATTTTTTCTTAGGCTTGTGTAGTGTAATGTAGTGGCTGTAACATATACTTCTATTATACTTTCAACTTCGCGCTGTATGCAAATTAGGCATCGCTAGCATAAATGCGCTTTGCCTGGCAAATTAACGGTAGCGCTACTGTTCGCCTCCCTGAGAGTAACTTCGCATTTTGGTGAATTAGCGGCGGGCTGGCGAAAATTCGCCTGCCAAAGTGCGTAGTGAATTTGCCACTATGGGAGGTGGCCTTCCTGTGATTTAGAGTGGTTATTTGGTTTTCAGATCCTAAACCTGCTCTACAAGTTTTTCTCTAAAATAATTAATGTGTCAAAATTGTATTTTACCTTTTTCCATATCATGCTAAAGACATAAAATGTAAATAAAATGTGATGTCACTACAATGAAATTGTTTCCATGAATACAGTTAATCTATAATAAGTTTTTTTTTTACAGATAACAGATCCCATACCTATATTATTTAACAGATTCCTTTTAGTGAACCAAATTCTAGCGTTAGCCTTTTTTACCAGTTAACCCACATTTCCTAGATTCTAAATGCAATAACTTAGTCTGAGATACTGTTTTCATTTCAGTGCTTTGCTTTCCCCCCCCTTAATACTCCAAAAGATATAACAGAGGGGGGAATTGAGAAATTAGTCACATGTCAGTAATCATTAAAATGGAACCTCTGCCAGGAATCAGCTTGTTTTGTGTTCTATTCATTTGTCAGCTGACAATTAGACCTATGAGGGACATTTTGGCATCGCCCCTTACAGAGTCTCTCCCGTAGAATAAGTTGAAAGTAGAACAGTTGTAAATGATCCTCATCAATCCCTTTCTCTGCCAGTGGAGAAAATACAGTATTTTGCTTCAGTTCCTCACTGCTTGTGGCGACATTAGCTTTTTTTTTTTTGCAGAAGATAAAACTGTATTTTGCATTCTCTGAATGTACCGTGCAGTAATTCTGCTGTCTGAAAACTCTGTAACGTCAATAATTGATGCACTTGAGAAGTGGTAATTAAATTAGTTAATTATGCTGGTAAAATTACATGCAATTATGTGACTGCAGGGTATGTTTAGTAAATTAGGCTTCCCCATACTTACTACATATTGTGGTGCCAATTCTTTTAGTTGATGATTAGGTAGCTTTTGATACTTCTTAATTGATTTAATACCTTGATCTTCATTAGTCCCTGATTGCTCTACATTGCCTGTTTGGCTTTTTCTTTACCTGATATTTACTAGACACTGATTAGTTGCGTAGCCGTGTTTTGTAGAGATTGTAAAAGTCAAAGTTATTATCTTATTTGTCTTCAGATTTTTTTCCCCAACAAATTGTATAAATAAAGTTATATTTTTGTATTCGACAGGCAGGAATAGAAGATACTAATCCTACAACTGTAGCAACTAATTTTGGTGCCTGCCTACTGGCAAAAATGTCTCCCATAGCAGTGGATTTATCAGTCAAGTAAATAGGAAGTGGCTGATGGAAGTGGGCATGGAAGATTTATATGTAGTTCAGTAGTTGCAACAGAGAAGACCATAGTGATCATAACCATGTACCATAAACATATAAATACTTGAATAATTATAACTATCTCATGTTATTAACATGTGGGAGTTATTTTGGGTCAAAATGGTCCTATTAAAAAGACTGAATGAGGAAAACAAAGATGTTTTCTTAATGAAATGCCAGTCTGGCCCCCAATTAAAGGAGAACTACAGTAAACCCTAAAAATTAATATAGAAAAAAATTGCATATTTTATAAACTGAACTTATTGCACCAGTCTAAAGTATCAGCTTCTCAATAGTTGAAAATATCCAGGCATTCATACTTGTCACAGGGGGGTCACCATCTTGGAAAGTGTCACATGGTTAGTGGCCTGTTGAGAAGATAATCTTAGGGGTTGTCACAAATTATCAAGCAGAAAATGAGGTTGGCCTGTCATAAAAGCTGATGCTACAGGGATGATTATTGAATGTTGATGCTAGTTGCACTTGTTTCTGTGCTGCCATATTTTAATTATCTGTGTTATTTACTAATCAGACTTATATTGTGACATTTATATTGTCTTTGAACTGTATATTGTAAGTTGGTCCTTAAGTGACAGCACCACAGAGCATCATAAAAGAAGAGAGATACTAGGGCTTTCTTGAGAAACCTTGAGATCTTTACTGCTAAAGGTCTGTAATTGCTGTGGGCTGGTAGAGAACCCCAAAACATAATGTACAAAATTTCTAGACTAGTTCTTTAGTTAAGCTTTAGTTCTTTAAGTCATATATATATATCACTCAACTAGAACACTACAGAAGGGTGGCCACATTTGCCACCATGTCAGCCAATTTCATCATACATGAATTTATGATGACCTATAAAGCACCATTAAAATTTTAATTCTGTCATTAAAAAGTAGCAGGTTGTACCAAGCTTTTAAAAGAATTGTTCAGCGGGTAAAAAGATAGGCTGTGCAAAATAAAAAATGTTAGCCAAAAATGTAATCTATAAAGGCTGGAGTGACTGGATGTCTAACAGAACAGAACAGTACTTATTGCTTTCAGCTCTCTTGGTTTCCACTTACTGTACTTGACTGACTTAAGGGGGGGGGCACATGGGTCATATCTGTTTGCTTTTGAATCTGAGCTGCATACTAATGATCAATTGCATATTCACTGAACAGTTATGTCCCATGTGGCCCCCCTTCAAGTGCTGACTAACTCAGCGTTATAGAGCTGAAAAGCAGGAAGTTGGGTTCTGTTTTGTTATGTAAGACCTCCAGTCATTCTAGGCTTTACACATTACATTTTTGGCTATGTTAGAAACTATTTTTAGAAACATTTTTTATTTTGCTTAGTCTATCTATTTACCCAGTCTTTATATTTACACTGAATTGTTCCTTTAATGAATGGCTGTATCCATATTTATGATATTGATCAAACTGTATCAGTATAAGCACCAAATCAGCGAAGGTACCAAAACACAAGAGTAAACACTGACATTGAGACTTTAAATGGTTGTTGTTTTTTTTTGGGTACATTAAACTTACCCTGTGATGCAAGCAATTTCATGGGGATCTATAACAAATACAATGTATTAAAATTATCACTATTATAAGTTATGAAGAATCTTTCTTGACAGTTTTATCAGGAGTATAAATGGTTAAATAAATATGAGCATATGTGGATGGCACTGGGAGCCAGGGAGTAACGCATATACACAGAACTTTGTGTCTTATGGGGAAAAAGGGACAAAACAACCCTACTGCTCCCTGATATTATGATGATGGAGGGCATCAGCAGAAAGGAAGAGTAACTGGAATCTCATGGAATCGCAGGATGGGTTTTAAAAAATGATATCTCATATCCACAATGATGGTTAGATTAAGGTCATCCAAACACTGTTGTAGCTTGCATGACTGCCTTAACAGAAAACATTGCTTTTTACACCTTTACACAGTTTTATGTTATAAGGCCTTCTTTCCAGTCACCTTGCAAGATAAGTTAAGGGAGAATAACAAACTTAGAATTTTGTGCAAGGCATAAAAACATATTGTTTTTTTTCAAGGATATTTCATTGTACCAGGATTTAAAAACAGATATGACTTGATTTAAAATGTACAATTTCTACACTAACACAGTAAAACTCGACTTTTGTTTAACACCTGTGCTAATTGCTGAACAACTGGCAGCTGATATTTATCTTATCACCATGTTTTCTCTCCATAACGAATTCCAGTATTATTGTCAGGGCCATATTATTATAGCGGGTGCCCCTAGGCCCACTGCCATTTGTCGCCCCTGTCCTCTCCACTTTTTTCATGCAAATTTTCATTATCAGGATCAGTGCAATGGGGATTGGTGCACGGAAATTTAAAAAACAATTGTATCTCCTGTGCATCCCCAATGTTTTTGAATGTGGGTGTGGTTGGGCAGCATGCCGCCCCCCTAAAATCTTGCCGCCCTAGGCCCGGGCTTAGGTGGCCTTTCCACAAATCCGGGCCTGATTATTGTGGATGCAAATAAGTCATTCTCTTGACATAATTATATTGCACCTACCTCAATTGCATCCTGTCCCCCCCAAAAAAACGATGTTTGTAAATTTCGTAGAATATTCTTTGCAATTTTTGGTGTTTGCTATGTGGGTGATGTCTTTAGGTGCAAGTGTGCTATGCCTATTGGCGCAGAGCTGGAAGGGAACCTAATGTCAATAGGCTTAGCAGTGCCAGATTTCTGCCAAGTGTGCCAGGAGACAGGCATCCTAATTCAGAGCCCCCTTCTCACAGTATCAAGCACATGCGCATCCTTTATTCCTACATCCGAGGGACAGGGCATGCATAGCTTCAAATATCTAGCAAAAGTGCCCACTTGCCTAGTCCCTAATACTCCAGATTTGAGCAAGCTACAGCTGGGTAAGATGCTGCTGGTGCCACCCTTGGCCCGCCTTGCCACACATCCAGTCCAGAGTGCCTGATTTGGAAAGGAAGGAAGGAATGATTGAGGGGCACTTCATAAATAAACAGAAGTGCAAGGATCACATTTTGATGCAAAGGAGTCATTGAGTTTTTTTGATGTGTGTGAGTATTAATTTTGCACAACTTTAAGTAATTGTCCATGGCAAGAAACAAGATAGAGTGATGGTGTCTCTAACTCAGTGATCCCCAACTAGTAGCTCATGAGCAACATGTTGCTTGTTAGCATCATGTTGCTCCTCAACCCCTTGGATGTTGCTCTCAGTGACCTCAGAGCAGGTACTTATTTTGAATTCCAGGCTTGGAGGCAAGTTTTGGTTGTATAAAAACCAGGTCTACTTCCAAACAGAGACTCTTGTAGACTGCCTGTCCACATAGGGGATACCAATAGTCAATCACAGCCCTTATTTGGCACCAGCTAGGCACATTTTACATGCTTGTATTGCTCCCTACCTATTTTTACATCTGAATGTTGCTCACAGGTGAAAAGAGTTGGGGACCCCTGGCTTTATCCCTTTATAGCCATACCTAATGCCAAAACTGATATGGTGCCTCTGTGACATACGGTATAAGTGACTTGTTTGTTTTTCAATCACATGTATCATAAGCATACACTGAATCTCTTCTGCTGCTTAGTCGCCCAATTTCTTTAGGTCCTCTTACAAAGGTGTTATACAGTATACTGCATAGATCCTGCATACTTGCATAAGTAAACCTGCTTTAGTACTTAATACATGTTATACCCAGATCCTGTTAAAGCAGATCGCTTTATTTATCATGTTCTTTAGTGGTGTAAGACTTAGGGGCAGATTTTTTAAGGTTCGAATGGTAAATTTGAATTCAAATTTTAGCATTTGTTTTGGTCAAAACTCACAAATTAAAATTTAAATTCACCAACTCAAATTTAAATTTGAATGTGAGACTTATCGCACCACAACCCTGGAATCAGTTCTAATTACAATATTCGCCGCCTAAAACCTGTTCATGTACAAGCCAATGGCAGAGGTCCGTTGAGCCATTTAAATATGTTAAATATTTTAATTGCCTTCCTGCATTTCAAATTTTTATTTCAGAGGAAAACTCGATTCGAATTTTCTATTGAATATTAGACTTTTGAGTTTTTTCATAAATCTGTCTAAATCTGTCTTATTCACTGGGAAAGGTTCATATTGGTAAACAAAATATTTACCCCAAAGTTTTTTACAGTGAGAGCTGTGAAGAATCAGTTGTAAAGGCTGATACATTAGCTAGCTTTAAGAAGGTTGAACTTGATGGACGTGTGTCTTTTTTCAACCTAACTTGCTATGTTACTTTGCCATCTAACTTTGAGTTCCCTGAAAAAAAAAGACACAGCCCATGATCAGTAAATCTCACATCTGCACCACTGTTCATTAAATAAAATATAAAATCTGCTTGTTGGGAGATCCGCATAAGATTGTTTTAAATTGTATTCTTTTTTTAAAATCTTTTTGCACAGGAATGTTCAATCCTGTTTCCTAACCCATTCAGCATTCAGTAAAATGAGTAGCATCTTGTGCAAAGACACAGAGAACTGACAAAGGAGCTGAATGAGGCTTTCCTGCTTTAGAGCCCCCACAACTGGCGAGTTTCCCTTTTTGTATTTGTTATAAAATACACCCAGCACTTGTGTGAAAGAGCATTTATTAGCATTGACACCCTGCAACATTCTCTGTAGGCTGTTGACAGGACTGTCAGAAAGGATGGCTGATAAAAGCATTATGTTACAGAAACTTTTATGTATAAATCGGTATGGATGCCACAGCAGGTTCTTTTTCACACAGTGGTTTGCAATGCAAAAGTATTCATCTCCTTCCAGCGATGGCTCTTTATGTATGTATGATGAATACACCATAGTTCTATCTAGAGCAGTACAAAGGCAAGAATGTTTGGTTCTCAGGGGATCTGGGCCTCTGTGGGAGGTTGGGAACTGGAGTACTGATTAGAGGTGCTTTTAACCAAAGGGTGATATAAAGGGGTTTAGTAAACATCCAATGGATTAACCCCCATTGGGAAACCATGTACAACACACAGGTGATATTAAACAATGCTCTCTTTTTAAGAATAAGAAAAGAGAAAATACATCAAACGTCATCAGTAGGGAATGTATTCAACAACCGTGTCTCTGCACAACTAGCCTTATTAAAGGAATCATTTCCTCCTCAAGGTCACAAGTATTTTTGCTTTCCAGAAGCCTCTCGTTATCAGTAGTTTTGAGTGAATGCCAAGTGAGAACCAATAAGTATATGATATAAATACTTCTTATACCAGGTGAACATCCACACCAAAAACTCATTTTACGATTTCAAGACCCAGAACAGGTGCAGATATAGTGCAGAACTTCTCCAGCTAAAATTAAATTCAACAGAGCACGCAACCCAATGTACCAGTTTTACTGTATGTGCTTTGCAGAATTAGAGTAAATTGGTGCAAGGGAGCAGTGCTCTTTACAAATGCCTTGAACAAGGGTTCCCTTTAGGGGCAGATTTACTAATGGTCGAATTTCAAATAGAAAAAAAAATTTGAAATTCAACCATCTAATTTTTTTTGGGGGCCGGGTGGCATTTTCGATTGAAAATGGACCAAGCAGATCTTTTTTCGATTGAATTGAAATCGTTCAAATGCATTGTTCGATTCGAACTATTTCATCCAAAAACCTTCGAATTCTCAGGAAAATTTTTAGGACTGGCTCTAGGAGGTCCCCCATAGGCTAAATTTGGCAGCATTAAGGTGGCTAAGTGTTGAATTTGAAAGATTTTAAAGGGGTAGTACTTTGAAATTCAGATTTTTTTCAATTAGAATTTTCGAATTTTAAAAATTCTAATTTTATTTGAAAATTCTCTTTGACCCTTAGTAAATGGCCATTTATTGTAACTGTACGTTTCCTTATTTGTATGTAATATCATGATGACCCCATGTTTGTTCTGCCAATTGTAAGTTCTGCTGCACAGGGCTTCGCTCTCCAGTAGTTCTATATAAATGAAAATATACATACATATAGTATGCCCATAGCAAGAGCTACGTTACAATGGAATTATGTGTATAAATACTGCATGTTGCTTAAAAGTATAGCAAAGTGCTTTGGGTCTTTGCATTTGCATTCAGCACTGCTTTTGTAACTTGACTTGACTAATATGCCTCCAGAATATACAAAAAATATAAATAAACCTCTCCTTGGAAAGATAGAGAACGATGGCTTATTTATTTAAAATCTATTTTTAAATAACTATTTTTAAATGCATGCCTAAGCTCTATAAACAACTACTATCCACACTGCCCACGTTATTTTCAACAAACAGCTGGTAGAAGTGGTGTAATAGTTCCAGCGGAAGACAGAAGCTGAGCATAGATAGGAGGAATAAAACTATTTGTTCAATGTACCAGCACAGGTAATTAGTTCCTCAACCTTCTGCTTTCATTATCATTCTGCCCTCCTATGCACCTATCATGTGGTAAAATTTGAAAGTATGCCACAGGGATCTATTATTATGCATTATGCCTGTAAGGTGCCCTTGCTGGCTCTCTTATCTCATTGCGCTCTGGCCGGCAGGTGCATTCCTCTGTCTGCATTTTGCTTACAAGCAAAAAGATGCACCACAACATGTGTGATTTTGCATTTTGAAGCCTGTGCTGCCATCTTTGTTTTGGGCTGCTTTATATTTTGGCCTTACTTCCTATTTCTTGTCTTTTTGGCACTAAATCTCACTGTTTAAACCTGCTCACTCATTCATTCGTTGCCCAAGCTGGCTTGTTCCTGGTTTTTGACCTTGAAATTGCCACTTGTCCAGACCTCTGCCTGTTTTTGACCATACATGCAGACTCAGGGCAGTGGAGTTCATGGCCGCCTCGTTAATCTTCGGGTCTTCTTCCTTCCCTTCAGCAATTTCCATCACTTCCTGTGCATTCACAGTTGTAACGAACTGGAAAACTGCTCCAACTTGGCATGGGCCGCTACACCCCTCACTTCACGAAGAATACAAAAGATGACGCCCGTGAGCTCTGCTGTGCTGACTCTGCATGTGCGATCAGTAATCCTACAGAGGACACAATTCTGGGGTTTTAAAGAGTGGTTTAAAAGAATTTCATGTAAAAGGTCCTTTGATTTAAACCATGATTTAAACTGAAACTCAAATTTTTCAAGTTTTTTGTTTGTGAACTTGAAAAATTTGAGTTTTTTTTTAATCTATTTTTTCGGTTAGTAATTCAGCCAGATTCATGGATGGGAGTTAGGTTGAGTTTGTTGCCGGTAAAAAATGAGAACAAAAGAGTGTTGATAAATAACCCTCTTGCTAAAATGAAGTGATCTGTAATTTGGATCTTCATAGAACATCATGTCACTATAAAAAAAATCCAATTAACTGGTTCTGTTTCCAATAAGGATTGATTATATCTTAGTTTGGATCATGTAAAGGGTACTGTTTTAATATTTCAGAGAAAATGGAAATCATCAACATTTCTATTTGGATAAAGTGGTGTCTACTGTATGGGAGATGGCCTTAACTTTCTGGATAATGAGTTTCTGGATAACAGATCCCATACCTGTATATATGTCATATATATTTATGTTATTAATTTTTTAATGAGTTGACACCTCAACCTATTCATCCTAAAGTTTGCGAACAAATGGCTTTTGCGAATCTGTGCATTGTATGTAATAAAATGTCACAATCGCATACCTTTTTTTTTTGACAAAATATTTGACAAACTCCAAAGCAGTTGTTGTAATATAATATAATATATAATATTTGCCAGTGATTGAATTTACAGTACATTGTGAGCAGCACTAAAGATTGGCAAAAGCACCATTTTAAACAATGCTTGTGCTTTTAATTACATTGGAATCTATGGCATGACAATAACATATTATCAGGTTTTCGTAATAGGCATTTGTGACTTTCCAAGCAGGCTCAGAGCATGACTGGGGAGTGGATCATTCAGCATTAATTGTAAATTACACTTTATGTGTTTGGCAGCATTTATCAAACCAGGTTATTGATAACTAATGGATAGGAGATGGTAAGTTATTATGATGCCCAAGAGAAGTCAGTATTTTACATTGTTTTTTTTTTGGTAACATATTTTTATTGAAGTTTTTTCAAAAGCAACAAACAAATGCGTCAATGGTAATGTAGCGTCTACATAAAGAGATACAGCAACAGAAAAAAAAGAATAATGCAACAAGAATGGAAAAAGAAAAGGAAACTCCCATCATTTCAGCATATAAAATAAGTAAAGGATTAACATTGATTGCAGATTTCTGCTTAGTATGGATTGTGTGATACGTCAGTAAAATATAGAGGATGATGATTATTATTATTATTATTATTAAACATAAAATTTTAGGTCAATTAATGGCCAGAGGCCTGCTTGGAGTATAAGCCCGAGATGGGTGTTATCGTTGTTATACCTTATATGTAGGTATTCCATTTAAACATATATATAGCATAGAGAAAGAGTTAAGTATGAGGGAAGTCTGGAGTTGATCCTCTAGTCAGGGAGATATTTTAGGGAACGAAGCCTTTTAATTCCCAAATGGACCACATTTTTAGATGTTGAGGGGTGGTATTGCGCAAGCGAGCTACAGTATATTCACTTCACATATTCTATTAGCATTAACTCTATTGATTATTTCCTGTTTAGTGGGGCAATTAAGGGTCTTCCATTTGGCTGCTATCGCAATGTGTGCAGCTCTCACTATATGGTTGGCAAATTTTTGGCTTGATTTTGGTATGCAGATAAATGGCCTACCCAAAAGGAAGGTAGATATTTCTAAGGGAGCTTGGATCATTAAAACTAGATCTAGCACTTTCTTAACCTCAAGCTACATTGGCTGAACAACTGGACATTCCCAAAAAAATATGTGGAAGTGTACCTATATCTCCACAGTTTCTCCAACAAAGTGCTGAGTGGTCAGGAAATTGCCTATGCAGCCTATCTGGAGTGAAATACCAAAACATTAAAATTTTATAAATTTGTTCTTTTTGCCTCACACAGGTAACAATTTGTCTGGCATTTCTCCAGATTGCCGACCAATCCTCTAGGGTCAAATTGTCTTGGGGTATCTTATTCCATTTAGTCATGTAGGAATGTTGAGTATTTTACATTGTTAACCCTCAGAGCAAAATATGCTCTTGGTCCAGCCACAAATCGCAACTAATGATCAATGAAAAGGTTGAGTGGGGCAGAAAGATTAAACACAAACATTTGCTTGGTTTGAAATGTTTTTATTGACTACTCAAGTCAAACTCAGCAATTAAAAGCTTCAGATACAAATACATTTAGAAGGGAAGAAGAATCATCATTAAAGTTCCCATAAAAAGACAAGATTTAGGCTCAGTCCTTGGAGCTCAAAACATGCATAGTCTATTTTAGCAGTGCTCTGTTTTCAAAATAATTTTAGAACACATAACAAAGTATTTACTTCTCTGCTATGATACAATCTAAAATGTTAGTAAGCACATTTTTATCCTGCAATCAGTAATAATATTATGAGGTGGGCCTGTGTTCCTTTGCTGCAGCAACTGCTTCAAAGTAAAAAGTTGATGTTTTGTTTTTATTGGAGAAGCACTTCAGTCCAACATTTCCAAAAAAGTCCTTTACAGAGAAAGCAATGTAATTAGTTGGCATGGAGTGGCAGCATTTTTTGTATGCTGATCATTGCCAAATATTTCAGATTTGACTTCATAAACTCCAAATAGAATAGGAAACAGACTTCATGGTGTTACTGAAATCTGAAATTGAGAGTAGAGTTCTCTCTGTAATAGGGATAAAACATGTAAACAGAATTATGATGGTCTCTCAGTCATAAGATTGGCGTTCTGACCTTCTATAAGACTTGATAATATTTATTTAAAGTTCAACATTTCACCCTCCAGTAAGTCTTTTATTAAGTCTTAAAAGTTTAATTGGAAATCAAATAGTTGATCTTTAACTACTTTTGCATTTTACACTGTGAAAGGTTGCTAACATTTTCACACCCAGTGCACAAATAAAAGAGCCTTCAAACAACATCCTTTCTTGTTTTATTTTATTTGTAGAAGGGAATGTATAATTTTTATCTTTTTTTTTTGGTTTTTACCAAGATTCAGTTTTAGAATTTCAAAAGGATATACTGTATCGTTAAGTTGTCTCATAGCATATTTCTTATCTTTTAATATAGCTTCTTCTTCTATTCTGTAAGCATGAACCATCAAGGGGCTAGTAGTCTAGTGGGCTAATGGAGCTAGAAGAGGTTAATGCATGTGGGCCATTATTATGTGGAATGCTTGAGATATAGAGGTTTCCAGGTTGCTCATTTTTAGAAATTTTTCAGATATCAGTTAGGCAGAACATGAACTCTAAAGAACAGACTCTACTATCTCCATTTTTAACTGGTAAAAAGTTCATCTATATATTTTCACCGTTGAAGAGCAAAATAAACATATATTAATTAATCTCTAACAATATTGCCAATGTTTTTGTACCAGCTGGCAAACCTGGATGTTTCCCTGATCAGATATCAGTTAGGCAGGGAATAATTTTTTTCCTATGCACAGGATGGCCAGCTTTCATTTTGGTCAATTTTAGCCAATTTGTCTATGTACAGTATGAGCATCTTAAGGGCAGAGAGATGAAAGCAATGGGTTTTTGGGGCCTCATATGAGTTGTGCCTCACTGATTAGGACATGTATATAATTTATATCATGTCACTCCAGATGACCTAGCAAGACAGCCAAATCAACAAACGACTTAGAATCAGCGCACATCCTGTTTCAAAACATATAGGGTGCTCATCCCAGGGAGACTCCCCACTAGGATCCCCAATAAAGCAATTATACACAAAATAACAACCAAGGAGAGCACACCAGTATCTAATAATACTTGAATTTAATCCAAACGGAAAGAAAATCCAAAAAAATATATGTACAGAAAAACATATCCCAAATTATACAAAAAATTACAAAAAATTTCAGGCAGGCCTATTTTTGTTGATTTTTGTTTTTCCTTGCCCCTGAGGAAGACCCTTAAGGTCGAAACGCGTTGGGCGATGTTTTCTTTTCTTTTCTGTTCTTTCTTTTGAAATTTTTTGTATAATTTGGGATATGTTTTTCTGTACATATATTTTTTTGGATTTTCTTTCCGTTTGGATTAAATTCAAGTATTATTAGATACTGGTGTGCTCTCCTTGGTTGTTATTTTGACCTAGCAAGACAGCCACAGAACCAGAGAGGATTGTGTGGGAGCTATGGGCCATTTGGATTTGTATAGTGTGGGAGCTACCACTCTACTTACTCCTCACTTAATCCAATCACATGCATAAGCCAAGCCACAATTTATTGACCAAATTCTTTCTCAGATATTTGAGCAGAGAAGTTATAGTACAAAACATGTATTGTTTTTTATATATACATAACTAAAGGTATCATAATTGTATGCATGCATACACAAGGGGGCAGATTTATCAATGGTCGAATTTCGAATTGAAAAAAATGTGAAGTGTGAAGTAAAATCCTTAGAATTCGAAGGATTTTACCGCAATTCAATTGGTCGAACGATCAATTTTTATTCAGTCAAAATTAAGGAAACCCAATTTGGTAGCTTGGTTCTGGTGAACTAGGTGGTCGAATAAAATTTTAAAGGGGAAGTACTTCGACAGTCAAATGATCGAATATTCAAAATACATTTTTTTTGACTCATTCGAATCATTCAATTCGATCGAATTTACTAAATTCATCAAAAACATTAGAAAATTCAAATTTGAATGTTTTTGAAGATTGAACTTCGAATCCTTCATGTGAATTTTGTAAATCTGCCCCCTACTATTCAGAATTGATTAAAAATAGTGAATGACCATGCAACTACAACCATCTGTAAGATTCTGTTTCTATAAAATAATAGGAAATGTTACAGGCACAGGGTGTGTTTGGACAGCAGACATGAATCCCAGCCTCAACAACCTCTATGGCCCATTACATTTTATATTTAATTTTCCATTTCAGCTAAAAATGCCTCTCTAAACGTTAGCAATGAAGATAGATAATTTTGTAATGAAATGACATACATTTGTAACCATATAAAGACATATACTATATTTAAAGAATTTGTGACTCATTTTGTGATATTTTGCCAAATACACATTCCAGTGCTTTATGCTTTATTTACAGCATTAAGAGACTTTTATTTTAATATGCTTCTCAAATTATCTTCTATTTCAAGGGAAAACAATTCCTTCTTGATTTTTTCACTGTCTGAAACAATGAGAGACTGGAACTATATTAGAATGTTTATTCTGTATTTCATAGAACACACAGTACGATTTGCAGATTTTACTATAGCTTGCAGTTTCTGGGCTAAGCATCCTTGTAATGACATTTAATGGATAGTGTCAGTTAATAGTCTAGCAGACTTTTGCACTGAAATCCATTTTTCAAAAGAAATCTGAAGGGGCTAGACATATTATCAGTTTCCCAGCTGTCCCCAGTCATGTGACTTTTGCTCTGATAAACTTCAGTCACTGCTGTATTGCAAGTTGGAGTGATATCACCCCCTCCCCTTCACCCCAGCAGCCTAACAACAGAACAATGGGAAGGTAACCAGATAGCAGCTCCCTAACACAAGATGACAGCTTCCTGGTAGATCTACGAACAGCACTCAAAAGTAAGAACCCATGTCCCACATCGTACTATTCAGTTACATTGAGAAAGAAAAACAACAGCCTGCCAGAAAGCAGTTCCCTCCTAAAGTGCTGACTCTTTCTGATAGCACATGACCAGACAAAATGACCTGAGATGGCTGCCTACACACTAATATTACAACAAAAGAAATACGCTTGTTGATTAAAAATAAAAACTACACCTGAAGAATCATGACACAATCCCTTTAAAGTAGAAATATCATACAACATAATAATTACCTTTTACAATTACAAAGACATTTATAAATAACTTTCAAACCACTGAAAATGATTAAGGTATACAGGTATAGGATGTATTATCCTGCTTAGTTGTTATCAGTTCAGGTACTGGATTATTGTTATTATTACAGAAGTCTAATTACACCATTAGAATAATTTGCTTAAAATGGAGTCTAATGGAGATGGCCTTCCTGAAATTTAGAGCTTTATAGATACCGTAATGGTTTTCCAGATAACAGATGCCATATCTTTATTGAATATTGAATTTAGTTCCATATACAAAAAATGTGGGTTAACATCTCCTTTATTTTTTTGTATTTTTTAAGAATTTTTACTCAGTCCTAAATTATTGTACAGATGTCAAGAAGAATAAAAGTGACCTTTCCCTCAGCTTCATTAGTGCTGCTCTCCCATAGACTTTTGCTCCTGTATGAATTGTTTAAAGAACAAGTAAACGTTTTTTTTTTCTATCTCTAAATTTGCTCTAAACAGCCCCTCAAATTAATGTACCTTAGTCCCTGCTGCAAGTCTGCTCTGGTTTCTGTGTTATCAGCAGCTTGTTTCACCTTCTTCCTGGTGCAGAGTGAAGCCCAGCCCCTTAGCTTTCTGAGCTGACCTTATATCTTGGACTAGTCCAGAAGATCATTTGCATACTTTGACATAGCAGAGAGCAGTGTGTGTAGCAGCTTTTGCTTGGGGAAACTAGCTTACTAATGAAACACTGGCTCCCTCTTCCTCTCTATTGTGGAACAGCAGCAAATGGACTGCTCAGTAAACTAAGGGGCTGGGCTTCACTCTGCACCAGGAAGAAGGTGAAACAAGCTGCTGATAACACAGAAACCAGAGCAGACTTGCAGCAGGGACTAAGGTACATTAATCTGGGGGGCTGTTTAGAGCATAGGAGGGTTATAGTCTGAAAAAGACTGATCTTTTAAAGATTGCTTTAAGAAATAAGCAAGGCTCTACATATGCCTATAATATTTAAAAGGGCACTAAGACTAAGTTATTTTGGGATTTGTTAAACCCCAGGGCTGCTAAAAGTCCAAATAAAAAAAATACTCCACCTCAAACCTGCTGAGGTCAATACCAGATGTCCTGTTTACAATTGGAAGATATCATGATCTGCGCTGGTTTTTTTAAATAATCCAAATAATTCGTGTTTTTGGGTGATAATCTGAAAAAAAATCATAATTTTTAGATTTTTGTCACAATTTTATGGAGTCTTTTGGCCCACCAGATTTTTTCGAGTTACTTTATTGATAAATACGGGAAAAACCTGGAAGGAAGTTTGGTCGAAGTGGTTTTAAGAAAATAATGACACATTTTTGGATTTTAGTAAATAACCCCCTTCATTTAGGTGGCCGAATGTAAGTGATATAGTTTATCAATATTTGTACCACATATTGCCATGAAGAGTTCAATTTCCAAAGTCTGTAATATCTCAAAAATCTAAAACACTCAAAAAAATCGGTTCCAACAAAATTTAGCGTTAGTTCGAATTATCTGATTTTTTGGAATTGTAGCTCAGAAAACTCAACTTTATTGAAATGTTGCCTGAAAACAGTCTGCAACTAATGAGAATCCTGATGGTAAAAAACATGTTCCAATTGTTAAAGGGTCTATCTGCCATTGACTTCTACATGATTTCAATAGGTTTTAGCTGTAGTATTTTCAGATTTGAATTTTTAGCAGTTTCAGAGCATAATAAATGAATAAATGTGGGTTTTTTCCTTCTAAACAAATTTAAATTTACCCCTTTAAAAACTCAACCAGAAATATTTAAGGTTTAATAAACAGGGCCCTGAATCTCAACTGACACCTAGCTGCCCAGATTGATAGTTTGTTAAGATCCTGCTGCAAATATGTCGCCTCCTGGATAGCATGAATTGGCTAAATTATTTAATGTCACCTGCAAACACTGATACATTACTTAAAATACTCTCATTAATGACTTGAATGCCATGTAGACAAGGCATACAGTTTCACACTGCAAATTTATATAAAATTGCACAGTGAAATTAAATTGCTTGCACCCTTAAAGATCTCCCCAAGTTGTGTTGATGCTGTTGGTGAGCAGCCACAGGAAGAAGGTAAAATGCTTTTGGTTTTGGAAGGTACTGGAGGTGTATGTAATATGACTTCATCTACTTCACTGTGCTTTATCCATGATCTGCTCAGGCATCCATTCACCAAAGCTGCAGGTTGCAAAACAGATGAACAGATTTAGTGAACACAGTTGGAAACTCAGGGGAATCCATAAGAATTCAGATAACTACAGTGCAAAGTCAAGGTTTGCTAAAAAAAAAGAGTACATTTACAATTACTGGTTGTAACTTAACTTAAGCACTCACTATTTTAGCAAGCTACTAAATAAATGCGCAAATAACCATTGTTATCTAATTTTCAACCTAGTGACAAAATACATCCACTGAGGTTAAGCTACCATGAATAACAAATGGTTTGTAATTCAATATAGCCATGTTCCTATTGTATGCAACGGTTACATTTCTGCACGCCTACCACTGCAGATCTCCCTTTTTTACCTTGAGATTATGGAGAATGAAGCACACATTCTCTCTAATTAGTTTGACTGCAGTGCATAAGCTTGATGTTTGCTGGCAATAATTGGCTATCTGGAAAGAGAAATAGTTGAAGGGTAGTCAGAACAATGTACAATTTCTCCTTTATTAAAATGATTTGTGCAGCAAATTCATGAGTCACCTATATATTTAACAGTTAACCACAGCATCCCTTTTTGCAAGCTAAAGCCAGGTGCATTCACTTCCTCAGAAACCTTTTATGTTGAGCACACTGGGAAATTGATCTATTATCTTCATTTATAAAAGTTCACTTTGCTGCTCCATTATGGATTTCAATATAATTTGACCCAGCAATATCCCAATGAGATGGACACGAGTTTGCTGTTCTTTTCTACAGTAGTTAATGACACCGTAGGCTAGTTACAGCAGGCTTAATGACTATATTCACTCAGCAGAAAAAGGCTTTCTTAAAAGGCAGTTATTTTTTTCTCTGCTTGACTGCACTTACAACGTATTTCAGGTAGAAGGTACAGTTTGACACTTTGGAAGAAGTGGGTGTTCAATAATCCAAAGAAAATAATAACACAAACAGCTTTGAATTAAAAAAAGGAGCAAGACTGATATATTTGCAAATATGAATGCCACTTTGTGCACCTGTTTCTTGTTCTTTAAAAGGCAAAAGAGCGGAGGTGCTCCCAAAAATTTATATGTTTTTGCTTCCTTTTTTGGAAATGTTAACTTTTGCAGTTGCTGTTTACTTCATTCTCCCAGCTCCTTTATGAGTAATTGGTGATTGATTATTTATTATGTCATACTGCCTCAATGGCCATGCTATACCACAGCTCTTTACTGTATATATATATATATATATATATATATATATATATATATATAAACATAGATACAGTATTATGTAGTATTGTGGACTGGTACCTAAGCTCATATAACTGACAGTAGCACAGCATAAAAAAAGATGGGGAGCTACTGGGGCTTCTTTGGAGACACAGATCTTCACTCCGAGGGCTGCAGTTGCCTTGGGCTGGTACAGAAACCCAAAACTTAAAGTGAAGCGTGTCTACCCTAATCTTTAGTTCTTCTTTAACAAATACATTTTGACATTTCCCCATCAGTGTTTCACTTACTGTAGTTTTCCCTGAGAAGTATGAGGAATATCATTCATCTTTACTGTATTTTTCTGTTGAATTATAAATTTTACTGAAAAGGGTTATATTGCACAAAGACAAACAAATATTTTATAGGAGAATAATTCAACCAGTAGAATCATCTGCCATAGATTACCCTTTCACCAGCTTCTTGCTGTGAGTGGACATCGAGTATATAATCATTGTGGCTCTCCTTGAGAGAAATATGCCTTCGTGGCATGGACCATAAGCTGGGAAAAATATTAAAGGAAAACTATACCCCAAAAATGAATTTTTGAGCAACAGATAGTTTATATCAAATCAAGTGACATATTAACGGATCTTACCTACCTGGTATATATATTTAAGTAAATATTGCCCTTTTACATCTCTTGCCTTGAACCACCATTTCGTGATGGTCTGTGTGTTGCCTCAGAGATCACCTGACCAGAAATATTTCAACTCTAACTGTAACAGGAAGAAGTGTTGAAGCAAAAGACACAACTCTGTCTGTTAATTGGCTCATGTGACCTAACTTTATAGTTTGTTTGGTATGTTTGTGTGCACCGTGTGAATCCTAGGATCCCAGGAGGCCGTCCTTATTTTTGAAAATGGCTATTTTCTATTTATGATTACCCAATGGCACATGTTAATATAAAAGTGTATTATTATGAAAATGGTTTATTTACATGAAGCAGGGTTTTACATATGAGTTGTTTTATACAATATCTGTTTATAGAGACCTACATTGTTCAGGGGGTATAGTTTTCCTTTAACTGGCCCATGTTGAGTCAATGAACAACAGCAAAAAACTAATAACATCAATTCACCCTTAAAAAATGTCTGTTCAGAATATATTTTTGAAACTAAAGTAAGCCATAGTTAATTACTAAACTACCATATGCCTGTAGTTTTATCTCTAACCAGTCAATAGACCTCCAACCAAAAGGAAGCAACTCAATGCTTAATATTAGCATTATAATAAAAATATTGTAAATTTTGTGTTGTAAATAATATATAGGTCAATACTCTACAAATTATGCCATCTCCAAAGGCCCATTTGTAGAATATCTAAACCAGATTACAGCATGCTTAGTTGCTCCAGAGCAGTTGAAGTGAAGTTCATATGGGGAAACCTATTCAACCATTACAGCATTCTAAGATAGCAGAAACAAATATTAAGGCACACTTTAAATATAGGAGAGTGAAATTGTCTTTACTTTACTTCTCCTTTATTGCTAATACTTTCATGTCAGAGAGTTCTATATGAAAGTCACTGCCTATTCCATGTTAGCAAGAATTGTAGCATATTTCATGGCTATTTGGTCACTGGAGAGTACTTTTTCACTGAACTCTATTTAATTTAATGAAGTTTAATTTCTTGCTCAGACCACGAACAGAATCACAAATCTCATGCATATAATCAAATATGAACATAAATAAGACTCTACAGGCAGAATAACATTAGCAAAACATGTTTTACAGAACATTTTTTTTTTAAAAAGTGAATGTAAATCCTAAGTGGGACATAAATATATAAACTTTAAAAGAATACAATTAGAATAGAGAAACGCTGAAGGCAAGAATCACCAGATAAAAATTATCACACATAAAAAAAACATTATTGGGGGAACAGAGTATACACTTGCTGATATATATTTTTGGTTTCAAGCTGTATTTTGTTATAATTATATTTATTTATTAACAGGAAAAAAACCAATGTAACTATCTGTAAATGTAAAGCAACCTGGTAGGCATTCTTTTCAGGATAGAGAGTTATTTTAAGTGCTAAAGAACATTTCTTGATTCACATGAATTACATAAATTATTTAAGGCATTTTAGACTGGAATATGGTTAACAAGCTTGTTGTCATAAAGGAAAACCACAAGATTGCAAACATAAAACACAGAATATTTGTGCAGTGTTGATAATGGCATTATTGTGTTTTTGTTTTCCTGTATGTGGAGGATGCGTAAGGATGGTCTGGAAGTAACATCTACTAAACACAGGTAGTAAGTCTCATTTACTTCCACAAACCTTGTAGTTTATATCTTGAACTCAATTCATCAGAGCAAATTTAACCAGTGCATTGGTGCTTAGCACAAATATAAAAAAAAGTATAAATAATACATTTTGCATTATTAAATGAGACATATGATACTTTAAAGCATGTAGTACCTGCAACTCTTTGATTCTTTTAATAGAGGGATGATTGTATTGATCCACATCTCTGTTTATCTGATTAGGATGACTAGGAATTTATATCTGTAAATGGGTTTTCTTGCATTATTAATGAGTAATATCAGAGTCGAGAGCAACATGAGGGGCAGTTAGAAGTTAATACAATGATTACATTCTTACAAACTCCCTACTGGGGAAAATAATTAAAAGAAAGGGACAGCACTGACAGTGAACTGTATATAATAAACGAATGTGCTTAAAGCATTTTCCCAGAAGACATGTTATCATAAGTACAGATTTTTAATATATTGCCTGGGTAACTAATAGTAGAACATACTCTAAGGGGCAAATTCACTAAAGAGTGCAACTTCGCCAGCGACGGCTTCGCAACACTTTTCCAGGTGAAAATTCACTCAGACAAAGCTAATTTACTAAGTAGCGCAGTTACGTCCCGGGCAACAAATGCAGACGAATTTTCCCTAGTGTTACTTCGGCAGAGCGAGCAAATCAAAACGAAGATAAAATACTGTTCAATTCTGGCTAGTGCGACTTCTCTAGAGTTCTTGCCCTCAGGCTAATTTGCATAAAGCAGGAAATTTCAAGAAGAATGGAGCTATTTATGTTACGTGGTGCATCTAATGCATCGCATTTACACTGATAACTAGACATGCCAAGGGAACCGTAATAAAGTCAATAGAGTAGTTTTAATGCTATACAGATAAGGCCACTAATAATGTGCTATATGGTAGAAAATGTATGGGGGGAAACTGGGTACCCAAAAAACAATTTTTAGGACTTTTGCATCCTAACAACCTGAAAAAATGAAAAGACACCAGTGATTTTTTTACTTTCTAACGGAAGAATGAGGATGTTCTATGCACTCCAATGCACTTAGCCTGGTCTGAGCTGGCGAAGGCATGTCTGGCGATAGAGGTAACATTCAGTAAAATCTGCATCTTAGTGAATTCATTCACCAGAGCGAAAATTGGCCTGGCATAGATTGCGTCTATCTCCTACGCTAGCGAAGAGTCGCCTGCACCCGTTAATGAATCGATGAAGTGACTGAAAACGTTTATGCTGGTGAATCACTGCCAGCGTTAGTCCTTTCACCCTTTATTAAATTTACCCCATACACTACTTTTTACTCCTCTGAGAAATTAGGTGCTTGGTGCAGCCATTTCAAACTATAATACACAAGCAGCTATGGTGAGCAGAGCCAAAACATAGGAGCAGGAGAATGAGATTTTTGCTTTATTGGGGAGATGCATACATGCTGGATTCCCCTATTCTTTACCTTTTACTTTTCAAAAATGAAATCCCAGAAAATGCACACACTCAAAATTATATCCGAAAACAAGACATTTTCCTTTTAACTAGAAACGATTACTGATGGTGTTAACCGAATATGTCTCCGTAATTGCAAAATTGTAATAAGAAATTATGACTGCAGTGGTCTGCAGTAAGTCTATTTAAAGAAGGTTACCATGTCTTTAGGGAATAAAAAAACACACCGTTCAGGCACATAGAGAAATATGTTGATTATGCACTTTATATAGTTGCTGAGTTGACAAATTAAATTATTTGTCATATCACCCTATCAAAGATAAATCAAATATCGTATACTGCTGACATTTCATTACTGCCTGCAATCTTATAATCACTAAATGCTTGATTCACTGCTTCCTTTTTTACATATCACTGACTCATCTCAATTAAACAGAACTTTAAAGGTTACTTTCACTACAGAACAAATTAACAGTAGAATTGGAAACAATTACTGTGTATTGATGTTAACTGCTTGGATACCAAGAAAACAACAAAAACCACTCCTTAAAAATAATGTATCAAAAATATTGGCCTATATTTAAGTGACCAATCTGGGAGATGCAGATAAGTAAAGCTTATTCATATCAGGCTGATACATTAGATAGCTTTAAGAAGGGGTTGGATGGCTTTTTAGCAAGTGGTTATGGAAGATAGCTCATAGTACAAGTTGATCCAGGGACTAGTCCGATTGCCTTTCGGAGTCAGGAATAGTGATGGGCGAATCTATCCCGTTTAAATTCGAGTCACGTCATGTTTTCGATGCGCACCGCATCTCGTTTTTATTTTACTCAAGCGAATTTATCAGCAGGCGAATTTTCACTGGCGTTTCGTGAATCGTGGGAATTCTCTGTGAATTTGCCCATCACTAGTCAGGAAGGAATTTTTTTCCCCTCTGATGCAAATTGGAGAGGCTTCAGATGGGGTTTTTTTGCCACAATTATTTTAAAATATTAGAATTATATTTAAGTGAGATGTAATTCAGAACTTTCTGGATAATGGGTTTCCAGGTAACAGATCCCATACCTGTGCTACACATATCAACTACTGTGCTACATCATATCATAGCAACATATCTTAAAACACAGCAGAGTCTCATTTTGGATGAGGGCATCCGTTAATTTTTGGATGCCGGCGCCCATTGACGCTGTTGTCCTTTTTTTCAACACTGAAAATGGGTGCTGGCGTCCGTCCAAAACAAAACGCTGGCAAGTTTTCGCAAATTTATCCACCGGCTGCGAATCACGGGAATCAGTAGTTTAGAGTTAATTGCTACCTGATTGCTATGGTTGCTGCATGTGTGTTTATAAATGTCACATTAGACAAGTACTTGAATTTTGTTTCCAGTTTGTGTATTGGAAACAAAAGCCAGATTTAGATTCTTACACATTTTGGATAACTGCAGAATTGTAAAAATTTTATGCAAAAAGGTGTGCACTTAATGGCTTTATAAAAAAATTTTAATTCCCGAGGAAGCTTGGTTGCATGCCCAAAACCTAGACAATACACATATCTGCACCCTTACAGATGTGCAATTTTCACACAAAGGGATGTACTGTATTTATTAACATTGGAGGTAAATGTCACTAGTGATGTTTCTTATAGCAACCAATCAGCAAATACATTTGGGTTAGTCCAATATTTTTAATACGCATGTGAAAACAAGGAAGTTTTTTTGCAAACAAGAAGCCATGCTCCACTATTTTAAGATAAAATAAATATAATATACAAATTCAAGTGGTTGTTTAATAAAGCCCATTTTTTTCTGGTCGGAGTTTTACAGGGGAAAAATTTTTTTTTGTGGAAAATAAATAACTTGAATTTTTCGAGGTTTATTAAACCTCAAGGCTGCTATGGGGGTTATTTATCAAAGTCCGAATTTATCTCAATATTTTCTGCTACAAACTCCAATCAAATGTGCTCGGGTTTTTAACACTTATTTATTATTAAATTTTCCTGAAAATTTGCTTTGTGGGGGAAAAATCCGATTTTCGCAAATCTTATTTTTTCATGAATTTCACCCGAAAACTAGGAAAACCCAGAATCATTGGGACATCTCCCATTGACTTATATTCACCCTCAACAGGTCTGAGATGCCAGATTTCAGATTCAGACTTCCATCCTCTGGAAAAAATCAAAATGTTCGTGATTTTTGCATTTAGAGTTTAGTAAATAACCCTCTAAAAGTCTGTATAAAAAGTACTCCATTTCAAACGTGGCCCGGTCATGTAGAAGTCCCTTTTGCATCTGGGTTTCACATGAGAATCCGAAAAAATCATACAATTTGGCGAACCAGATTTTCTTCAAATTAATTTATTGATGAATGAGGTAAAACTGTGGATGGTCCTGGTGGTCCCATAGTGCCCTTGCACTTCTGCCCAGAGTTTATATAAAAGAACCCTCATGATGCACGTAATCTGCTTTTTGCAAATAAGTCACTATGGACACCTTGGGGCAGATTTACTATTGGTCGAATTTTGAATAAAAAAAAATTCGAAATTCGACCATGGGAATAGTAGGTGAAATAAAATCCTTCAAATTCGAATATTGAATTTGAAGGATTTTACCGCAATTCGATCGATGAACAATCGAATAGGAAAATCAAATTTTTTTTATTCACTCAAAAAAAAATGATACCCAATTTGGCAGCTTGGATCTGGCAAACTAGGTGGTTGAATAAAATTTTAAAGGGGAAGTACTTCGACCATTGAATAAAATTTAATTTGAATAACCGAATTATTCGAATTCGAATATTCGATGGTCGAATTTGCCTAATTTGCATTTTCGAGGATTCAAATTTGAATTTTTTAGAAATTCAATCGAACTTCGAATTCATCATTTGAATTTAGTAAATCTGCCCCCTTGTGGTGGTTAAAGTCCTTCTGATGTTACAGAATTGTCCAACTTCAAAATCCACATATTCATGCAGTGTTTTACTTACATATCTCTTTTTCTGTAGTTTATTAAAATAGAAACATGGGAATTCAAAAATGTCGTCTATGTTTGTCTCATTGTTTTACCAAGTGAAAAAATCTAACTAAAACTATTAGTGATGTTTTCATAAATAATTATAATTTCTTTGCGCAGGCCTACATTTTAACTGACATAAATATACACTGTTATGACTTTTGGTTAATGTTTAGTTTTGTTAAAACCTTATTTTTAATTTCTACCCTTTTAACTATACAATCGTGTGTGTTCACAGTCTAGTGTGATGAAATGTTAAGTAGCAGTTATAATGTTTGTAGAAATACATTTCCTTTACAGAATAAGTCTTTCCATAACATGTGTAGTTCAGTATTCTACTCCTTTAGACAAGGAATATGTAGATTTAAAAAAAACAAGGAGTTTACCCTTTGCAGAAATGAAAAGTTTCCATTGTTTAGCATTGCAATCAAAAACATTAAGTTCAGTCTCTCTTTTTGTCTACAATTTGTAATTATTCGTTAAGCTGTACAGCATTTGAAATTCAAATAGCGCTTAATATATAATACATATATATAATACAAAAAATATGTCAATATCTTGTAGATTATATCCTTATAAATGTTAAGTTCTGATGTCATCAATTATAAATGGTGAGTTCTGTTGTCTGTCACATGATTCACTGAAACTTGTGTAGTATAATAAATAAAGTACCCCCAGTTGCAAAATATGAGGGTATTAAAATTTAAAGTTACCTTGGAGTTTCAGGCCTTCGGCCTCATGTTTTTATATGGTCAGGAAACTCCTTGGTAACTTCTAATATCCTTATAATTTACAACAAGGAGTACTTTATTCACTGTATATTTAAGGTGGTGAAGTGTCAAATTAAAAATTTTTTAGAGACAATTAAATTTAAAATTTTCGAATTTTTTCAATTTGAATAAAATTTTTGGACTATTTGATAGTTGAAGTAGCCAAAAAATTATTTTAATTGAATTTTTAAAATTGAATTTTCACTTGACTCTTAGGGGCAGATTTACTCAGGCGCTGATTTACTAAGTGTCGAAGTGAATATTCGAATTCAAAAAGTTGTATTTTTGAAGTAATTTCTTGGACAATTCGACCATCGAATAGCCTACTTTGATCATTTGATCATTCTATTCAGTCAATAACGGTTGAATAGTAAAATCCTTCTACTTTGAAAATTGAAGTACTGTCTCTTTAAAAGAACTTCGATTTTAATACTTTAATACTTCAAACAATTGAACGATTTTACTTCGACCACAAGATTGCCAAATTCGGTGAAAAAAACTTCAACTTCGATATTCAAAGTATTTCCCTTTGATGGTCAAATTTCGCAGCATTTTTCACTTAGAAATTTGAGACTTAGTAAATCACCCTCTTAGGGTCGACTAAGACTAAACTTCGAAATTCATTTTATTAAAGGGCATTTTCGATCGAAAATGGACCAAAATAGGTTCGTACGACTTTGGGCAAAATCCTTTGATTTTATCAAACTTAGAAAAACTCATTGTAAAGGCTCCAGGAGGTCCCCCATAGGCTACAATGGCAATTCGCCAACTTGAAGGTTGGAAGTGTCGAATTCGAAGTCTTTTAAAGAGACAGTACTTCAAAATTCGAATTTTCACATTTTTTTCAATTCGAAATGAATTTTGGGCTATTCGACAGTCGAAGTAGCCCAAAATTACGTTCAAATTAAGAAATTTTAAATTCAAAATTAATTCAAATATTCACTTCGACCCTTAGTAAATGTGCCCCTTAGTAAATGTGTGCCAATGTGTCTGCCTCTGTGCTCTGTACATGTTTGCACACTTTGCACCTGTTTTTTTTCACATCTATAACATCCTTTCTTCGCTATTTAATATATTCCATCCCTTTTTTTTGTTTCATTTTAGTATTATATTGGCTGGGAGAAACATCATTAGGGATTGTTCTTCCACATTTAAAAACATATTTTATACTGTCCAACATTGTATTTTCCAAAAGAGGATGCATTTTGTGGATATCTAACTTTTTTAATATTTCTTATCTTCATTGATTACTGTATTTTGTAATAAAGTATGTTGTTTCTGTATCCTGGGATTTATTTCTCCAATTTTCTTTTTATTCTTCCCATTAGCTATTTTTAGTAATTCTAGAGGTTCCTACAGCCTTCTCATAAGCCTTCCTGATTACTGTTTCATCATATTTTCTTTCAAATAGTTTACCCAAAGCACCATTGCCTGATCCTGGAAGGCATCCCATGTAGTACAAATCTACATCTAAATACTATGTTGCAAAAACTGGCCCACTGGTATGCCCCCAGAATTGAGCACTGGTGACAACTATCTGCATGTGTATTTTTAGCAATCAGCTTCACATATAGGTCACATTTTACATCACGGTTTGTTGTTCCATCTAGTGCGATATCTAAGAAACTGATCATATTCCTATGTGCAGCATATGTAAATTGCCAAGTTCAAGTTATTGGTATTACAGTACTCCACAAAATTCACAATTTCCAAACTGATTGAACATGTGTTTAATCCCACTGATACAGCCCATTGGCATTACCCATCACCGAAATACTCCAAAACCTAATTCTCTTGTATATGTTATTGGAACATTATATCTTTTAAAACATCTATCCCTATATGTTTATATTTTCTGAATGAGAATGGAATATTCTGATAACTGCAGCCTTTCTATTAGCAAACCCCAGATTGCTTTCCATTATGTGTAATAATCATGCTGTGTGTTATACTCCTGGTGATTACTACTTGCTATTACATAAGGTGCTCTATCAGCAATCAGCGTTTTGATCATGGTCAAATCTTAGTGAAAGTAATCTAGATATCTAGCTTGCCAAAAAAATCCAAATTTTAAGGAAGAGTGGGAGAAAAGGAAAAAGCACTGTGTTTAATTACAACCTATACCTGGACCATTACTAAGCCCGCATCATCACAGAAGGTAACAAAGATAATGAAAGGTGCAAAAATAGTAACTTTCACAAACTTTTCTATGATGTTACAAACACTTTCTTCATGAAGTCTATATCCACCTCCACTCTTAACCTGTATATGTAGGTAGGGTTTCAAACTTACCATCTGACCCGGGACCAGTGAAACTGGAAGTGACATCATCTCAGGTCAGGAATGATATCACTCCAGTGCCCATTCATCCGGAAAAGTAAAAATAAATTTCCTTGCAGCACCATAAGGGTGTGAGGGACAAGTCCTGCACTCTTTCCGGGTACCCAGACGAGTTACCCTCATACAGGAAATCAGGGATTTTCTACCTGCAACCCGACTGCTTTTCAGGAATTCCACAGTTACCTGCGAGTGCCCAACCTGGTGCAGGACTCATTCAATGTTAACAAATAAATACCTAATGGAAAGAAAACATATCCACAGTTTTAAAACTTGTGTCTGTAATTACATTTGTTTGTATTATTTACAATATTTATGCTTCTGATCCTCAAAGAATAAAAAATCCAGACATGAGTATGTGTCGTAGTTCCATTATAGAGTATTAGGTATTAGGATTTGCTAATTATTTTACCTGTATACTTTCTGGCTATAACCAGAACCATGAAAAGCATTTTGTGAAATTAAGTGGAGCAAAGTCAATGAAAATATTATTTTCTAAAGAAATTCATTTCCTTGAGTGGATTTGAAATATCTGGCCACAAGCCAGTGGAGGATATCACTGCCAGAATGATGACAGCTACTCGTTATCTCTGAAGATGAAAGTGTTCTTCACATAAAGGATTACAAATAACATTAAACAACAATCTCCATGGTGCCAGCTTCACAAATTTAAGACTGTGTTTGATACCAAGAATGACATTAACAGAGGCAGCAGTAAGCCTGAAATTCCAACTGTCAATGAACCATCTAAATGGTTTCATATATTATTTACTACATTTTGCATTTTGTTCTCAAGAGAAAATCAACAACATATTTGTTTCTGGGGTTAGGATGGTGAAACTTAGCAGGCAGGTCTAAACTAAATAAATGCTCTCACAGTTAGAACGTGATTCACCTTCAGATTAGTTCACCTCTCTGTGAATTTCTACAAATCGGAATAACTGTTGCCCTATAGATTACTTAGAGGAGATCAACCCCACCAACCATAACAATTCTACTGGACTCTGTCCATACGATCTCATTAAAATGTATTATTATTGCAGAATCTCAAGGACGGTAAATTTGAAATAATGAAAACTAACCTGCACTGTTCCGAGATGGAGTCCTAAATAGTCTTAAGGGGGAATGTAATAAAAGTTGATAAAAGAAAAACTATTTGCAATGCAAAAATGTATGCCTTTGCACGGAGAAATTTTCTTTTGCATGAATTTAATATAGCGTTTGCAAACCCAGAAACTGTTTAGGGACCACTTCCAACAGCGGAAGAAAGATTGCAAATTTTATAGTTTGCGTCAGTTCGCAGTGTATGTCATAAAACATCTTACTGAAAAAAAATTGTGTTTGCCCCAAATGATTAAGGCACCATCAAGCACCTCTTAAAAGTGCCCAATAAGCAAATAAATTTCACAATGCAATATCAATATCAGGTAGAATATTACATTGTGAAATACAGTTTTTATTCTTATACGTGCACATGTTTTTCTCTTTGCAATGTTTATTACATTTCCCCCTTAATTTTACCAAAGGTTCCCACCGCAATTAAAAACAGTTTGTTGGTTGCGGAGACACAAATAAAAAAAAAAAACAAATCCTGCTGCTGGCATAATGTTGGGATGTGTTTACTGAGCTCACAAGCAGATCGACCATCAAACACATACTTTGCTCTCTAGGGCCCTGTACAAGTCCTATTTTTTATTATCTAAAGAGACAAATGCAAAGGCAGATCTTTTTGTTCATTCACTCCCATGAGTGATAAGTACCTACTGCAACGATCAGTGTACCTTGGGAGAATATTTATAAATATGCTAATTTAGTTAGATACCAAATAAAATACAACATTTCATATACAATTAAATCCCATATTTATAAAGCTACAGCAGTGCCTTCTTTTATGTACAGCCTTTCTTTGGGTCAAAGCACCTATTGATAAAAATAATGTGCTCACCAACGTTATGCTAGAATGTATTCAATCAATTTACACCATAAATTCCATTGCATTGAAAATTTGGATAGAAACTGTTTTTAGTAATAATAATTGTGTAAGCAACATGCGTCTCATACACAATATCACCAGATATGCTGATTATATGCTGCTGCCTTTTTAATTGTGCTGCCTTTTTAAAGCTGTTTAAAGCATGCTGCTGCCACATGTTTGGCTGCATTGCTTTCACATCACACAGATGACATTCATGGCAGGAAATTCACTAAAGGGTGATTTTTTGCCTGAGAAAGCTCTGCCACACTTTGCGCCACTTCTTCATCAAAATTTTGCCAGCGCAAATTCATCAGAACCGCCATTTGATAGTGAACTTTCATTAGTGTTTATTTCTGCCTAGTAAAACCTTATTAACATGCTTATGCTTAGGTCAGTTTGAACAGGGCGAGTACATAAAAGGTCACATATATGTCTTTATTAGTGATGTTGGCTTGAAGTAGCCACTTACTGTTTTATTTTAAGTGTCTAAGGAAGCAAAATAAAGAAAAGAGAGATTGTCCTAGGTCAATTAATAAGTGGTTCACTATACACAAAGCAGGTTGGCAAATATAAAGACATTTTGCTTGACTTTTAT
>CM044442.1:82508217-82518419 GCA_024363595.1 Xenopus borealis | reverse complement strand
TTTCAATAAATTGCATATATTTGTTATTTAGTGAGGAAGTTATTTCCTTTATTGTATAAATATTCTTAACTACATTGTACCATTACTTCTGGTTGGGGGAGTTGTACTCCAGTGAACAGGTATGTGGGATTTGGCTGCCATCAGTAGTTGAATTAAAATGTTGATTTTTAGAGGGTCAAATGAGTTTATTCGAAGGTACAGCAGGGCTGTAGAGGGGGTTTTGAGTATTGTGACACCCATTATTGAGGTACAATCAGACACTTTGAAGACAAGACTATACCTAGGCTTGAACACATTAAACATACAAGTGTAAAAATGCTTTGGTTTGCCCCACATCTCCATTGTCAGCTCCATGCCTGATCAGAAAATGCTGTAGTAGCCACAATCCTTCAATAAAAGCTTAGCCTGAAGTTCTGATTCCTCCATATTACCATATTATGAAGAAAAAGATTCATACATACATGAAAAGAATTCTGATCTTAACATAGTTACTGTTCCATAAACCATCAGCTAACATCATTTTGAAGGGATAAACACCGATGAAGGGTATGCCTAGTGCCTAATGGCGATTGACCACTGACTTATGGTAAAATAACAATATTTTAAAAATTTGTGTACCATTTGTATCCACCAAATGAGATGAACACAGTTTCCTATTATTGGCTTGACATAGTTACTTTTTTACATATATTCACTTGAGTTTTTTATGTAGATACCAACTATCCGTGAATAAACATGGAGATAAAAGTCTATAAACACAAAGCTTTTTATATAAAAATCCACATGGAGCTGTTACAAAATGATTCATCTGTGGATTGGGATGTTCCTTGTCGTGTCACAGTTGGATGGTTGTTACAAACCTAATCATAAGTATCAGCCCTTGGGATAGGGTTCTAATTAACTCCAAATAATTATACTACTGCTTGCTTCTTTTCTCCCCAGCCCCCAGTTTTCCTTATTACAAAAATGCAATACCATTACAATGTAGAGCGATGGATAGAATTTTGTATTACTGAATGCTATATACGTAAACACTGTGGAAAGAATGCTTTAAAAACTTTTAAATTCCTTTAATCCTCTTTTTTAATTTCTGTGCAAACTTGAAAATGCATTGGAACTTCTTCTAACTGCAGATAATTTTAGCTTTGCAAATGCAAATCAAATTTAAAGCAAAAAATGTAAAACATATATTAATATTAGTTAATAATGTAACTGATATCCCTGATATATTTACACAATGTAGTGCCAAGAATTTTTGAGGAAATAGTGGTCCCTTACTTAAAAAGCATAAAAGAGATTGTGACATGATTAAGGTCTGGATGAGGTGATTAAAACATTGTTTGGGAATTATAGGGAAATTTCCCTCAGTGTAGTTGCACCATGGGAATTAAAAAAGAACAGCCCCAGAAAATCTCAGCATGTGGGCATGAATATAGACTGTAAACCATTATATTTATGAGATATGTGATTTTGCACTATACCTATGCACCTCTCTTTTTCTCTCTCTTGTTTTCTAAAAGCAAAGATGCCCTAGTAAAATTTACATTTTGCCAGTGCCACCCAGCTTTTACAGTCAGATAGTACGTCGTTGTTGTAGAGAAAGTCCCACTTTGTTTTTAAGAAAATAATGATGATAGAAACATTAAGGGACATGTTTACTAAGCGTCGAAGTGAATATTCAAATAATATTCGAATTTAAAAAATTTGAATCTATAAGTTATTTTGGGCTACTTCGACTATCAAATAGGCCAAAATTCAATTTGAATATAAAAATTTAGAAAATTTGAAAAGTCAAATATCCTTCCAATTCGACACTTAAAGCTGTCGAATTGCCATTGTAGCCTATTGGGGACCTCCTATAACCTAAGAATTAGAAGTATTTTGCACAAAATCATTCAATTCGAACAATGCAATCAAACGACTTTTATTCAATCAAAAAAGCCCTTTTAAATTTTTTGATGGTCGAATTTCGAAGTTTTTTCACTTCGAAATTTCGACCATTAGTAAATGTGCCCTTAAAAGAAATGATAGAAAATTTGAGGAAATACTTGTTCCTTATTATAATACAATTCTTGCTTTCTTTTCTTTCTTCATGAAACTTATTTGTAATTTTAGATTTTGGACAAAACAACACCAGTTAGGAGACAAATGCATCTGCTGAATGTTTTTGTTCTAGAAACAAAATAAAGTCATTTCAAAATTACATTGAAATTCTAAAGAATTCTAAAGAAGCTTGGTGCAATATGAATAAAAAAACCCACACAGTTTTCTTTTGAAATCTGCATGTACTTTTATGGCTAAAATAATGTGTAATATGAAACCATGTTGCCAAGGCAACAACCTATTTTCATGAATAGCAGAGCTAATGGGATATGATTCCTACATAGTGTACCTAATCACTAAATCTTTAGTGCTGCCCCAGGCTGTCGAACATCCTACAACCTCTTGTTAAAATGAACCTATTCTATTTTTTTGCCTATGCACACTTATCGTGTAATTATCCATACTGTGCCTCCTTTAATACATTCTTTTCTTTTACTCCTTAGGTGTCTACATAAAAATCTAACTGTAGGCATGCATGGAAATTGAACATTTTGGAGGAAGAAAAAGATATGCTTGTCATAATAATAATAAATAATGATATAGAACATTAAATAACAATGTAATAAAACTACATCGAAACAAATGCACACTATAAAATCAAACAATTCGGACGTACTGTATTTATTTAGAAGTCTGATTCATTTTAAATATTAAAATAAACTATGCATTAAACAAAAGTAAAAACAGAATGTTGGTATGTTTATCTTCATCTAAGTCTTTCCCTGTATTTATTATAAATAATAATTTCTTAAATTTACTATAACAATTAAAATGTATAAATTGTTTAAATGACACATACAGTACACCTCTATATGCATTCCTCTGAGTGCATTCCATTGTATGGGTATAACATTTCCACTCAAGAAACAAGTAATATGTATGCTTTGTTATTTCTTGCCCTGAACATCTCAAAATAAAGTCACATACTACAGCAGGGGTCCCAACCTCTTTGCACCCATGAGCCACATTAAAATGTAAAAGGAGGTGTGGAGTAGTGATGGGCGAATCTCCCGAGATTCACTTCGCCGAAACGAGTCGCGGACGCTTTTGACACGCGTTGCATCAACTTTGACGCATCGCGTCATTTCCGGCGCGCGACTCGTTTTTCCTGCGGCGAATCGCGGGAATTCGCAGCGAATTCGCCCCTGGCGAATCAATTCGCCCATCACTAGTGTGGAGCAACACAAGCATGAAGATAGTTGGCTATTTTGTAGCCCATGTGAGGACTTGCAGCTTACATGAGGCTCTGTTTGGCAGTAAAACAGATTTTTATACAACAAAAACTTTCCTGGAATTCAAAAAGAAGCACCTGCTTTGAGGACACTGAGAGCAACATCCAAGGGGTCGGTGAGTAACATGCAACTTATGAGCCACTGGTTGAGGATCACTGTTCTACAGGTTCTTATGAGCACAATAATCTGTAGATATGTATATGAGGATGATGGAGGGCCAATATAACTCAGGGAACATAGGCAGGCCTAGTTAATGTTGCTGTATTATAATGGACACTCCTACTTTCAGATTCTGCAAATGCTTGGTCTGGAGAGCAATTAAAAATGAGTGAAGTAAAGTAAGTGTGTTTATAATACAAATTTGATGCAGTTGGGTATAGATTTTATTATCATAATTAATGTTATCAGCGAGAAAAATTATATTGTTTATACTTCATAACAGTTCTCCTTTAATGTATTAATTAAGTAGCCAATTGACCTTATTTTTGTTTGCTGTTTTCATAGATGCCAAAACTCAATAAGAAATGAGTCAACCATGAGGTAAATAGATCCTGATTACTTTAATTAGGTAAACTGCTTTCCCTCAGGAAAAACAATGAAAGGCTTAGCTATTGAACAAGTCCTCACAATGAAAGTCTTAGCAATTGAATAGGTCCTCTTATGTAATTGTTATCATTTAAGTAATGGGGAAACAATTTGTCAAAATGCTTAAAGATACATAGGTAGATCGGGTTGAAAAAAGACCAAAGTCCTTCAAGTTCAACCCCTCCAAATCAAACCCTACACACACTAACTATAGATTTTAGTATCACAATCACCATGGATATTATGCTTGTCCAAGAAATCAGCCTAACCACTCTAAGGAGCAGATTTACATGTGGTCAAATTTTGAATTTAAAAAAACTTCTAAATAAATGTATTCGATCGAATAAAAATCGTTCAAATCGTTCCATCGAAACGTTCAAATCAATGGAAAAATCCTTCAAATTCCTAGGACCTATATGAATAGGTTCTAGGAGGTCCCCCATAGGCTAAAATGGCAATTTGTCAGCTTTAAGGTGGTGAATAGTCGAATTAGAAGGATTTTTAGAAGGACCAGTACTTCAAAATTTGAAAACTCGAATTTTCTAATTTTTTCAAATCACATAAAATTTTGGCCTATTCAATAGTCAAAGTAGCCCAAAATGACTTTGAAATTTGAATTTTTAAAATTCAAATTTTATTCGAATATTCACTTCGACCATTAGTAAATGTGCCCCTTAAAGACATTAACAGAATCGGCCACCACAACATCACCCGGCAGTGCATTTGACAACCTTACTGTCCTCATTGCTTCAAATTAAAGTCCTTTTCTTCTAGTCTGAAGGGGTGGCCTCTGGTGCAGTGATTCTCTTTATGGGTAAAAGGTTCCCTCCTATTTGTCTATAATGCCCTCTAATGTATTTGTAAAGCGTAATCATGTCCCCTCTCAAACATCTTTTTTCCAGAAAACAGCCCCAACTTTGACAGTCTACCCTCATAATTTACAGTAAGTATTCCATCCCTCTAACCAGTCTAGATGCACGTCTCTGCACTCTCTCTATCACATTAATATCCTTGATAAGGACCAGAGCCCAAAACTGCACTGCATAATCCAGGTGAGGCCTAACCAGGGACCTATAAAGAGGCAAAATTATGTTAGTGGCTACAGAATGTCACTGCCCAGAATGAGACAACTTGTTATCCACAAAAACCCTTAGATCCTTCTCAGTTACAGAAACTCACTGCCAACACAATGCCATTAAGTGTAAAAATGCACTTTATTATTGGTTGTGAGAGAAGGTAACAGATATGCACATTATTGAACAACATAGTGATGGAAATAAAAAATAGATAATGTGAATTGTGGTTATATAGGCACAAAAATAGTACCTTATATTAGGTACAATCAGGCACAATTATTGCACTTCAGAGTAAGGTTGGTAGTAGATTTTAGATAAGGTGGCATTGCACAAATAAATGTCACAAAAAATACAGAAATATTCTTGTTAAAATGAAGGAGTGGGACCTGGAACATGGGTTTTCTTCTTATTTGTATTTTAGTTATATATTCTTGGTTTGAAAGTGTACACTGAAATATTAGAGAAACTTGTTTTTCAGAGTGGGGTAATTCCTTTGTTCTGCTGTCTCCTATGCACACCATCCACCGTGTATTAGTACTCACAAGTGTAGGAAGTTGAAACAGACTGGAACGTAGGCAGTACAGTACTTTTGTCTGCAATCACCCTTTATTGGTCACATGATTGGCACCAATAAAGGGTGATTTCAGACAAAAGTACTGCCTATGTTCCAGTCTGTTTCAACTTCCTACATTTGTGTGTACACTGAGGGGCAGATTTACTAAGGGTCAAAGTGAAAATTCGAATTTGACCCTTAGTAAATCTGCCCCTGAAATATATTTTGATTTTTTAACACGGTATGGGGCAGATTTATAAAGGGTTGAATTTCAAGTTTATGGGAGGTATTTTTCCCATGAACTTGAAATTCGACCGATTGCAAATAATTAAAAAATTATTAAAAACTCGGGTGAACAGTATTGACCTGCAAACTCAAATCGACTTCGGATCAAGTTCGAATAGAATTTTGTCTCCGAAAAAAAACTTGAATGTCAGGAAGGCTGCAAAAAACTCCCAGGAAATCCTCCATAGGCTAAAACAGCAATCTGGCAGGTTTAAGTAGGCGAATAGTCGAATTCGAATTCTTAAATGCCCAGTGTATGATAAATCTCGAAAATCGGATTAAAATTTTTGAAATTCTTAACATTTTAAAAAAAAAATTTCAAATTGTCTAGTCAAATTTAACAGTTTTGGCCATAAAAATATTTGAGGATTCAAATTTGAATTCTCAATTCAACCGCTTATAAATTCTCCCCTATATGTTTCTTTGGGAGTATGTATAATATATATGTGGTCTGGGGCGTGACATTGGAATTGCTTCATTGTTTTTCATATTTTAAAAACAATTGATGTGGTGTCATATAATAGCATGTATTGCCCCAAACTGCAATGTAGGAATGTCTACTTATACTGTAGTTTTGCTTTGTGAAGTCAGACTAAATCAGTTTGAATGTGGATAAATATAAATAAGAGTGGAGCAATGTAGGTGGATTGCTGTGGCCCAGACCAAAAGAATATACAAAAAGTTAGTAATTGCCTACATGCAATGGCAATCCATGAATGCCAATAACTATATGTGTTATTACTTCCAGTCCAATGTCATTTTGAATTCTTTATCATATCACAATTGGCCATGCATTATCTTTGTATTACCATCATATACTGGAGAAGATTGTTCTTAAAGATGAACTAAATCCTAAAAATGAATATGGCTAAAAATTTCACTTATTGCTGCAGCCTAAAGTTTCAGCTTGTCAGTAGCAGCAATGATCCAGGACTTGTCACAGGGGGTCACCATCTTGGAAAGTGTCTGCAACTCTCACATGCTCAGTGGGCTCTGAGCAGCTGTTGAGAAGCTAATCTTAGGGGTTGTTGAAAATGAATTGAGGTTGGTCTGTAATATAAGCTGATGCTACAAGGCTCATTATTAAATTCTGATTCTAGTTGCACTGTTTTGTGTGCTGACATGTAATTATTTGTATTAATTACTAATCAGCCTTATATTGTGACATGTATGGGGGAATGTGATATGTTTTGCTAGTGCAAAAAATGTTCGCAAACACCTTTGTGAATGTTAGTCCTTGCAAAGGAAGTCTAAGGGGCAAATTCACTAAAGTGGGAAGCGTCTAACACTAGCGCTTCTTCACCAGTGTGATGTCATTTTGCAACTTTGCCAATTTTCTAACAGTGTCCCTGGCGAAAATTTGCTAGTGAAGTAGAACTTCGCACCCTTAACCTGGCCATAGACGTAAAGACTTTTGAAAGATCCAATGGTTATCGTGAGAACACGATTGTCTCAAAATGATCGTTTAAATGCCTGATGTGTCCATCAACTAAAAAGACCATTTCAGGCGATATTGCCAGCAAAACTGAAGGATAGCAGCCTGCTTGGCCCTGAAAACATAGGTAGATTGCGTGGGGACCAATAAAGATTTTCGAACTTGGCCGATCAATCTTCAGACCAAGATGTACGATCGTTTGTATCCCACTGAACGCACGATAATTTGACAGATTGGTCGGACTTCGCTAAGATTGGTCGTTTGGCAGGGAAAGATCGTTGCGTCTATGGGGAGCTTTACACCAGTTGTGCACTGACTAAGGGACGTAACTACGGTAATTCACTGATGCCCATTTTACTGAACATTACCTCTTGCACTAGACTTTAATACAATAGATAGGAGTTTGAAAAAAAAACTTGAACTTTTTTTTGGGTGATGGTCTGAAAAATAGCGTAATTTTTTGGGGGTTACCCTCCTTCCCCCCTACATTTCCTAACATATGGCAAATCAACTATACAGTGGGCACATGTTTAAGGCAATAGGCCAACTTTATTTATTGAAGGTTTCCTGGGCTTGTGTAGTGTAATGTAGTGGCTGTAACATATACTTCTATTATATGTTTAACTTCGCACCGTATGCAAATTAGGCATTGCTAGCGTAAATGCGCTTTGCCTGGTGATCGCTAATGTTCGCAACATTTTGAAAAATTATTTTTTTTCCCATGACAGGATCCCTTTAAGTAGGAGAACTAACAGCCTGCCAGAAAGTAGTTCCATCCTAAAGTGCAGACACAAGTCACATTATTGGGGGCAGCTGGGAAACTGACAATATGTCTAGCCCCATCTCAGATTTCAAAATTGAATATAAAAAAAAAGTTTGCTCTTTTGAGAATTGAATTTCAGTGCAAAAGTCTGCTGGAGTAACACTATTAACAAAAGAGAAAACAGATTTTTTTATATTTCATTTTGAAATCTGACATCGGGCTAGACATTTTGTCAATTTCCCAGCTGCCCAAGTCATGTGACTTGTGCCCTGATAAACTTCAATCACTCTTTACTGCTGTACTGCAGGTTGGAGTGATATCACCCCCTCCCTTTTACCCACCCAGCAGCCTAACAAAAGAACAATGGGAAGGTAACCAGATAACAGCTCCCTAACACAATATAACAGCTGACTGGTAGATCTAAGAACAGCACTCAGTAGTAAAGCCCATGTCCCACTGCATACTATTCAGTTACATTGAGAAGGAAAAATGACAGCCTGCCAGAAAGCAGTTCCCTCCTAAAGTGCTGGCACAAGTCACCTGACCGGGGCAGCTGGGAAATTGACAAAATTGCTAGCCCCATGTCAGATTTCAAAACTGAATATAAAAAAATCTGTTTGCTTTTTTGAGAAATGGATTTCAGTGCAGAAGTCTATTGGAGCAGCACTATTAACTGATGTGTTTAAAAAAACATGTTTTCCCATGATAGTTTCCCTTTAAGTAATCAATTTGGATTTCACATTGAGCACCACGTTATGCCCCTGTAAACAAAAAGAAATAGGAAAGAAGGAACACAAAGAAAGCAGCATATGTATTTTGCTGAAATAATTACATTTAAGGAGTTATGATGCAGAGTTTTTAGAGATTTGGGTCCCAGATGCCTTATGAGTACAATAAATTTTAAATGCACTTCACTTATGTATGTTTATTAAAAATTCCAAGGAGCGCTATGGGTGCTATTTATCACTGAAGCATGTATCATGCAAATGATACAGTGGTGCTGTTTGTGCTGTTTTAGGACTGTTCCTAATGACTAAATCCATTTGCAGCTAAATCATGGCATTTCCATCAACAAATAACAGTGGAGTAGATATTTTTGATAATTAGAGGAAGAACTAAAACAATACAAAAGATGCCAATTCCTGAGATTACCCAGAGAGAATAACTATTGATTTAACTAGTAAAGTGCCTGGGGCTAGCTTTGATTTAAGGTAATAATATAGGCAAATTCTAAGGTCAGTGGATCCACATTTAGTGAGAACACTGCAGCGTCACTGTTGTTTATATAAAGCTTTATTCTGGGAATGCCAAACACCCCATTTCAGAAGTATTGTATTACAATATATTATGAAGCACAAATGTGCATGTTAATCTCCATTTCCCTTCATTTTATCAGATACTGTCCCTTGGCAAAAACATACAAGAACTTAAACTAACTCCTGATTAAATTGTCCCTACTTGGGGGCAAATTCACTAACTTGCGCTAGCGAGGGCTTCGCTAGCATTCCCCGCACTTCGCCAGGTGTAGTTTCACCAGCGCTATGCAAATTCACTAAAATGTGAATTTGCGTAGTTTCGGCAGCGCTATGCAAATTCACTAAAATGCGAATTTGCGCTCAGGGTGGCGAATGTTAGTGATCACCAGGCAAAGCGCATTTACACTAGTGATGCCTAATTTGCATACAGCACGAAATTGAAAATATAATAGAAGAATATGTTACAGCCACTACAAAACACTACACAAGCCCAGGAAACCTTTAATAAATAAAATAATAAAAAATTTAAATCTAGCGCAACGTTCAGTAAAATGGTCATCTTAGTAAATTAGTTACGTCCCTTAGTCAGTGCGCAACTTCACCTGGCATAAGGGTGCAAAGTTGCTCTAGTCTATATACTTCGCTAGCAAATTTTCGCCAGGGACACTGTTAGTAATTGGCGAGGTTGCAAAATGACATCACGCTAGCGTTAGATGATTTGCGCTTTTGTGAATTTGCCCCTGTGTGAATATAAAGATTGTTAGCTCCACTGGGGCAGGGACTGATTGTCTGATTGTAACCCTTTGCAGAAATGTGTCAGCGCTATATAACCAGGAAATAAATAAATAAATTGGTATGCATAAAATAAAGCAGTGCTGTCAAACTAGAGTCTGATGATGTATGTAGATACAAAC
>CM044442.1:82467070-82480401 GCA_024363595.1 Xenopus borealis | reverse complement strand
GTTGGAAACATTAAAGGGGATGAAAAGGCAAAAATAAAATCCAATAAAAATCTCTACACGGTCGGCGACTGCTCTACAGGGAAACAAAGCTGATTGAGTTCTGCATGATTGGGAAGTAAAGCGGGGGTTCCCCCTGCTGTTTATAAGTATGATTGTTTCCCTGCCAGCAGTTAGGGACCATCTGGCAATTCCTATCCACAACAGTAAATGAGCACCAAAAGAGTAAATTCTTTTCTCATCTTTTTTGAATAATTTAAAGGAGAACTAAAGCGTAACTACAGAAGTATGCTAGAAATATATTACATTATGTTTTGGATTTCCGTACCAGCCCAAAGCAACCGCAGCCCATTTGCAGGAAAGATTTGTGCCTGTGAAGATGTCCCGGTAGCTCTCCATCTTCCTTACTGCTGATTCACTGCACATGTGCTGCTGTCACTTACTGAGCTTAGAGACCTACTCACAATACATAGAATATAAATGTCATAATGTAGGGTTGCTTAGTAGTTAATATAGATAATTACTACATGGCAGAACAGGCACCAGTGTAATTAGCATCAGGATTTAATTATCAGCCCTGTAGCATCAGCTAATATTACATGCCAACGTCATTTTCTGCTTGATAATTTGCGAAGACCTCTGAGCCCACTGAGTATGTTAGTGTTGTAGACACTTTACAAGATGGTGACCCCCTGTGACAAGTTTGAAGTCCTGGATCATTGCTGCTATTGACAAGCTGAAACTTTAGGCTGCTGCAATAAGTTTAGTACATATATAAAATATGGCATTTTTAGTCATACAAATTTTTATGGTTTAGTTCTCTTTTAGGGCACTGATGGTTTTTTTCTTAGGGTTTGAGGCTGAGAATAGATGTTTATTTGTTGAATGTAACATTCAAAGAGAGATGTACAATATATGCATATACATGCCAGTTACATTTACTCATATAAACACATACTGTACAGTAAATGAAAAGATTCTTGTTTCATCCCTATAACGAAGTGGTACATATGTAAATCTTTTAGCTAGTCAGATATATTAAGGCAGATTTTTGAGACATCCAGAAGTTTTCGCCCTTCCCTAACACTTTCCTGTCTGTTGTTAAAGTGTTTTACAGAACTGGCACATTTATTTAACCCGAGTGCAAGAGTGAAGCGCTGGAAGGAATGTTTGGGCTTTATCAATGCAGGCATATTTGTCAATTCAACAGAATGTGTTCAACTGCTTTAAGCTGTCAAACACTATTCTGCTCTATGTAGTGCAGCAGTTCAGAGCTCTAGCACATCTCTGAATAGTACATTTGAATGCAAATTAGTAAATATGAAAACTGTTATGTTATTTACTGGAATACCAGTAACCTTAGTTAATCACTCAGTAAGATATAACTTAAGATAATAGATGAGCCCATTTATAAAACAACTTCCACATGTCTGAGGTTAAAATCAAATTCAACAAATCTGTACCACTTTGTCAACCTATTTATATCTATGAATCACATGAGTCTCTCTTCAAAGGCAAGCTATAACCTCTGTAGGTAGTGAGTCTGATCTAATTTAATCCTTCTGGCAAAGAAAAGGGTAAAATAGATCTTAATAGGAGAGTGAGAAAAAGCCCAGATGCAACAAAAAAGCAACATATATATTTTCCATTTGCCGCAATTAGAAGTGCATTGTTGATGCAGAGTCACAAGTAAATTTTCTGGTCAGCTGTTTTGTGTGTCCTGATTTCCCCAGGAAGTCATACAGTCCAAACCTGGAATCATGCCATACTAAATAATTTAACTTACAGCAAAAACAGCATAGACCATTACATGTCAGCTGAAACATTCATTATTTGTAGCAAAACGTGCAAATCTATGATATTCTTTCATATCTAGTTTCACATCATTTGTAAAGCTCAACACGTTTTACATTCAAGTTCACAGTAAATCTATGAGATTAATACTGAACATTTTGATGATTAAAGAAACAAAATATCACTATCAAATATCAATATATGAATTTATTCATGTAGACCTGTCAAAGATGGCACTCTAATTTTACCTGCAGAAAGTATTTTTAACTTTTAGTTTACTATCGTGTTTAAATTTATTTAAAACCAATAATGTCCTTAAAGTCATTATTCTCTGTTGCCAATTTTTATGCTGCTCGCTGTGGCAGATAATTGTGAAAATCATACGTTGGCATCTAAATACTAAATGCATTTGTTAGTGTGCGAAATCAGTAAGCCTCAAGCCTCGGCATTTATTCAGATAATAGTGCCCGTTTAGGAACATTTGTGCAAAGTTTATAATTCAGATGCAAATCAAAACTGCAAGGAAACATTTCAGTATAATTGTAGGCTGCACTGCTTAGTTGTGTCCACCACAATTTGTGCAAAATGCACCAATCTACTAGTTTGGTAGTATACTGTATACCTGTTTATATACAGTATGTGGCATAAAAAAGATGAAAAGCATCATGCTGCGCCTTTCAGTAGTACAATATAATACATTATTCTGGGGATAAATGATCATTATATCCAGACCCCAGACAATAAAGATATGTGAAAATGCTAAAACATATATTTAAACAACCAAGATCCATTTCAGTTCAATATATCTGAAAAAAGGTGTATATTGATAAACTGTCAGCTTTGTACCAAATAATAGCTCATTCCTAACATCCAGTTCATGGGGTCTGTCCTAGCAGAGTAGGTAAGGAGTTACATAATATCCATAACCAGGATGGTACTAGTAAGTTATGTATTTCTTGCAAAATGGATCAGTGATTTCTTCCATGATTCTGTATACTTTATATGGAAAAAAAGGTTTTTTACACAATCTTACTTCAAACACTGAAACATAAAATACACTTTCCATCAATACTATATTGAGACAGTTATTCCAATTGTGCAGATGATCCTGGCTCTCTGGAACTCTGTGCCTCAGGTATCTAATACCAACTGCACTGTGTTTTTTGTGAATCATTATTTACCATATACATGTGTAATTACTTATACTCTCTTCTCTCAGAAACAAGCTTGTGGTAGTTGAACTGATTCCTTAGTAACTCATCTGTTCTTTTTAATAGGCTGTCTAGAATCAATAAGGGATCTTTTTCACTGAAGAGTTTTTAACCGCACTGTTTCTGGGGTTAGTGGGGCTCATTTATGAATACTGGATAAATTAGCACTTGAGCAGTAACACATGGCAAAGAATGCATGGCAAGTTCTTACAGATTCCATGACCATTTGTTACAGAAAAGAGTCCTTTATAGACAATAGAGTCCTAACATTAGTTTATGTGTGTTATTATACAGTACACATAATCCTAGCCTGTTGTTATAGCATGAAATGAATAAGGCTATATTTGTCATACGTTTCTGCAATATATAGCACTCTTTTCTTGTTCATTGGATATGTGAGTGCCTGCCATACAGTCTTTGAAGTAATGGTTATCTGCTCAGGCTGTAGCCTTTCTATTGGTGAAGCTCAACTTTAAGGCTTTGTCACGTCCCGCTCCCTAAATTCATAACAACTCAATCTTCTGCCTTTGGCTTCGGGAGGAGCCCTCAGCTACTTAAATTCCGCCAGGTCTTAACTTGAGAGGAGCAAAGCAGATGTTCATAACTGGTCATCTAAACCAGATGATGTCAGACAGAATAAGCACAACCAGGAACTAATAAAGTACACCTAACAACGGGCAATGATTACCAGCTAAAAGGCCCTTGAAATATTCAAAATTTTGCGCCAAAATGCAATGCCATAATGCTTGTGACACCTAAAACCCGGTAGTGCACGGCGCACGAGCCATAGGAGAGTTAGCAATGAACAGAAGAGGATCTCTGTGGTGGGCATGCCAACCAGCTCACTAGACCACCAGGGTGAGTCCTCACAGGCCTATACACTAATAGCTTTAATACAGTAACCCACAGCAACCAATCAACTCCAGTTAGAATATTGAAAACAAAAATATAATCACTGAGGGTTACTGACCAGGGGCAAATTTGGCCAGTGTTTATAAATGAACGCCACTAACCACAGAAACCAGGACCAGATCATTAATCAAATGTTTTGCAAACTAGGCACAAGTACTGTACATGCAACCTCTTTTTAATAGCAAACAAAAGAGCCCGCAGACACATAATCTTCTTACCCACACTGCAAAAGTTAAAACAAACTGGCTTTGCAAATTTAACAAATGGAATAACTTCCCAACACCAGCTCTAGGCTGGAGACATATGTTGTCTGCTTATTTAACTCAAGTTGGGATTCTAGAAACATTTTAAAACTGTACAAAGTAAATGCATCAACAAACCACATGCATGCAAAATACACTTTACTAATTGTGAAAACACCTTTCATTGCTACTTACATATTTCAGAAGTGTGAAATGAAACAGATGCATATGTAAAAGATTCCTTAGCTGAATGAACTAAGGTAACTGAAACCATAACCAACAACTGTCTCGTGTTTTTGGGGCCATTCTTGAGCAATCAGGATCTGAACTGAGGATGCACTAAACATTCACTCCATTTTAAACAGGGAATAATGACAGTGATGTAAAAGGTATTTGATAAACATGAGTAAGTATGTACAAAGCTATGAACAGGTCAGTGACTACCCTTGGCCAGCAATGGCATTCATCTCCTGCAAGCGCTGCGCAATGCAAATAACAAATTTTGGGGTTGATTCAATTCAAGCAATATGGTACATTCTGTGTGATAAGTGCAGCTTTTCATGTGTCTGCTATGCAATTAATTGCTCTAAACGCTTATGCCATTAACCATTATATCTTTCCATTACCTATGTTTTCCCTACGTAATGGCTCATTGAAAGTAGCAGGAACTCTTACTTTTCACAATTCAATCCGAAACTGATTATCACGTCAAGTCTTTTGCAACAACTTCTGCTTTCCCTTACGCCACTTTGAAGTGGGGGAAATGCTCTTTCTCCAATCGCTAAAGCCTTTTTACCCTTATTCTGTCTTCTATTCTCACACATTTGCCTTATCATAGTTTTTTAAATGCACTTACAGCTACACCAATGTATATTTCATTAACAAAAGTACTTCAGATGTACAATGTTCAAGTTCTACAAGCCCTTAAAAAAATATGTAATTTATTCATCAAATTCATTTAATCAAGACTCAAATCATTTGTGATGCAAATATGCATGTGATGAATGTTATGCTGCCTTCACTGGAAACACACGACTTTTATATTCTGCTCAATTCATCAGTCTACAGGCAGTTTGAATGTGGTCAATTAAGTGGTTGTTTGCTTGTAGATAAGTATTGTTTCAACTTTTCATATAATTCTAAACAGGCCAGGACTGGCAATCTGAGGGTTCTGGCAAATGCCAGAGGGGCTGCTATAAGGTCCCATAGAAAGTCAGTATTTAGTGGGCTGGTGGGGGCTGTTTGGGCCTCTATGTGTACCTCAAATGCCAGGGCCTATTTTAATTCTCAGTCCAGACCTGATTCTAAATATGCTGGCACATTGCATGCTTGTAAACATTTCTTTGGGGCAGATTTATCATTGGTCGATTTTTGAATTTAAAAAGATTCGAAATTCGACCATGTGAATAGAAGGGAAGTAAAATCCTTCCAATTCGAATATCGAATTCGAAGGATTTTACCGCAATTCGATTGGTCAAACAATCGAATAGTAAAAATTTGATCGATTAAATCGTTCAAATCGATCTATTTGAACAATTTTAACCCTTCGATCAAATGTTTACTATTCAATCTAAATTCACCAAAACTACTTCGCCAGGTTTCACAATAGAATAAAAATTTAAAGGGGAAGTAATTCGATATTCGACTAGTCGAATAGTCGAATAGATTTTTATTCGATCTATTCAATCTATTCGATTCAATCGAATTTACAAATTCGATGGTCGAATTTACCTAATTTGCATATTTGAAAATTCGAGTCACAAGTAAATTTCCTGGTCACACATTCAGTTGTTTTGTGTTTCCTGATTTCCCCAGGAAGTCATACAGTCCAAACCTGGCATCATGCCATCCCCAATAAATTAACTTACAGCAAAAACAGCATAGACCATTGCATGTCAGCTGAAACATTCATTATTTGTTGCAAAACATTCAATTCTATAATATTCTTTCATATCTAGTTTTACATCTAGTTTCACATCATTTGTAAAGCTTAACACGTTTTACATTTAAGTTCACAGTAGATTAATACTGAACATTTTGATGATTAAAGAAACAAAATATCACTTTTTATAAAAACAATATGAATTTATTCACGTAGCCCTGTCAAAAATGGCACAATAATTTTACCTGTAGAAAGTATTTTTAACTTTCACTTCAAAATTCGACCATTAGTAAATCTGCCCAAGACTTCGAAATTTTTTGGACCATCAAATTTTTTGGGGGGTTTATTTTCAATCGAAAATGGACCATCCTTTGAATTCCTAGGACATAGAAAATTTTTCAGGGCGGTTCTAGGAGGTCCCTCATAGGTTAAAATGGCAATTCGGCAGCTTTAAGGTGGCGAAGTGGCGAATTAGAAGGATTTTACAGGATTTCTATTTGAATCAAAATTTGGCCTATTTGATAGTCGAAGTAGCCTAAAATTACTTAGAAAATCAAATTTTTTAAATTCGAATATTCACTTCGAGCGTTAGTAAATGTGCCCAATAGTGTCAAATAAAAATGACACTTTACTGCAAATGTTACAGTCAAAGTAATGAAGCCTTACAAAATTAATGATAGTTTAATACTGTGGGGTAGATTTATCATTCCACGCTAAAAGCCCTCGAATTCGTCAAAAATTTGATTTTCGAATAAAAATTCGATAAAATTGAAGGAAATATTCACTAGTTTTGAGCGCTATTTGATTTTTGAAAAAAACATATGATCAAACAATTTAATGAAAAAATTTGTACATTTTGCATTACCAACAATGTCAATATTTGGGCTTGTAGAAACACTCAATAAAGCTCTTGGATTTTTTTTGTTCTGATGCAGTTTTTAAAGTAGATTGAATGCTTAGGCAGCATGGAACTTTAGAACATAAGGTATTTTCTGCATGAAAAAATGTAAAAGTTATGAACATGACATACAGTATGTTGCATTTATGCAATTGCATATGGAGGTAGAATTTAGTTGTGTTAAATTGAATCATGATTTGTGGAAAAAAGTGTGATTACAAATGTTTCCACACAAAACGGGCATCCACTAAATTCCATATTGCAATTAATTGAATGAGGTACAATTGTGCATTCTTTATCACAGGTAAACAAATCTTTTCCTCATCAAACAGTCCATTGTGTCTGGTAATTTTTCAAGATATGTGCCTCTAAAGTAAAAATAATAAATAGCCAATAAATGTAAAATTCCAAGTGTATATTAATGTACTTTAAAATCAAAACAGAAGACTAAATAATGTATATTGTCCTAACAATAGAAGATAAAGAGAGAAATAGAATACCAGTTAGAATTTTTAAACATGTACAGTAGGCCAAGACTGGCAATCTGTCTGTTCGGGCAAATGCACGAAGGCCCATTCCATCTTGTGTTCTGCCCTCTCTCTTAATTTGATGGCCATCAGCTACACCAGACCCCTCTCATTGGGCAGCAAACAGGTTGGGAGGCACCAGCCAATTAATGATTAAGATGTGAGAGTTCCCACCCCCAGTTTCTGCAACAAGATGCTCCATGTAGAGTGGCGACGGAGGGGGGAAGTGTGTGCCTGTGTGTGTGTGTGTCCAAGCCAGATTCCCTGGGCTGTTTTTTACTCCCAGTCTGGTGCATTCTTATGTACAGTATACTGTATATGAAATATTTGAACCAATAAAAAACATGCACAGGTTATCATATTCAAGCCAATACAAAACATGCACAGCTTATCACAGAAACAAAGAAAAACAAAGAAACAGACTAGGAAATCAATAGGTTAAAGGTTTATTTGTAAAGCAAAATGAAAAAGACTGGCCTTTACCTATTGCTTTAGAAATAACATTGTAAGGTTGTTTTTCTATAAGACATAAGGAATTGTTCAGTATAAAAATAAAATCTAGGTAAATACTGTAGATATGAAAAATAAAAAATGTTTCTAATATAGTTAGTTAGGTAAAAATTTAGTGTACACAGGCTGGAGTGACTGGATGTCTAACAAAATTGACCAATGATTGGTTACCAGTCAGTAACAAATCAGTGACTTGAGGGAAGGCCACATGACTTATAACTGTTTGCTTTTGAATCTGAGCTGAATGCTGAGGATCAATTGCAAACTCACTGCACAGTTATGTCCCATGTGGCCCACCTTCAAGTCCCTGATTAGATATCCGCTAGCTAGATTGGCTAACAAACTATATTACAAACATTTTTTTTATTTTGCACAGGCTATCTATTTATCCAGTTTTTATTGTCACACTGAACTGTTCCTTTAAAGAAATTTTAATAGGTTTTAAAGCCCAAGCAATATTTCTGATCAAGATCTGCTAAAAATGTTTTGTTCAACATGTCTGGGCTTGACGACTCAAGAAATAGACTGAAAAATAAAATTCTTTTGCATTCCACCAGAGATGGCAGGATGGCAGCTGTAATGCTGTAAAATCATACACAAATTATTGCATTAACAGCAAGCCAACTGCAATCTAGATAAGAAATAAAATTAAAAAACAGATCACATTTGCCTATTCTTATTCATATCCCGTTAAATTCTATATTGCTGTCTTTCAATAATTCAGTATTATGCCACTTAAACCTACCATTTGCAATTACACAGTTCATGTATAATTCATAAGCATACCACTTAAACAAGTCATGCATAATTCATAAGTATGCCACTTAAATTCACTATACAGAATTATACAGGTAACGCATAATCAATTGACAAAAATAGGTAATTAGACATTTTAGACATAATCATAAACATGGACAATACATATATACACATATCTCACAGAAACATGCATTATAAATAAGTACACTTATCAAACATATAAGCGCTCAATGTAACCAGCCAGACAAGTGTATTTAAGTACAAATCAGGTTAAAGAATATACATAGGAGCAGGACCATGGAAATACAGCATAAATTAATTTCTAGTGATGGGCGTATTTGTCCCAATGTGGAACCACGGCAATTTGCTGCAAATGTGCGGCTGGTGAATAAATTTGCCCATCACTACTAATTGCACTATCCTACTGTCCTACTATCTAGAAGAAAGTTGCAGGGACCATATTATTAATTATTAAATTGCAAGCACAAAATCCCATGTTGTAGCTGAAAAATTTAACACTATTTTTGTATTGTATGTACACTGGGGGCCTGCAGTATTTATTATGCTGTGTAAAAAACAGCAACATAATTCGTGAAAATGCTATGGAAAACACATTGGTCCAATTGTTTTCAGGAAAAAAACCTTGAATTTTTCTAAATTTATTAAACCCGATGGTGTTAAAAGTCTGAATAAAAAAGTATTCGAACTCAGACCTGTCAAGTTCATGTACAGTCAAGTTCAGTCAGGGGCAGATGTCCAGTTGATATTTTATCCTGATCTGCCCTGGGTTTTTCCCAGCAATCCTAAGATTGCATGGTTTTGGTCATCAAATCCGAAAAATCTGTGTTTATTGGCAACAAATCCAAAAATAATCATAGAATTCAGATTTTTTTTCATGATTTTATCAAGTCTTTTCCTGCACAAGAAATTCCTGTGAAAATGTATCGATACGTGGATTTGGTCATTTTCAGAAAATAGTGAGAAAGTTTAGGAGTTTGATAAATAGTCAAATTCTTTGCTGAATTCTAGTTATAATAATAAACTGAAATTCTTTGTTGAATTCTAGTTCTTCTTTAAAGCCAAACTCATGAAAACCTTTCTGGCAACCTTACCCATAGGCTTAATAAACAGAAATGTTTTATCTTACTCTATGTAGATAAGCTCAAAATACCTGTGGATCTCCCTTGTAGACCAACAGGTTAACGGGGTAAGGTAGTATTACAGAACATATGTCACTTTTTCCTTACCAATTTAATAACTGATTCAAGTCAGACAATTTTTCAGAATAAACAGTTATGGCATGTTAGGTATAAAAAGTTTATATTTGTATAAACCACAACTAGAAAGTAAGGGATTTGAAAAGTTGTTAATGTTAAGGAAGATAAAAAATATAGGAAATTCTAAGTTTGTCATTCAATTATTGGATTTGGTATAAAAAATTATAAATTCTTCCATTTTGGCTAAATATTTTATTCACACATGTGTAAAGACCAACCATTAGGACAACATGCATCCCAATATTGACTTTCTCCTCATGTAAGAATGGGAAAATGTAAATTAGGATGTAGGAGCCAGAGGCCGCATGTCACTTTCTGGCTGCAATACATGGATGACATAGTGGTATTTTAGTATGGCTCAGGTGGGGAATTGGATGCATTTATTCCCTATGGTAAATATTCAGCACCCTTCTGGAACAAAGGATAGTGAGATGAATTCAATCACAGTCAGTTATTTTTAACTGATATTTTGCTTGTGAATAGAACAACAAAAAAGAATGATCATGATATATTGTTATATATAACATGTATTTATATAGCGCCAACATATTGCATAACGCTGTAAAGTAAATGCATTTATATAAATAAAACATATTAATTATATACATAGAACATATGGAGTTACAAGTATCTCAATACAGGTACAAAAGGTGGGGAATGGCCGATGCAGATAGAGCTTACACTCTAAAAGGAAGGGAGTACTACACAAGGTGTGGGAGTGGGCAAGATCTGATAGGCCTCTCGAAAGAAGTGCAATTTTAGAGATTTCTTGAAAGCAGAAAGGTTGGGAGAAAGTGTGAGAGAGTTCCAGAGGAGGGGGTGCAGCCATTGCAAAGTCTTGAATGCGAGCATGAGAGGAGGTAATGAGAGAAGAGTTGAGTAGCAGGTCAGTAGAGGAGCGTAGTTAGCGGTTGGGTGAGTATAGAGAGATTAGTTCAGAGATGTAGGGTGGGGGAGAGTTGTGAAGTGCTTTCAATGACAGCGTAATTTATTTTTAATTTAATTTGCAGTGAAATTTGGGTTTTCACCAGTGGCAAAAGTTCATTTGCTCAAGAATTTTAACACGAATTATGTTATACTGGAAAAACATGTTTTTTGCAGAGTAAAAACCTTGAAGACAAAACAAGAAGATGACATGGATGGCAGCATTTTAACAGTAGTTTTGCCTCCCATTTTGTTTTCCTAGATAAAATGCTGTTGTTTGCACTAATATATTAACAGAAGTATAAAAATTTCTCCATGCATTTTTTTACTGAAAAATAAACAAAAAAATTCCAAATGACACCAATGCATTTTGGAGAATTTAATTTAAATAATTTTTCCACTCTCTCTACATTTTTTTGGTTGTGGGTAGTTTTTTTCATAAATTCACAACATATCGTTCTTTAATGCAGGGGTTCCCAACCACAAGTCCGTGGCCTTTTAAAGTCCTGAATTTGGCCACCGAAATTAATGGCAAGCTCAAACTGGATGCCGGCTACCAAATCCCGGCCCCTGCAAATTTGTCGATGTACCAGTCCCCAGACCAAAAAAGGTCGGGGACCCCTGCTTTAATGGAAAGAAAATGAGAAAGTAATAGAGAATATATATAGTGGATCATGCACCCCCTACTGTAATTTATATAGATATTAGAAGTCACCTCGGAGTTATATAACCATGCCTGGGGCCTTGAGCTTTTATACAGGTCACATAACTCTGAGGTGACTTCCAATATCTTTATAAATTTCAGTAGGGGGTGCAATATTCATTATAATCTGCAGTAAGAAGTTATTTGCCTCTGCTTTAAATTATTCTACCCAATGCCACACTTACCCTTATATTTGCATGAGTCTTGACCATACATGTTGTATTGCTGCAGGTTGCTGCATAAGGGGAAAGAAGACACAAAGAATGGAAGATGCAGTGGGGTCAGCAACACCTGGGATGAAGAGAGGGACAGAGGGAGTGAAACAGATTGGAGAATGAGGGCACAAGACTGGAGAGAGATGTAGGTGGGAGGGGCAGACAGAGCGAGACTGAAGAATGACTGGGTGTAGGAGGGACAGAAGGAGCGTTACTGGAAAATGACAGGGGGCAAAGAAGAGGGAGAGGCACACTGAAGCAGCAAACGGCAGAGGGTGGGAGGGAAAAGATGAATCGAGACAGAAGGAAAGGCGGCAAGAATACAATAAGAGGCGCTAATGAGTACGCAGAGCGAGGTAGGAAGTAGGGAAATGAGGTGGAGATGCAGGAAGAAAAGCTGGCAGCAGTGACAACTAGTGATGGGCAAATTTATTCGCCAGGGGCTAATTCGGGCGAATTCCCACGATTCGCCGCTGGCGAATAAATTCGCGAAACGTCAGCAAAAAATCACAAAAAAAAACGAGTTGCGCAACAAAAACGATGCAACGAGCGTCGAAAACGGCGCGAAGCGCGTAAAAAATGTGCCACAACTCGTTTCGCAAATGTTTTCACCAATTCGCCTCTTTCGCTGGAAATTCGTGATCTTTTCGGCAAAGCGAAACTGGGTAGATTCGCCCATCACTAGTGACAACAGCTGTCTGATTAAGAATATGGAGAACCTCCCCTGAGGTATATGCAAAATATATTACATTAGTGAGGGAGTTTGCTGTGTTGTGTTTCGGCGTGTATTTATTACCCACTTATAAATACATTTCTAAACATCTCACAAAAATGAACAGAAAATTAGTTTTTCCATGGTGAACTCTAATCGCACATTTTAATAAATCTGCCCTTAATTCTAAAAACCATAATACAGCAACACATTTTGCATCTGAGCACAACAGCAACCACAGGTTATCATACCTAGTAAGTGTCCTGGTTTTTGCTTGACAGTCCCAATTTTGACAGCTCAATCCCAGTTTCTTACTGAAATGTCCCTTTTTTAAAGTTTCTCTTTGATCTCTTGCACTTACACTAGAAAAAAATCATACAAAGTTTCTGAAACTTAATTAAATAAGAGGTTTTTGGCAGAGAGCCCAAAATACTCAGCATGTGCACTTAAGATAAAATTGTTACTATTTAAGATAAGCAGGTCTCTTAGAAGAACTGAGACTTTCATCTTAAATCCAATTTCACCTTAATTAGCAAGGTTTTAATAACACATAAAACATGACCCTAGAAATATGTTCAGGCTCTCCATAATCTGCCAAATTTTGTAAAATGAACATGGTATTTAAGGGGTGTGGCCAATTTTCAAATGTTGGGAGGTATGGATTATTACAATTTATAGGTCTGATGAATGTCAGATTTGAATAAATGCAACATACCCATAGACTTAATTTCTAAAATCCTATTACCCTGTAATATCACAACTAAAAAA
>CM044442.1:82410000-82421738 GCA_024363595.1 Xenopus borealis | reverse complement strand
CTCGGTAACATAATATCTTTATAAATTACAGTAGGGGGTACATTATCCTCTATATATTACTGTTTGCATGATGTGTAACTACCATATCTCTACTAATATCTCTACTACATAAATGCTTCTGGAAGAATTATTTATTTATATAGGACTTTTGTATGTATGTATATTTTTATTTGTATAGCGCTCCTTGAGGGCAAAGCACTGTACAGCAACAATAATTTAGTAGTAACAAACAAGGGATCACAGCATTAATAAGTAACAATAAGTGCATTATTATAAATACAGTTTGCATAAATATAAAATATAATTACACAGTGTTGAGGAGACAAGATGATGGAGGACCCTACCCCTTGGGGCTTACAGTCTAAATGGGAGGGTAACTTACGGACACAATTTGTAGGGGTAATAAAGTGCTTTTTAGAGTGGGTGAAACTGTCGTACAAGTGCCAGTTCAGGTGTTATCCAGGTGCTCCCAGAGGTTGTCTCTGAGTTTTGTTTTAAAAGCATTGAGGGAGGATTCTCTCCGGAGAGATGTAGGAATGGCATTCCAAATATAAGGAGCTTCAAGAGAGAAGGGTTTGACACGGGAAACAGCAGTAGAAGTGGGGGGTACAACCAAGCGGTTAGTCTGAGAGGAGCAGAGGTTTCGGCCAGGAACATATAGCGAAACAAGAGATGACATGTAGTTAGGTGCAAAGGAATGAAGGGATTTGAAGGGCTTTTGCTGAGCTTTGTTATATAAAATAATGGCCATCCTGACTTGCACTTTATTTAAATTCTTATTATGAATTATGGAGATAATTAGATGCTTTATCGTAAATTGGAGTCACCAAACTGCATACAGAGAGGGCAACACACAAGGTGATAAGGGCAAATATATTGTACCCTCCATAGCCTCACACAGCTGATTAACAGCATCATGCCAATTAAATAATAATGGTTTAAAGAATGTCAGGCTAAGGGCTGAACTCCATGGACTCCACAGGGGGGTGCTGGGCAGATACCTGTCTTCTGCCTACCCCATGATCGCTGCTCTCCCCTTCCTCCCCTCCCGGCACTCACTCCCCTTGACTCCCCCGCTGGCACTCTATCCCCTCCGTCACTAACCTTCCCCTCTGGCGATCTGCGCATGCGCACTGCGCTCTGGGGACATGTGCTCGCATAGAGAGTGCAGGGAGGGGGCAGGGGGAGCACTTGGCCCAGCACTGTGTGCAAGTGTCTAAGGGGGCTATATATCAAAATCCACATTTTTATGATTTTGTTAAATAAAAAAGTCACACTAAACTAGAATCCATGATTTGCCCTTATTTATAAATTAAAAAATCGGATCTGGAAAAACCATGACTTTCGGATTGTCGTGAAAGAAAAACTTTCTTTTTGAGTTTGAGGCCCAAAAACCACAAAAATTCAAGTTTCTGATGAAAAACCAGGGTCAAACCCGAAACTCCAAACATCTTCAGATCTTTAAGGGGACATCTGCCATTGACTTTTACATGAATTCGGACTTGGAACAGCTTCGGGGATAATTGTGAAAAACTTCCATCTTTTTTTGGGTTTTCGGTATCAAAACAGATGCTGTGAAAAAATTGTCACAGGGACAAAAAAGTCTCCATAAGAAAAACCGCCCATTGACTTATGTGGACAAAAAAGTCGTAGAGACAAAAAAGTTTCTATTAGAAAAAAGCCCATTGACTTTAACTCATGTCAACAAAAAAGTTGCTGAGACAAATTTGTCACAGAGACAAAAAAGGCGCCATAAGAAAAAATGCCCATTGACTTAAATGTATATGGACAAAAAAGTAGTAGATACAAAATTGTTGCCACAAGAAAAATGCCCACTGAATTTAATTCATTTGGAGTGTGAAAAATGTTGCATGCATAAAATTTTTTGCATGGAATAAAATTTTTGATGCCCATTGACTTCAATTATTTTCACAAATTTTTTGCAGTTTCGTGAATTGTTTTGCAGTTTCTGAATTCTCCGGCAAAGCGTAACTGGACAGATTAGCTCATCATCATTTATAACAAAATCAAACTTCTGTTCTTCCTCTCTCACTCTCAGCAGTCTGTCTCTCTTCATGCAGCTTTGTGTCAAAGACATCTACTGTAATACATCATTTAGGCAAGATAAATACATACCAATAATGTATTATAATGTATTACATCTGATTGGTAGCTATAGGTTACTAGACCTGAACCCACTTTGTTCCTTTTACTATGGTATCCTCTTGTAATGTACCATTATTCAACATTGTTAAATGCAGTTAATGGATTCTTAATGCATTAAAAATACAGCACTTCTCTGCCTAGTCCTTCTGATACCCTTACTGGACTATTACAAACATTTTCCTATACTGTATGTATTCCTCAACTGCTTTTCTTCACTTCAATTTAACATACGTGTTAGTGTGAGACTCGGGCAGCTATTACACTTGTAAATACAGACTCCGTCTGTACTCGGATTTAGATAAGTCAACACATGTGTCACGGTAGGCACCCTAAAAGCAGAACCAATGCTAACACCCTGTTCTCAGCTCTTGCTTCTGTCTCTAACAGCTGCCTTTCACCTTGAGAGGAGCCCTCGGCTAATTGGATGATGCCAGGTCTTATTATGAGAGGTGCAAAGCGAAGGGATCTGGATGAGCAAAGGGGCATGACAGTAAAGCAAAGTCTTTTGGGCAAAAGGTCATGGTACAAGGCGTAGACAGTTAGCGTAGTCAAATCAGGCCGGGTCAATGCAGGCATAGTACAGACGGAGTCAGACAAGCAAGGGTCAAACCAGGAGATCAATCAGAAGGGGAACGGAATAGAAGAGTCAGTTACCATTCAAGGTAACAAACAGGCAAGGGTCACAACAGGTAATCAAATATCAGAAGCTCAAATAGCACAGAAGCACCAGGAACTCACAAGGAGAAAACCTATAATGGGCTGTGAGAAAATCCAAATGTTTCTTTAAATAGTTTAAATTTCGTCTCCATTGCACGCTAACGTCATCACGCCAGCGCACGTGTGCCTGCCCCTTAAGTTACCGGCGCAGAGGAAGAAGAAGAGCATTGTGACAGGCGTCCCTGCCGCACCACTAGACCACCAGGGTGAGTTGTTACAACAGGGCTGTGTAACAAAACATCTTTACTGGATTCGCTACCTTTCACATAACAGCTCAGTAAGTCTCAAGTCTACTGACCCAACATGTTCCCTTTAGTAACAGAAAGCAACAGTTAAGGGAATTGTCATGCACAGCACCAGGGGCAATCCACTGCTGAAGAACCTGATGCATTATTTATTGAATTACCTATAGATACCTATTGATATATTTGATTACTGCGCATACTGGGATGTACTCCCACAAGCTAATTCAAGCATTACTTCATACCTTAGAAGGTAACACTTAATTCAGTTTTCTGCATTTCTAAAAATGAACAAACTGTAAATCGAAATTTATTCTTTTTTATTTAAAAAAAAAAAAACCATACATATGTCTTCTTTACCCTGCTTTACAAGCCTACAAAAGTAGGGCTACTTGATTTTGATCGGGCCTCCGCGCTTGTCTTTAGTCTTGAACATGGATTCTAAGCATTACTTTTCAAATCATGTCACTATTTGTGAAATAGCAAAACAGTGGTGTCATATGATCCATATAACTAGTTGAGGCTCAACACACTCATTTCTTCATTTTATTGATTATTTCTTATATATATCAGCAAATAAGAAAAGCATTTAAAGCCCTGCTCAAATTAAGTAAAATCATACTCTTTGGGCATCTATTCATGTCACTTCTTGACTCCTTGTTATTGGATTCTAAATAAAATTAGACCCCTGTGAGAGGGCCATAAGACAGTGGCAAATTCAACGTTTCAATTGCTTTTAAGTATTTGCATTTTTCTTCTGACCCTTTCCAGCTTTCAAAAGGGGGTCATTGGCCCAATATACCCAATCCCTTATGCTTATGATAGGTATGTTGACAACAGGAGGATCCATGGTCAGAACAATTATTTCAGCCTGTATATGGAACACTGTGATATGTAGCATTAATTGCATGAGACAGACTAGTCTATTCAAGTATCCCATACTTTGGCCCTGTGATACACATGGTAATTAAAGTCCTCTTATCTGCCAGGGTACATGGTCTAGCTGGGGTCATACAAAGGAAAATTTTGAATATACTGTATATATAAGTATAGGGTCACTAATCCATCTGATAGAATAGCTGTGATAGAAACTAGGGGGAAATATTTGTTGCAAGGCCCTGTACAGAATGTATAGCAAAGTAAAAATATTATCCCTGCATGGCCACTTATTATGCTTGATCATTCAACCATCAGCAAAAACTGTATTTTCTTTTTTAAAATATGGACAAATAAATACATTATTTTATAATGTAAAACCTAGACCTGAAGAGATGCTAAAATGTGATTTTTTTTAATTAATGGTTCTTACAAGTTTGCAATGTAAACTGTTGTGATAACCCTATGTATTAGATACAGAAATATGTCTTAGTTTTAATAATACCTTTACATGTACCTTTGCACCTATTAAATAAATCTTGTACCAGATTAGCACTGTTGGATGCACATTTTACTCTAGTTAAAATTAGGCCTACAAAATTGCGGCTCTGTTCCCTCTATGATAATACATCACATAATGTACCAATATACAGACTTTGTTGTATTAGAGGAGAAGTTAAATAATAGACACAGAGCAGATGTTTTATATATACATAGTTACATAGATGAGCATGAAGTATCACTCTGTCATTGTTAGGTCTCACAGGAAAAGAAAAATGCTGGGATTTTTTTTAAATTAAAAAACAAACTGTAACTGGGTCACTACAAAGGTGCTGCCATATGTGGAAGAACTCTGATCTATTGGGTAAGAGTGAGTGTACATTTGTGGACACATACATACATTTTAAAGGGTTATTACATAAATATCCCTTTGTTAAATTAAATATTTATTCAGTAGCTTCTATTTAAGAATGATTTAACAATTTTTCAATGTAAGATGAGGGAAGTCATTTTCCTTGCCAATTCCTTTTTTGTGCTATGGGACTTTTAGCCCCAAACCTGCAGTTAGACAACGTGCATATTTATCCCAAATTGTCAGAAAATGTTTAGAAATCCATGAATTTAGAACTGGAGAAGAGGCCTAGAAATGGGTTAAAAACAACAGCTTGGCTTCTCACAAAAGCTAGACTTGAATAAGAGAATAAGAGCTTTCCCTCTGGTATACATTTCACATAGTGACCATCAGAACAAACAAATACGCATCCCGTTGAATATTTATGAAGATTTGCTACTGTCATTTTTACAGAAGCACAACAGCATGCAGAATCTGCTAAAGGATTTACCGAACTACATTCTCCACAGTGACAATGTGTTGCAATTCTTGACTTCTGGGGAAATTCGGTAAGACGTTGCGAGTGATTAAATTTAATAATGAAGTGACTTTCTCCAGAGAACTGTGCAATATTCTTCTAATAAAATAATATTTAATATGCAGTGCACACTAAAGAATGTAGGGGCACCCCTAGACCAAAAGGAACTAAATGTCGAATAATATATTAGACACTGTAGTGTCACATTGTGTATTTTTTCCCTTATAAGTGAATGGTCTTACAATAAAGTACAATAGCTGACAGTAGCTAAGGATTGTGAAAAGCATATCAAACAATGCATTGCCATTACAGCCTATAAATAAGCATACCTATGTCATTCTTATTCTCATTAAATCACAAATGACCCCCTGACTTTGTCTCACTGATAATTGTACCAGTACAAGGCGCTTTCATCCTTTGGGACTGCACTGACAATAAGTAGACAAGCAAAATGAGCAAAAGACAATCTGCGACAGATGTGACTCTCACTGGAAACCATGTAGTTTTTTTTTTTTGTTTTTTTTAATCATAAGGCGCAATGTCACTTACTGACTTCAAGGGGGTACGTCTGGTTATTGTCAAACTCAGATATAATGTAAGGCTCAGCAAGATATTTGTAGGTAGCATGGTCACAGCATTTGTGAATAAACATTGTTTTAATAATACATTAATAAAGTGTATATTTTTTATATCTTAGACTTAACACATCAAATGTAAAGAATTGTTCTTTATTATTTTTGTACAGAGATGTCGGTGTAAAATATTGGGCAGCCAATTTAATTAGTTCAGGAGATGAAAGTATATCACAAGAATGCTCACCAGCTCTTTTTTGTGATGTTTATTGGTTATGATAATAAACCTGTGTAGTGGCCCTTATGGCTTAATTCCCTGCCAGTGCCTCCTTTACACTGTTGCCGGGTTATATCCGCTGTAACATCTTATACCTCATTTGCATATCTATTCTATTGGTTATAAGTGGTGACCACTACTTGCAGTGATGTAATAAAATGCTTTGCAGGGTGGGGCACTTCCTCTTTGGCCTGCAGCAGTCAAGCTGGGCAGTAGATCCATTGAGCCTGGAGTCAACAAGGTCCCAGAACTGTCGGGGTACAGGGACCGTGAACGAGGTGATCTAGTGTGTAGTGTAGCTCCTATTATAGCACTCTATAGAGAGAGAGAGAGGCATCGAGGCTAGTAAGAAAGAGCAGCTCAAGCTCCAACTAGGAGTATAGAAGTGAGTAGCTCTCCCCAGGCTTTGCTTTGCCTGTAGTGAAGGGACCACAATAGTGATGAGGGAATTAGGCTATGGTGTAACCCTGTTCCAAGTCTGCTGAAGGGGATCCAGTCCACATGAGGTACTGAAATACTGGAAGGTGATCTCTCAATTCCTTTGGGCTATGCCTAGCAGCACCGGGCCAGACCAACAGGTGCTCGATAGGCAAAAGGCAGTGCATGCAAACGTGTAAGTGATGAACGAACGGCTATACACGCTGGCCTGAACAGCAAGTAGGGACTGGACTAGAGGGTAGGCACAGAGAAGGTATGTGCCTGGCCCCGGCCCCCCCAGCTTTGCACCCTAGGCACATGCCTACTTTGCCTACCCCTTGGCCCGGCCCTGATACCTAATGTGGTGTCTGCTTATGCTGTCTCTGCTACAACTGTGAATGTACTTAGAGATGTACTGTGCTGCCTCATGTGTGAGTATGATAGCCCTGTGATGCTTTATGCCTGAATAAAGCCCATTCTACTGTTTTGCAAAGAACTCCTGCCAGTTCGGGCCTGTTAGCATGTGTGTTTCCATTTTTCGAAATCCTGGTGAAAGAGGGTCGTGTATAACCCATACTCTACCTCTCTAGTTGGTATTTGTCTAGCAACCAGAAACCGGTTACACCTGTGCAAATAAATGCTGTGACATGCCCTGGTGAACTGGTGTTCGATCCCACCCCGATATACATTTAGCATTCATCAAACATTTTTGTGGAATACTTCCATCAAATGGATAAACTACATGTGGGCCAGGGTGTTTGCCATGAGATTAGCAGCACAAGTTTACTGGTCTTTGTGTCTACTTGTGGTGGGTGTGGAGAAACTACCCGCTCATGGGCAACACTGGTTTGTCAATGCTATCAGCTCAATTTAACCACTTTAAGTGGTAATGTGTAAGGTAAACTAATTCAAAAGGAAGCAAGAACTTCATTATAATGCACTCAATTACATAACGCCCAAAAATGTATTTCTTGAACAGTGGAAACCATTAGGCTTAAAACCTCAGTTTTATTATTGAAAGCAAATCATTAATGAATTTTTAATTATTTAAAGTAATGGTTTTATTTAGTAATGGCTGCTTGTGGCTTCACTGATCAAGAAATACAATTAGGGGTGTTTTATTATTGAGTCCATTATAATGAGATTTTGGCTTCCTATTGAATTATTTTTCAACTTTATAGGCTAGAAGGGGTTTGCTCAGGAGACACGCAAAACACTCCCTCACCAGTGGTGAAATGTACAAACAGTAAAGTAGAAAAGTTAATGAGAAAAGTTAGAAAAGAATGTTGCCGTGACCAGAAGTTTCCTGAGTTCAGCTGCAATGGTTCTGTGGACCACCAGCTTATTTAAATACCTTAGGTAATTAAAGAAAAAAAAATTGTACCAATAAGAATAAAAATCCACATCTAGCAATGTAATATTGTTCCTTAAACTGTTATTGCATTGCGGATTTTAATTGAGCACTCTTAAGAAGTGCTTGAAGGATTTCGTAATCTTTTGGAGAAAACATAACCTTTTCATAAGAAGTTTTATTACATTTACTGCGTATTGTCACAAACTATAAAATTTTCAAACGGTCTTCCCCTGCCGGAAGTGGTCACTAAACAGTTTCCGGGTTCGCAAAAGCTATATTAAATTTGCACAAAACAAAATTTGTTCATGCAAAGGCATAACTTTTCGCACTGCAAATAGTTTTTCTGTTATCAACTTTTTTTACATTCCCCTGAAAGAGTTCATAGTTTTTATATTGACAAGGGTAAATCAGCCTTTATAACATGTTAGATAACCCTTTATACAGGTACATTTCCCATTTCATTAATGAAATTGCATCACTGATGCCCATATAGTGTTCCTTTTCTACTTGTTCTGTCTGCCCTTTAATATTTAGGACACATTTGTGATTTGCATTTAGGTAAGCTGAAAGGGCAGACTTTTAACAGCTGCGGTTGTTGTAAAAAGAAAAGTGACTTTATTATTCCATATGATTAGCAATGCACCTCCTTAATAAAAAAACACCTTGCTAGAAATAGAACAACTGAGAGGAACAACATTAATAGCATATATATCGCAGTCTGTTTTATAAGTCAATAATATTGCTAGACTAAACTACAGATAAAATAATCTAGTTTTAGCATAAACCTCTGTAAATTCCACATTTATAAATTCTTATCTATGACAACATAGAGAACTATTATTAAGTTGTTTGCCATTATGTCATACCACAATGTAACCACTATTAAGTCTGTCTTTTAGATGCAAACATGCTCTTTTTAACATGCACACGGTGTGTCAAGGTGCACAAGCATAAATTATAATACTAGATCAGTAGGTATAATTATATTTTCAGTTCATTTAATACTGACCTCTGCAAGCACATTTCATTATCATATAGATATTTGCAAATTGCCTATATAATGTACTTTGGCTTATATGAAATTGAATAAATAGCACCTTTTGGTTTTTTTTTAAACAGTGTTACATTCTGTTTCATTTATATATTGTGCTGGGTTTCATGAAAGACTTCTGGGAAATGTTTTCTGCTCTGTGATGCAAGCACCTTAAATAAATGGGATTTTTCATGCAATTGACTGGGGATTATCTAAATACAGGTAAAAGGAGGGAGAAATAATAGTTGCAGGGACTACATTTGATAAAATATAAAGAGCAACAACAACCATAGAGTATGAAGGTTTTATTGTAAAGAGAGCCTTTAATGGTACACTGATGACAAACAAAGAAATGCACAAAGCTGACATCTCTTAAATAATAATAATAATACTTTTTTTGCTCATGGCTTTGTAATTGAACCATTTTTTCTAAGGTGTAACATGTAAGACAAACAACTAGTAATTAGTACAGTAATACTAATATATGATCTGTTATCCAGAATTCTTGGGTTCTGGGTATTGCAAATTTGGGATCTTTCTATAAAGATCACTATACCTTAAGTCTGTTAAGAAACATTGAAACAGTAAATACAATAATAATAAGTATAAAATATAATATATTATTACTTCGAAAAAGGAAATAATTTAGAAAAATGTAAACTATTTGCTTATAATTAGGTCTATGGCCTGTCTGTAATTCGGAGCTTTCTGAATAACAAGGTCTAGATGGTTCCATACCATCCCATAATAATTACTTAGCAATTCTGTATTGATTTGTCTTTACTTAGATCAGAGTCTAGTAGCAGCATTGTGAACAATGATATACTGGAATGCCCGACAGGATTTAGTTGCAGTAGTCAAAAGAAATAATAAGTGACTGAAAATGTGTTTTAGTCTTTTAATTGTATATAAGCTGAGATAAGGTTGTATATTTTCAATGTTGTGCAGATGAAAGCAACATGATTTGGCAAATGTTTGGATATTTGGAATAAAAGCAGATAGGAAACACAATGAAAACCTCCTGATATATTTTTGTTCTTTGCTAATCCGTGCTGCTGAGTAATTGTCCAGTACAAGAGAATGGGACAATATCATTGGTCGGATGGGAAGGCCTGTGATTTTGAGGTAAACAGTGGCAGAGGTACTGTATGTACAGTACATGTTTAGTTACATATTCTGCTTAGTAGATCTTTGATACTATGGAATGGGATATTCTTATGGAGTAAATACATTAAAGACAAACTCAGTACCCTTAAAAAACTCTAGTTACATTTGTATCACATTTGATTGTAGATAGGAGAGTATTTTGTGAACAGTTTTGTTGCACTTTGTGTCCAAATGACTGATATGTGGTAACATTAAAGGAAAACTATACCCCCCAAACAATGTAGGTCTCTGTAAAAAGATATTGCAGAAAACAACTCATATGTAAAACCCTGCTTCATGTAAATAAACCATTTTCATAATAATATACTTGTTCAGCAGCATGTGTCATTGGGTAATCATAAATAGAAAATTGCCATTTTAAAAATTAAGGACAGCCTCCTGGGATCGTAGGATTCAACGGTGCACACAAACATACCTAGCAAACTACTGTAGAAAGTTAGGTCCCATGAGCCAATTAACTGAAATATTTCTGGTCAGGTGATCTCTGAGGCAGCACACAGACCATCATGAAATGGTGGTTCAAGGCAAGAGATGTAAAAGGGCAATATTAACATAAATATATATACCAGTTTGATAAATTTGATATAAACTGTTGCTCAAGTATTCATTTTGGGGGTATAGTTTTCCTTTAAATACAGCACAATACAATATTTAAGATGATAGTGGTAGATACAAGGGGCAAATATTCCAATAAATAAAAGTAAATATGCACAGTAAAAAAATATGCTTATTAAAAGAGACTATGCTGGACATTAGATTAAGAGGTGTAGTAGGAAAGATAGCTTTGCCCTGAAGAGCTGACAATTTAAGATAAAGAATGAAATCTATAAAATGACTTTGACTACTATATTTACACTTATAAACTAAAAACTTAACTTTTAATAAACAGTAAGAATTAGGTATGGTTAGTCATGTTCCTAAAATATACAGTGGGAACTTTTGTAGCCAATTAAGTTGTACTTATTAAAAAGCTTAATTTAAAAGCAAGGGATTATAGTAAACTACTTGTTTATATCAAGAATGATTAGGATTAGATGTAAAGCAGCTGTCCTGGGAAGAATGAGTAAAGGTTCTGGTCCAACTGGAAACAACAGCCTTCTGTTGGTACCTTGGTTAAAGCCAAAATGCCAACAGGCAGCCACCATATTGCATGGTCTAATCAGTGTGCCATATGGAAATGCTGGGACAGAAAATCTTGTCAACTCATCTAACACTGTGCAACATTGTGTATCACATATTCATGTTCTACTGTAACTGACATAAAATACTAGCACTAATTCCAAGAACACTCTACTGTCTTTGTTATGACCTAAATAAATCTACCCATAAAATGCTGTCTCATTTCAATGACAATCAGGTCTGTAAAAATTAAAAGCATTTACTGTACAGGTCTTTTAGAGGTTTTTCAAAAATAATCTGTGAATAACTTTACATTATATTCATCAACTTGAAAATATAAACACTCCTAGATATATACTTCACTAAACAGAAATACACCTGTGACAAGAACATGAAACATTATGCACTACGTAATATATTTGATGTGA
>CM044442.1:82396097-82408475 GCA_024363595.1 Xenopus borealis | reverse complement strand
CTGTAGCATCAGCTTATATTACAGGCCAACCACATTTTCTGCTTGATAATTAGCGACAACCCTGAAACTTAGCTTCTCAACAGCTGCTCAGAGCCCAATGAGCATGTGAGTGTCACAGACACTTTCCAAGATGGTGACCCCCTGTGACAAGTTTGAAGGCCTGGATCATTGCTGCTATTGAGAAACTGAAACTTTAGGCTAGTGCAATGAGTTCAATATATAAAAAATGGCAATTTTTACCAATATTAATTTTTAGGGTTAAGTTCTCCTTTAAGTGTGTTAGTGATTTTGAGATACCAATAGGGGAACATGTATTTCCTACTCTTCAGGGATTTTTGCAATAAATCTATTCCACAATATAGCGAATTCATGGGTCCTGATGTGGTGTTCTGAACTTGTACAAATCATTGACTTTAAATTATTTTTTATTTTGGAACAATTATTGCATACAGAGGGAGGGTACAGAAATGGAGGCTGTCATGACCCCAGTTTAGCAATGTTTGTACATACATCAGTGTGAACAGATGATCCTTATGCCATGGCTTGGAACTCATTTGCTTTTCTTTTGTAGATGGCGCAGTACAGAATTCTTTAATGAGATTAAAAGATTTAAATGGTCTGAACATTGTGTTGAAGTTTACCACGATTGTCAGTGTAAAAAAACACACACAGTTTGGGAGTTCAATTGACCTGGGTTGATCATAAACTAGCAACAAAACACTGGCACACAGGAACAACTTGCAGGTAAAACCTTGCTGGTTTATTGTGAATGCAGCATGCAACGTTTCGGGGTAACCCCCTTTGTCAAGGTTACCCCGAAACGTTGCATGCTGCATTCACAATAAACCAGCAAGGTTTTACCTGCAAGTTGTTCCTGTGTGCCAGTGTTTTGTTGCTGAGTTGGTTACTGAGGGAGGCCGAATCCCCTCTCGCTGTGCACCAGGTAATCGTTTTGGTTGGAGAGCCAGGGTGTGCGGGCTGAATAATTGAAATTGATCATAAACTAGGATATGCTCTTTACAGAAAAAAAACATCACAATATGTTATTTCACTGTAGGAACCAGGATCTCAGGGACACAAGACTTCAGAGTCTCACTGTAGAGTATTTCATACTAACTCAGGTATTAGAGAAAATCTAATCAGTGAGATGTACCAGAGATTTGTGACAAGGGGTTATGAGCAAGCACCAACCATAGCTAAAATACAGACAGGCAGTAAGAACTGTGAGGGTCATAAAGCACTGAAGTCTTTTTTTCTATGTATAGAATTGTTTCTGGTGAGATACAAAATATCATTAGATAAAAAAAATTGAAATGATCTGACATTGTACCTCCATACGGATACTCATTGCTCAGATACCAGAAGTCTTTGGATGAACACATTTTACAGGTGGGTCACTGATTACCCATATTCATATAAATTGCAACTGACCATGTACTCCCATTGAAACGTGGGGAGATAGGTGAGAATTGTATTTGCAATGTGAACTTTTTTGATTAGCACCTCATGGTTTAATCAAAGTTAGATCTTTGTTAAAAATGTATTAACTTATCTGTTCTTTATCATTGTTATTTTTGCTTTTCTGGATTATGCCTGGGACATTGTTTTTATTTGTATTTTTTTAAATTTACTTTGTGAGATGCTGGTGGAAGCTTTCTTAGTCACAATCATTGCGAATGTTCTGCTGTCTTGTGGTGTTAATGTGCATACAATATCTTGAAATGGTCCTTGAACCAGACCAAAATGTTTATGAGCACATGATGTTGATAACATTTCTTAATAAAGAATTGGAAGTTTTAAACGCGATATGTGCTGTATATCAAGGTGGAATTGTGTGTGTGTGTGTGTATAGATAGATAAATGATAGATAGATAGATAGATAGATAGATAGATAGATAGCCATGATATAATTAATCCTTATTAGAAGCAAAACCAGCCTGTTGGGTTTCATTAATGTTTAGATGATTTTTTAAGCTAACTTTTTAAGCTAACTTAAGATATATATATATATATATATATATATATATTTCCCCTTGGTAATAGGGTCCCATGTGCTCAGCGTCTGTCCTGGGACCTTGCCTCACTGGGAGGCATTACAGGTCCAGGTTTGCCAGTGGAAAGTTAGAGAAGATCTATTTAGTGATAGTAAGCATTGTAATAGTCACTCTAGGAGTGAGAGTAAGTACAGGGAAGCTAGTGAGCAGCATCCACTCCAACGAGGAGAAGTAGTTGGGTTAGGACCCCGTGGTGTGTAAACCACTAGATCAGGGACTACAGTGGGTGAGGGCCAGTGAGGGTGCCAAAACCCAAGATCCCAGGCTGAGTACAGTGGGTGAGGTGAGGACCAAATCGGGTGCCAAGAAACAAGACCCCAGGCTGTGAAATCCAGGACCTAGTGCTATCCACTTGAGAGGAGATATTACCTACTGAGAGGGTAACTATCCTTTGTGAAGTGTGAATCATTGCTGTGGGCTATTTTTATTGCATATTGTCTAGATCATCCCACTGGAGGGGTTATCAAAGTATCCTACTACCAGTGGCGTAACTACCAGGGGTGCAGGGGATGCAATTGCACCAGGGCCCCCACCCGCTTGGGGCCCATCAGAGCCACAAAAAAGGGTTATGGCAGGCGGTTATCAGGGGGAGATTTTACAGCACACATACCATCAACACTGCAGCATGGGATTTATATAGGTAAGGGCCTGACAGGGGGGCCCAGTTGCCCACCTGTACCGGGGCCCACCAGGGAGTAGTTATGCCACTGCCTACAACTCTGTTCAGTTCAATAAATCAGTTGAAGTTTGCTGCAAAGAACTGTGTCTGTTTGAATCTCCTGCTGCACTGAACAACACCAGGTACCAGAAGTTCCCAGGGATGGGTATTACAGTTCAACCTGTCCTGACCCCCATTTTAAAGTATACCTGCTCTCCCATATAGCGGAGGCACAGGACTCCTGTAGCGCCACACGCAACTAAATGCGTGCTAGATATGCAATAGCAGAAGAGGGCTATACTTATATATTTAAAGTGCACAGATAAATATTTTATAATTTGGTTGTTTAGTTGAGTAAAAGAAATCCAATTTGTAATGTATTTTTATACTTTTTTTCTGTAACAGTTTTAATAGAAGCTTGTTCACCCCCTTATATTAACACAAAAAGAAGCCCCAATTTTGGTGGCAGTCCAATCTGTTGGGTAGACAGCCAGAATAAAATAAGAAATGTTTTTTGTTACTGCAGAGTTTTCTAGTGGCTCTATTGTAGAAAGCAAACAGTGTTTCTTCTGATGATAAATCCTCTTTATAAACCTGTTGAAAAGAAAACATTATTTTACATATGTAAGGGCTACACCTATTTCATGCCACACTATTTGAAATGTCCCTGTCTGTAAGTCATTTTTTAGGAATGTGGCATTTGTACACTGCATCCTTTCACGGAGATGAATTGTTCTCTGGGAGACCTTGTTAACATCCTATAAGGAGATGGTTAAACAGAAGCACTGCTGGTGGCTGACAACAGATGCCTTCCCCAAGGGCAGAAAATTCTCAGTAGATTCAGGGAGCTGTGGCAGGATGCCAAGATACAAGCCCCATGTAATTGCTGACAAGAAAACATAAAGAGCAGAGATTAATTTTTTACAAGCATTACCTCTGTATACCATAATTTCTTGGCAGCATTCCTGCTGGAACGCTACCAGTAACAAATCTAAGAGTGTGCATGTTACTTAACACAAACACTTATAATTCTTTAGTCTAAATCAGGAATAGCTATGTCATTCTTATTTAATTAACCCTTGCACAGAAAAAGCACAGCTACTTATTCCCAAGGAATCTAGATCACTATTACTAGCTACGTATTCTAATCCCCAAAATACAAAGCTGTGACAAACAGGAAGGGGCCATCTCTCTACCACAAGCATTATGGATAATTTCTGAGAATTACCCGTAGTAGTTGGGAAACACTGCATCTGATTTTTTCAATTTCTCTTATCACAAGGCTATAAAAACGAGAAGGATGAAACCTCCCCCTATTTATTAAGGGGCGACTTTATCAAAGTGTGAAAGTAGAGCTCACCACAGCAAAATTCCGCCACTTTCTATTAATTTCTATGGAATTTTTACATACATATTTATTCATGGGTGAGTTTGCAATTTGATAAATATGAAACTAAAAGTCCTCTAGAAATTAATCAAAGCTTTGGAATTTACTGTGGTGAGTTCAATGTCACACTTTGATATCTGCCCCTATGTTTCAAAGTAGGGAATGCTTTGTTAAACAGACTCAAACATTTCATTTCCGTTTAAAAGGAAAATTGTTGCTACTGGATAATTAAAATATAACAAATGCTATAATTTAATTTAATACCAGGGGTATTACTGCACTGTGAACCTAGCAGATACAAAATCTGGTGTGAGATGCACAATTCAGTGTCAGGAGACACAGGCCAACTCTGTCCTTGTCTTCTGTGATAATGGAAGGACTCCATTCTCTGCTGCTCCCTAACTTGCATTTCTAAAAAACACCTCTATGCCTCCAACATAATGTAACTGGAATGCCCAAGCCCAACTACCAAACAAAACAAGTTGTTAAGGAGTACAAAAAAACATTTTAATGCCTATTTGAGAAGCAATTTTTATTAAACATCCACTATAATTTATAACATCTATACCAGCATCCCATAGTTCCAACATAAAAGGTAATGTGTCTGGATTGTCCATCTACCAAACAGAATCAATTGTTAGGAAGCATAATACAGTATTTTGCCATATTAAAAATATTGAGAAAAGAAGTAATACCTATTTATGAAGCAGTATTATTAAACATCCACTATAAATTATAACATAACACTTTCCCATAGTTGTGAACTTGACTTTGTGACATCATGAAATATATTTCCTTTGGTTCTTGGCCAAACCCCTGTAGGCTGGCTTTTCATATATATTTCCCCTTTTATATTATATATAAAGAAGCATAATGTAGAATCTAATATTTTCAGCAGGGTTTTGGTGATCAGCAGGAGAACTATCAATCACAGATAATGAAAAGCAACTACAAAGTTGTGGAATTTATTCACTGACATTTAGGTTGCTACAGTTTTTTTTCTGTCTGCATTTTTCTCACTATACATTTATGCCGTTCTGAATGTTCTATATGCAAAGATTGACTTTCTGAAAATGTTGAAGAGAAAAGACAACATGACTCAGTACAGATTGATTATATGTTATGCTGCCTTAGAAACATGTAACTCATGACTTTTCTGGCACTATCCATCAACCTCTCCTACTCCTGTCTCCCACATACATTCCTAGCATCTATCTCTGATGAGCCTTCAGTCACATTCCTGAACTGTGGGAAACTGTCCATGGTCCTGCAGGTTGTAACCAGACTAATTTAACTGCTCTCCAAGGTTCTGACATACATAAAAATGTGTAGTAGCATATTACAGTCTTTGGATATATATAATACAATATAAATATTATAATTCAAATTTCCTTAGCATATAATACACATTTTCTCTCTTTGAAAAGGTCCAATTATTTATTTAATGCAGTTGTTAGTAAATAACAGTAAGCATAAATGATGATCAATTTCTGTTATTAATACATTTGATTTACATTAACTCCCCATATGTAATGTACACAAGTTGCAAAGTTGCAGTAGCCAGTTGGCAACCAATAACATGTTTGCTTTTAAATGGGTGCAATCAACTGTTTGAATGTTATAGGTGACTAGTAGTGATGGGTGAATTTATTCGCCTAGGGAAAATTTGCAGCGAATTCCTGCGTTTTGCCACAGGCGAGCACGTTTGGGAAATGCCAGTAAAATTTCCAGCGTCCAATGACGGACACGTGCATCCAAAAACGGATGCCCACTTCCAAAATGAGACGCAGAAGCGTTTCGTGAATTTTTTTAGAGAAATTTGCCAAAAATTTGGCGAAGCAAAACGCCCCAGATTCGTTCATCACTAGTGACTAGATCTGTTGAAAACATTGCCCTATTATTACAAAACCCAACTGTAAAGGGGGCATTTTTTATGACAGTGTATAGAGAAACCTGCACATAAACCAGAGGTGTCAAAACTGCGGCCCAGGATGAATATGAATGCAGATCAGCTCGGTTCCTGAGTCACAGAGATAGGAGGAGGGGGGACTCTGTCCATTGCCCAGTTAGTAATAATAATATAATAAGTCTATTTAAAGGGGACATTTTGCATAACATTTTGCCTGATTTTTTCTTTAGTTTTAGATAAAATGCCAGATTAAAACTGTATTTGTCTCAACCTAGATTCCAGGGTTAATTTGCCTTCAGTATTGTTTTTCCTCATTAATTATGAATGAGGGCAACACACGAGGTGATAATGGCAAATATATTGTACCCTTCATAGCCCCACACACTGATTAACAGCAGCATGCCAATTAAATAATAATGGTTCAAAGAATGTCAGGCTAAGAGCTGAACTCCACAAATCCAGTCCTTGTTGCAAAACGTTTGGACAACCCTGACATAAACCATTGCATTTTACTACCCCTGCTGCAAGCATTATCCCATGATTGTGTTTTACAAGAAGAAGGTTACATTTTCATTTGTTGTTATGGATCACTAGTACTAACATACCTCAAACCTGTTTGCAGCATGACATAACACAATTTCTTTCTCAGTGATGATTTCATGACATACTTTACTGGATGCGATAACATTTACAATACAAAAACCATTTTTTCATTCACAGTTTATATTGCTAATGTGTGATTTAATCATTCTTAGTAAACTGACCTAATAGTAGTCCAAATGTTTGCCGCACAATACTGTCTGGATAAATTCCTAGTTTGTTGTAGTATTAAAAAAACAATGGCTAAATACTTGATTTTTTACAAGATTCTATTAACAAACGTGGCATATTCCCATTGTGGTTGACCTTTTACAATTGTTTCACTAACAGCAACAGTTAAACAGCAACAGGTACATTGCATTAATCGTACCACATGATTCTTAGGGTAAAGCATGCAAGTAACTCAGGTGCTAGAATGAGTCCTATAAAAAATCTTTTGAGGTGCCAGTATTCTGCTTCTTCTTCTATTGTGACATTTAGGACCTGCTGTATTGCTGAAACAGAAACAGAAAAAAATAATATGTCCTTAGAATACTGGAAGTTGAAGAAGGGCAAAGCTTTTCCCAAGAAGTCAGTAAAAGCAGTAATGGCTATTAATGACTGCAGCAAAGAGGTTTTCTGAGTGCCCTACTAAAAACCTTTCTGTCCTAGTACATACTATAGCATGATTGAGCTCTCAGAGCACCTTTCCTGTACTTTGATTATAATGAGACATCTAATGAGTATAAAGTGTTTATGTTTCCCTATGAGACCCATCACCATTTCCATCTAAAGCCTTTTTTCTTTTCTTGTACATGAAATGCAGAGTTCTTTGTAACTTTCATTTAAGTTTTTGCTAAGCATATTGAGTCTGCAAGGACAAACTGTTTAACTGAAGAGGAACAAAGATAAAAATACTGAGTGAGCAGTTACCCAAAGACCCAAAGTCTTTAAAATTCATATAAAGAGGGAGAGTCTGATTTACGTTCATGGAAATATATATCAAATTATTGCAATATAAAAGCTATTTCGATTGAATTGAATGATTTGAACAATTCAAAGATTTTCTAATTTAAATCGAAAATTGACCTATTCGATTGAAATAGGTCCATTTTTCGATCGAAAGAGCCCTTTAAAAAAAACTTCGAGGGTCGAATTTCAAAGCTTTTTCACTTCGAAAATTCGGCCCTTATTAAATCGACCCCATAAATCTCTGCAAAGTACTACAAGGACACTGATCTTGATGTAGATGAATCAGTGTGACATCTCTGGTTTTCTTTTTGTCAAAGTTCATGGGTCTGTTTCAAATTATTAAGCATATTATCCCTGTGATTTGCCAAATATTTGACTAGGAACCTAGGATAAACTAATGCTTTTTTTACAGAAAATAGAAGCACTTAAAGAGCTTGTTCACCTCTGAGTTAACTTGTGGTATGGGGTAAAGATTCGTATTTTGAGACAATTTGTAATTGGGTTTTCTTCTTTTTTTTTATTTATTATTTGTGGTTTTTGAGTTATTTAGCTTTTTCAGCAGCTCTCAAGCTTGAAATTTCAGCAATCAGTCGCTAGGGTCCAAATTACCCTAGAAACAATGCATTGATTTTGAATAAGAGACTGGAATATAAATAGGAGTGGACCTGAATAGAAAGATGAGCAATGAAAAGTAGCAATAATAATACATTTGTAGCCTTAGAGTGCATTTGTTTTTTAGATGGGGTCAGTGACTCCCATTTGAAAGTTGAAAAAAGTCAGAAGAAAAAGGAAAATAATTAAATAAACTATAAAGTATAAATAATGAAAATTTGGCTTGTGGTTTTGAAGATGATGTCATATAGAAAGGCTTATAACGAATGTTCTATTTAAATTGCAAAACTATGGTATCACATTCTACACTGCTTCATTAAATATCATGGTAGTTTTTGTTACTTAGGCCATTCTTTTGTAGACAACTTCCCTATTCCAAGTTCTTCTTACGTTCTTATTAAAGTTTTATTTTTTATGGGGTCTGTGGGCTTATAATATTAATAAAAATGCTTTATGCTCCTCAGAAGTGAAACATTTCCGTAACACACAATAGCAAAAGAACTTTTATTGGCTTCTTTTCATGCCTTTGAGCCAATAGCGTGACTATAGATGATTAATCTTAATGGTTCCCTAGGAACAAAAAAGGAAGTAGTGAGAAGTGGCTGGCATGAACAAAAGGTAACACATTCAATACCTTTCCTTTTCCACCTTTACATTGCATGTCCAGCTAACTCAAAAACCTGTATGAAATACAATCATTTTTGGTAGATGTAAGCACTATATACACATGATGGGGTCAGAAGCTCTGAATTTTGCTGTGAACAGAAAGCCAGACAGCGAGGATACAAAATATGAGATTTATAGTATTTTGAATTAGGTATTTAATCTAGCTGCACTTAATTCAGGTTACAAACATCAGCATGTGCTTCACCCTCAGATGCAACAAAATTCTCAGTAATTTGATGTTTACAAGAAAGCTAGCGGAAATTGCCTTAATTACGGGATGTGGGTTTCTGATAGTTTGGCATTGAAAGAACGGAGCGAAAAAACTTGGCCTAGGCCATTTAACGACTACCATTAGAATATTTTCCACTCAAAAATTATGATATAAGTAACTGAAGATTGAGGCTCTTCTATGCACGCCAATGCACTTTGCCAGGTCAGAGCTGGCGAAGGCAAGTCTGGCAAAAGAGGTAACGTTCACATCTTAGTGAATTTGCGGACATCGATTCGTCAGAGAAAAAAATCGCCTGGCGTTAGAGTGCGAAGCAATGCTTACGTCTATCTCCTTCGCTAGCAAAGGGACGCCTGCACCCATTAGTAAATCGGCAAAGTAGCAAAATGAGGTCACACTGGCAAATTTTCTCTAGCGTTAGTCACTTTGCCATTTAGTGAATCTGCCTCATAGCATCTCAGGTCTAACATGTTTCGTAACAACAGACTTACTCAGAGACCTCAGTGTCCATTGTATCGCTATATTTTCTAATGTATAAGTAATTGATATGTAAATGGGTATGACGAGTTCCGTGGGAGGGAACTTCATTAGGGTATAAGATGTATAGTGACATAATGGACACTGAGGTCTCTGAGGACGTACGTTGCTACAAAACGCATTAGACCTTAGATGCTATGTTTATAATCAAATTACATAATAAAGATGATTCTTTTTAAAACGAAGTTGAACTGAGCAATCTGTGACCTTTGGAGTGAGCTGCAGTACTTTGGAATTATGTTATTATACAGAAGTTCAGTGCCAAAATAGTTACTGTCTGTCAGGAGTCTACAAGTTTCCTCCCTCACTTTAATGATATACAGGCAGATCCAATGGCTTCTGCGAAAATTTACTATAGTGTGCATTGTGTGAATGTGATAGGTGCCTTGGACTTCTCTTTGGAAACAGCTGATGAACAATTTATTTTGAGTAAATATATTTTATTTCTTCTACTGTTGAATTGGTGCACTGTGGAGCTTATTGAAGAACACAGTAGTTGCTTGCCATATTTTATTAGATATGTACTTTGTTCCATTGGATCCAGTAAAAAATGTTAATGTTAAAACACATGAAGTGTTTTAAAGTATTCACACCTCATATCACAACGACCAGCAGCAAGTGGAAAAAGGCCCATGGGGCATTTACATGCTGCTACAGGTAGTAGCACGGAAACACCTACTTGAAACTGAGGAAAATGAGAAAAACTGGTAGATTGTAAACATTTTGCTAAAAAATCTAGCAGTGCGCAATTAAAATGCTCACTGTATCACAGTAGTTCTTCGGTATTGTCATATTCTTTGATAATATTGTCATGTTGCTACACATTCAGTGCAAATGGTTGTAAGTGAGAGAAACATATACATATGTATTACATACTGTACTGATAGCAAACTGAAGGTTTATTCGTGGAAGTTATAAAATATCTGGATATCACTTTAAATATATTTGAAAAGAAACTCAAACATACACAGCACAAATGAATAATTAAAGGTTCTGTAAATGTTAATTAATTTAAACATCAGCCATAGCAAGGTGAAAGGGAACAAAGCATTCCACTTGCTAAAGCAACTGCTGCACACAATTCAAAGATGCTACAGTAGGTATGACAACTGCAAAACCACTAGAGTCTAAATTAATGCATTTAAGGTCCAACCAGATGTGCTCAGTGTTCATAAATATATATATTATGCATGCTAATAGCTCATTGTTATTCTACCCTGCATCATATATAGTATATTGGTACAGTCTGTGACAAGACTGTGGATGATTACCCTCAAGGTCAGAACTCAGTGCACATATAATTACATTTTTGCCTTGGAAAGAAAAAAAGTCTTATATTATATAGAGATTAAAGGATGCAAATGTTTTCCATACTATACAAACAAATACAAATATTTTTTACCGTAGCCATTAAATAAATGAAAAGAGTCAATATTAGCCTTGATGTTTTTTCTTTGGAAAATATAGAGTTGCAGTTTCAAGAGTTTGGGTTGCAAAAGCCACATTTCAAAGGAAACACTGAAAGCAAAGCGTAAATTATTTTCCTTTTCATTTTTCTTACATTTGAGGGTGCACCCAAGCACTGCTAATAGCCATTAAAGGAAAACTATAGTCCCAAAATGAATATTTAAGCAACAGATAGTTTATATCAAATTAAGCGGTATAATATAGAATCTTACCAAATTGGTATATATATTTAAGTAAATATTTGCCCTTTTACATCTCTTGCCTTGAACCATCATTTTGTGAGGGTCTGTGTGCTGCCTCAGAGATCACCTGACCAGAAATACTTCAACGCTAAGGGGCAAATTTACTAAAAATCGAATTCGAGGGTTAATAAACCCTCAAATTCGATTTTCGAATTTAAAGGGGAAGTGGTCGAATTTCAAAAACATTCGAATTCGAATGTTTCTAACGCAATTCTAACGATCGAATGGAAAAAATTTGATCGGTGAAATCATTCGAACCGAACGATTCAAACGATTTTAACCCTTAGATCAAATTTTTTTTATTCGACCAAAAAAAGCTTGTCGAAAAGTTGGTCGATCTGGCCTTTTGAATTTTTTTTAAAGGGGAAGTATTTCGACCATCGAATATTCGAATACAGTTAAATTCAAATTATTTGAATCTGTCGAGTTTTGAAATTCCATGGTCTGTTACCTCATTTGCATATTCAAAATTCAAATAATTTTTTTTTTTTAAATTCTATTGAATTTCAAATTCTTCACACAAATTTAGTAAATGGGCCCCTAACCGTAACAGGAAGACGTGTGGAAGCAAAAGACAGAACTCTGTCTGTTTATTGGCTCATGTGACCTAACGTATGGTTTGTTTATGTACACTCTGAATCCTACAATCCCTACTAAAAAGTATATTATTGTGAAAATCGTTTATTTACATGAGGCAGGGTTTTACACATGAGCTGTTTTATTGAATATCTTTTTTATAGAGACCTACATTTTTCAGGGGTATAGTTTTCCTTTAAATTTTCCTTTAAATTTAATAATTCTCCAGTGCAACCTTGATTTACAAAATTACTTTTTGTAGCATAGTAATCCAAGAATAACTTAAATACCACTTTCTGTTACATGACAGATAAATATTAGTATTGGTAAGCCCTCTGTAATGTGTACCTTTGTAAGCAGTGCTGTTTGCCTAGCCTTAAAGGGGCAGCAGACACCAGTGATAAACAGATGTTCAGTCATAAAGGCTTGTGTTGACCATGCATTATCCTATATAATAAAGTTCAAGTGTCTCTGCGTCCAGTCCCTGTGT
>CM044442.1:82351871-82367499 GCA_024363595.1 Xenopus borealis | reverse complement strand
CATGTAAAATAGATGAGGCAGAATATAATGTATGAGTCACTCCCAAACCCTGAAGATTCAAGACATCTACCAGCAAGACTTCATGTTACTGAGAACTAGATATGTACTTTTTCTCCTTGTAGTACAAATTAATAAAACATGAAGAAATACAGTACTTTTTTTCTTAAGATGTATCCTTAGCTTTAATTTTTTTAGTTTAAAACATATGTGTTCACAGGAAATAGCTTTCCAGTGATCAAAGTATAATTCAGTACCAAGCAACGAAAATATTGTCCAATTTAGTATAGAAATAGCTTTAAAAAAAAAAAAATACAAATCTGTAACTAAAATCATGTCATTGGACCAGTAGCTGCTCAGAAGGTTCCATGTTTTCTTTGCCAGTCTTTAGCAGTTTCAGTCAAAGTTAAATTACTAGGCATTCTGCCAGTACATCTGCTACTGCTAGTATGGTCCACAGAGTATCTGACATGCCTTATCTGGGATTTTCTCAGTGAAAAATGAACTGGACTTTTAAAATCAATTTTAGCAGCAATTACATCAAACTAAAAGTGGCACTGATTTAGTCATTGTATTAATAAACAAGAACATTCACCTAAACCGTCTGATGGATTGGTCCAGTGGCATAATAAATCTGGAGCGAGTTACACAGAATTAATTGAAAACAAGTACATGACCTCCCTCTTTAAAGTTTGTTGGCATTGAGTGTGCTAAGCGTTGCCTAGCAGGTGTGTCAATAATGTAAGTTACCATTGTTTTGAACAATGGAAAGGGCTGTTAGTACTCTTGCAACACATTTTAATTAAAGCTAACTGAGAAACCAGGAAAATATTTTTTCAGTTGAAGAAAAGAATGACAAAATCCAACGGATGAATCAAACTGAATCGGAAATGTAATTCATTTAGTCCACGTGCACTCACTGTAATATTCTGAAGTATATGGAGCTTATCTGAATCTTTTGCTAGTTGCCCTGATTATATTAACACTTACAGCAACAACAATTAAGGAGTCTACTTTATTTATTAGATGTAATATGAAACCATGTATAATGATAAGGACAACAGGTATATTGAATAAGAACCTTGTTAATATGTTTAATTGCCTTTAGAACTTGCAAATATTTCAAATATTACATTAGACTTGTAGCATCTTGTTCAGGCAATAGTGTATTTACAGGTTTATTCCTGTTAAATTGCTATGTTAACCCCACTTATAAGTAGCCATGCCCCCTCTGATACCATGCTCAATAGAGTTTGATGCAGGCTACTCAAGTAAGAAGCAATTGACCATCTGCAAAGTTGTTTTAGTTTATGAATTTGCCCAACTGCTGTCCTAGTTAAGCCAAATGCAATGGGAAGATGATGAGCATTTTCAGAGCAATCTGTCTGGGAGGTAAACATGTTTCTACCGACAGTCATTGGGGAAATGCAACTTGAAGTATCAAGTGACTCTGCTGGCATGTGCTAATCTTGCCTGCAGGCATACTGCCACTATAGGAGGACACACAATTTTATATATTCTGACATTTAATCACAAAGAGATGAGAAAGTCTCTCATCTTGCCCTGGGATAGATTTGTTTTGTTAAACACATGCAATGTTGATACATTTTCAAAATATTTTCATCAATTAAATTATTTTTCATTTGCTTGTTACATGCAGTGACTTTTTTTTTTGTTTTTGCATTAGAAAAGGGAGATTGCTTAAAATAACTGTCTTAAGTTCAAACCTGACTTAGAAAAGAGGGGACAGTGCAGGAAGGCTGGGTTCCTATCTAAAGGTAAAAACATGTATATAAATAAGGGCTTTAAAACCTCCAGCCCTCCAGGTACCTGGCTAAAGTTAAATATCATGCCACCAGATCTGAGTTCATTTCACACCCACTGTTAGTTACACACTGTTAGTAACAGAATTGAATACATCTCCCAACAAAGGAGCAAACATTGGTTATAAGATAAGTCATCAGTCTATGTGCCAATTAGTGCATGGTGCTAAAGCAAAGGTCTCCCTGATTGATATGTGGATTAGGCTGGCTGGAAATCTTTCCAAAAAAATGTGGGAAAAGTGCTTTATCTCTCCAGACACTACATCCCTTGCTAGGCCTGATCTTTTTCCACTAGCCAAGTCACCAGTTACGATGTGACAATAACATCAATCTCCAGTTCTACAAGCCTACCTTGAAGTCATCCAGCTGCTTCTTTCTGGGATGTCCCTTCTTCTGGATATTGGGGACCTCTTAATGAAGACTTTAACTATACATCAATGTACCTAGGCCAACTCAGCCTACTAACCTTCATGTCTATAATTATCAGTGGTCATCTAAAGCTCTGCAGTTTTCTGTATCATCATGGACCGCTATGAATATCTTTTGCATAATTTTATGCTCTCATGTTTTAAGCAATTCTCATCTGTCTTCAGTGTTCCCATCATAACCATGTGAAACAAGGCCTGGAAGCAGAAACTAGCTGCAAACTGTTTATTTGTCACATGGCATGTTTTGAAGCAGGAGGCCTTTTATTAAGACTGAAGATGCTCATGAATTTCAGACACACCTGACATGCTCTGTGTTATTTTTATGAAAAAGACTGGAAAATCCCATTGATGAGGACCCCTTTGGACTGTGGTCTATAGAAAACAGGCCTGCACTACCCACAAACATTCTTTCAGAGCATGGGGTTGTTTTTGCTTACAATTTGTATGGTCAAATCCAGGAAAAGACAAACTGTTGCTGTGAATACCCAGCTTAATTTAAGTTTTTACTGTTTTCAAACATTTACAACATTTGCTATTCAATCAGTTCAATTTATCAGTTATTTATTGTTATGTTAAAATGTGTTAAACGTCCACTCTATTTGAGTAAAGAAATCAATTTAGAAAAAAAAAAAACATAAGGGGAAATGTTGTCTCCAAAAACTGTTAGCAATTCACAATCCCCCAAGGAGAAAGCTAGAGACATTTTGGCAAGGCGTGTAAAAGCATTTTCATAGTTTGGATTAACATTTCCATGATGCTTCTATCTGTAAAAACAAATTGATCTTACAAAAGGCTGTTTCCCAGTAGTCATTTGGCTGGAAGTGATAGGAGCTCAGATTAACTGGATCTATTTGCTTAGAGAGGAGAGTGGCACAGAGTATCTTACACAGTATGACTCTTTCCCCCGTTCCACATAGTGTGTCTATTAAATGTGACTTTTACTGCCAAAGCACTTGTCATTTTACATTAGCTTTAGCAACTTCTGCTGCGACAAAGTGAGCAGCGTCTCCTTTTGCATAATGAAAATATTTTCACATCTCTGCTCAACCTGCTAAATGCTATTACAGCCAATTGGCCTATGAAATGACATTAGGATCCAGCTCAGTGAAATCACTGGGACCGTCTAGCCTCTTAAAATATGGTTTTCCGTGTATTCATTCTGAGAAAAGAATACATTCTATTGAAGATAAAAACAATGAGCCTAGAATCAATGCAAATAAATTGAAAAATTACATTCATTTCTACTGTTATATGATAATAACAAATTGTATATGCGTTATAATTATAAATACCATCACCTTGCAGTACACTGACTTACTAAATTAACTACATAGACCCTATAAGGCTCAGTTTCAACTCCAGTGCAGGGTGTTAGGTGTACTCTTCAGACACAAGTGTTGTATACTAAAGTGGACAACCAGTTGTGTGAGTATTGACACTATTCATAAAAGGTACATGCACCCATAAATGCATCAATGCACCTGCCCAGCCTCCTCTAATGAATAGTGAACAAAAGAATGAATATTTGACACAAGAGAAGTTACCACTAGTCTTGATGTGCCAGTAGTTTCACAGTTAAACTAGTAGTGACTTGCTCTTAGTGAATTGTGCTGTAATGCATTGGTTCCAGAGGTGCAATTCACAACTTGTTTCATAGAAATGTGCAAGGGTCAAATTATGAGGTTATGGGAGTTATTTTAAAGTCCCATAAACTGGGAATTCAAAGAAAAAATTACCAAATTTAAAATTAAAAAATTGCCAAAATAAATTTAAAAACTCGAAATTTTTGGGTGAATATGCTGTATCCGGAAATTTGAATCAAATTCAATTTGGCATTTTTCAAAAATTAGATTTTTCAAAGTCCACCAAATGACTCCAGATATATTCTAGGAGGTCCCCCATAGGATAAAACAGCAATTCGGCAGGTTTTATATGATGAATAGTCAAAGTAAAATTTTTAAAGAGACGAATTTCACTACACTAGAATTTTGAGAGAAAATGCTGACCTGAGAAAAAAAACATGCAACTAGGCATCTAGTTTCAGAAAAGCTCACTCCGCACCCTGCACTGCAATGGGAAATGAGCCGTTTTATATTCTTACTAAGAGTGTTTTAAGACATATGTATCCAAATAATACATCTTTAGCATATTTACAGTTTTACTTGCTACCGAGATCATTTGACTACTGTCTTTCTTTATTTGGATACCAACAGAACAGCAGGGAGAACATTCTGAATAATGGATCTGAATTCTAGGAATGTACTGTAGCACAGTTGACTTCCCAAATTTCCCTTGCTGGAATCATAAAATGTGCTCTACTTTCTAGTTGTCTTCTCTTACAACAAAGTCGGACAGAAACAGAAATCTCAACATAATGGCCTTCAGCATCTCTGCACTAGAAGAACCAAATTTCCCTTTTAAAAACAAAAACTAATCTCTTAAAGTTACCAGAGGTGTGTCATTCTTAACTTGGCAGGAGCTGTCCTAGGTAATAGAGGTTGGAGCACTTCTACCGTAAGGATAATGTGTTTAGACTAGGGATAGGCAGCACTAGAAACTCCAGATGCTGTAGAATTACACATCTAGTGTTCCTCTTGCTGTGTATAGAAAGTTTGTTTTCCTTAATATAGATATTAATTATCTATTGAAATTTAGCCCCATAGCCATTGCTTGTCTATTACAAAGACCATGTACTTCATAGCTTTAAAGGAGAACTAAATCCTTACTTTAAAAAAACCCTACCACCTGTAGATCCCCCTCCCCCCAACTTACTTGCTACCCATGCAAATGCCCCTAACCCCTTGTGACAGATTCAGGTATATTTCTTCAGTAATATTTGTGTATTGAACAGCTTTTCAGCGCATGCGCAGTTGGAGAACTTTCCAGGTCCCAGACAACTGTGCATGCACGAAAACTCACAAGAATCGCAAAAGAGTCGAAAGAAGACACAAAGATTACTGAAGAAGAAGATGGCTGCCTTGAACTCCCAACGCCTGAATTTGAGTTGAATCTGAAACTTTGTATGCCTATGTATTTTGATTCATTTCATAAATGACTGTAATAGGTATGGGATCCGTTATTCGGAAACCCATTATCCAGAAAGCTCTTTCCCATAGACTCCATTTTATCCAAATAATTTGTACAAATGATTTCCTTTTTCTCTGTAATAATAAAACAGTAGCTTGTACTTGATCCCAAACTAAGATATAACCAATCCTTATTGGAAACAAAACCAGCCTATTTGGTTTCTTTAATGTTTACATGATTTTCTAATAGATTTAAGGTATGAAGATCCAAATTATAGAAAGACCTGTTACCCAGATGATTTGGATCTTCATATCTTGTCTATTATAAAATCACATAAACATTTCATTACCCTAATTGGCTGGTTTTACTTCCAATAATGATTTGTTATATTTAATTTGCATCAAGCACAAGGTACTGTTTAATTATTACAGAGAAGAAAATGAAAACACTTTAATTTGATTATAACAGAGTCTATGTAAGACAGCCTTTCGATATTTGGGAGTTTATTGAATGATGGATTTCCGGATTATGCATACAAACTATTCACTGTAACATAGAGTGTAAAATATGTACACGAGTAACTCATTTAAAATATATATGGTATCATGTATAATTTAATACTTCCTTGCTTTAGACTAGTGGTTTCAGAATGTTTTAGGTTAGTTTGTGAATCCCAATATTTTAGGAACAATGAGTGACTGGTCCTTTTTTAGTTATTCTAGAGGGAAAGTCTGAAACTTCTGCACAATACTGAATTAGGGCATGTCTTAACTACTTATTCTATTTCTGTAATCAACACATTCCTTGCACGTTAATGAGATATAATTTTACTGGAATTGTCACTATACTGGACCTGTAGATACACAATGGGGATTATGAAGTGGAGGCTCCAGAGTCTCCTCTGAAAATATGCACAGCTGGTTGATTGTTATTTATAACTGAAATATAGTTTGCTTTGTGCCCTCTCAGCCAGAAGCAGGGAGAAACATAAGGGCACAGAGTCAAGATTTTGAGAAGAGAAAACATGTTACAAAAAAAACTAAGTGCACTAGTATGAAACCAGTCTGTTTGCAGAGAGAGGAGAGAAGAATTAATAAAAGTACCTGCTAATAGTGATGGGCGAATCTGGGGCGTTTCACCGAAATTTAATACATTTCTAGTAGAAATTCGCAAAACAAAGTAAAATTCATGAAACGCCACTGCATCTCTTTTTGGATGCCGGCGCCCATTGCCAGCTTCGAAAAAATGGACCCCCGCATCCAAAACGTACGCCTGCGTCCAAAACGAGATGCAGGTGAATTTTCGGCAGGCGAAATTGTTCTGCCGTTTTGCAAATTTATTCACCTGTGCCGAATCACGGGAATTCGCTGCAAATTCGCAAATCACTACCTGCTAATAGTATAGTAAATTGTAAATTCAGAATCATCATTTATTTTTTTGGCTTGAGGTTTTGTTTTCTTTGTAGATATTTGATATAAATATGTTCCCATTAGAATGATGTTGAATAAAGGGTTCTCGTATTTCATATTCCTACTACACGATGTGTATTGAACTAGGTGGGAACCAAAAAACTGTCACTGTCACTGTACTTCTCGAACAGCCCTGAAAAATACATGGTGTGTAATAAACTGCTGAAATGTCATTGTCAGTCATGATAAATTATTCTGAGAAGTTATTCTTGATTAGATAATCATTAAAAGCTTGTTAAAGAATGACAGGTAATTGTCTATTAATATATGCATTGACCTACCAGTGAGTGCATACACACTCGTCATAAGGTGCTGCCGTGGCCCTATTCTAATTCATTTTTGTTCTACCCAACAAACCATGGGTAGTTTTAATGGAGGTCTACATAGCAACATAGTAAGTTAGGTTGAAAAAGACACACATCAATCAAACCCTTTGGGGGGAATGTAATTAAAGTCGCAAAGAGCAAAACATTGCATACCAATAAGATTAAAAATCCACAGTGACAGCGCATTAGCGCAAACTATAAATTTTGCAAACGGCCTTCCACTGGTGGAAGTGGACGCTAAACAGTTTTCGGGTTCGCAAAAGGTATATTACATTCGCTAAAAGCAAAATATGTTTGCGCAAAGGCTTAACTTTTCGCATTGAGAATAGTTTTTACGTTACCTACTTATGTCCCATTCCCCTATTTACGTCTATATATCCTGCCAAACTACTGGATGTATTAGTCCCTGGATCAACTTGTACTATGAGTTATTTTCCATAACATTGTCTCACTATTCATATGGGTGTATAGATAAACCTGGGGGCAGATTTATCAAGGGTCAAATTGAGAAGTATAATTTTTTTAATTCGAATTACATGCTAATATAAGGGGCAGATATATCAAGAGTAAAATTTCGAAGTAATTGGAGTTTGTTTGAACTCCCATAACTTTGAAATTATAATAAAAAAGACCAATCTAAGTTTTTAATTTTGGGGAATAGGCTGTATTCCAATTGTTTGAATCGAATTTATAACGTATTCTATCAAATTCAATTTGAAGGATTTAAAAAAAAAAAAAACACGTTTTAATTTCAAAGTCCACCAAATGCCCCCATGGGCTAAAACAGCAATTTGGAAGGTTTTAGATGGCAAATAGTCAAAGCTGAATTTGGAAATACAGTATATAAAGTTGAAATTTTAAATATAAATTTTGATATTTGAATGTTTAAATTTTTTTTCAAATTTGACATAAATTTGGACTATTCCCTAACTGAAGTACTAAAAATAGCTAAAAATTTAACATTTTTCACTTTGACCCTTTATAAATCTGCCCCTTGGTGTACTTCGACTAGAGAATAGTCCAAATTCAATTCAAATTTATAAAAATATCGAAAATTCAGATATAGAAATTTATCATGTACTGTCTCAAGATTTGACTTCGACTATTCGCCATCTAAAGCCTGCCACGTTGCTGTTTTAGCCTATGGGGGACCTCCTAGAACCTATTTGGAGTCATTTGGTGAGCCGAATTTTATTCAAAGGATCAAATACATTCGAAGTTAAAAATTTTTATTTTTTAATAATTTCGAATGGTCTTTTTTAATTCGAATTTCAAGCTGATTGGAGTTAAAAAAAACTTCCATCACCTCGAAATTCAACCCTTGATAAATCTGTCACTTGGTGTTTGCACACTGAAACCAATGAATGGGTAGCAATTACATATTTACATAGGATACAATGAAAACTAGCTGATATGTTCCTGTCAAATGAATAATATTGTGGTGTGTACACAGGCCACCTTGAAGTAAACTGTTCTGTATGTAGCTAAATCAAATATGGAGGTAAAATTACCCACCAAACATATTTAACATTGCAAAATTGCTAAAAGTGTCCGGGGCATTTATTATTTAAAAGACTCCTAGGTATCCCAGCCTATAAGTTTTGGTAGAATATCTTTTGTTGAGATCTTCATTAGATATACTGTATCTGCATGTCTTCTGCTGAGGGGTGGAATGTGTTGCCATTTTATAGGACTGGAATTTAGAGATGAGGGGTTATTTTACTGCAAGAAAATGCAGTATGCAAATTGCAAAAAAGGCCACCATTGCCACTAAGTTTACCCCTGCAGAATATTTAATTATGTAATGTAATGTGTAATGTAAGTAATTTAAAAAACAGCTGGACTTGCTGAGAAATTTTAATGAAGACATTTCACTGGCGAGGCCACATAGGCCCTGGCCTAGGGCGGGGAAATTTTAAGGTTGGCATGCTGCCTCAATGTATGATAAACTCCATAGAGAATGCCCAAGTTCCCTTGCACTAAAGCGCTCACATGGAGGTGGTTTGACGCACAGCCAGAAGTGCTAGGATCTGGAGGCCTTGGGGTGGTGAATAGGAAAATCTGGCCCTGGCTGAGAACTCCGTAAACAGACAGTTGAACTGAAGAAGCTGCTCGGAAGAGGAGTGAATGATTACTTAGCAAGTCCAGTTGCTTTTTGAATTACTTATATTAGATATACCATGACCTGGATGAATGAAAATCTTCATAGTCATATGTAATGTCATATCATCTAGGGTATCAATACCTTGATCCTAATTTAATATTGACCTTGGAATTAAACAAGAATATGAAACAAGCTCACAACATTTCTAGGTTGCAGCTGAAAGTGTGCTCTTTAAAGATTTGTGTGAGGAGTGCACTAGTGGGGGTGCAACGGTGGCTCTGCTTCCAGATTTGACGTGACGAATGATGTCATTGCAACCGGAGTGAAATTAGAATATTTGAAAGGCTCTCGCTTGCAAATTCATTGCCCAACATAAGGTCTTTTTCACAGTTCCTGGGTGCATTTCTTGTATGTTCCTGATCTCCTGTTAACCCTGCCTGTCCTTGACTTCGTTTAGTTTGCTGCCTGTCCCGACTCTTTCCTTGTTTTGACTACTCTCTTGGACCTTGTTCTGTACTGTGATATTGGTGTGTTTGACTTGGCCTGTGACCGTTGACTATTCCTTTGTCTCCAGTAATTGTACCGCATATGTCTGACTGTTACCGACTTTTAAGCCTGGCTTTCTACTATGCTTCTTGTTTCCTGTTCTAATATTGCACGCTTGGTTAGTAGACTAATTTCTAATGGCCATATGGCCACAATAGTATAAGTAGAGCTCTGTATTTTACTGAAATTGTAGACTATGGGAAGTTGGTGAAAATCACAATATTTTGAGGTGTTACCCATATTCAAGCCCACAGTCCTCCAACAGCAGTTAAACTGTAATCTGTTGATTTCTTTCCACAGTTACCTTCACAAGCCACAAAGGGTTTTGGCAGCCCAAGCATGTACAATTTGTGGGCACTCTGATTATACCTTTATAAGACTATTATCCATATGCCACCTTGACAAATGCCTCCTCTGCAATTGTTGTGCCATGAATTAAATTAGTAAACTCAACTTGTTCATAAAAGTTTGTTTCCGAGATAGAGTACATCAAAAATGTTTAGAGGAAAGACACACAAAGCTGTACACAACTTTGATGTAGTAGATAGAGTTCTACCATGTTAGCCATTGATCAAACCAAGAAAAAATACAGTCAGTGATAACTTCTATTCCCAAATTTATCAGTTTATAGAATGCAAGTATGCAAGCTTTCCTTGCATGATCAGCTAAGAAAATATTACAATATTTAGGAGGAAATCACAGGGAGGGAGAGACCTTTACATATTTATTATCTGTTGAGCATATATTCCCATCACTTTTCTGTCCACCTAAAACCTGACAAAGTTGATTAAAGCAATTCCACATGAAGAAAAAAAAAAGGAACCCACTTAATATTGCTACTATTAATTCTACCAGATGTTGAACAGGTAATAAATATGCCATGCAGAATCATCCTTAGGGGCAGATTGGTGTTTACATGAACATTACATGGATACCTGACATTCTTATAGTCCAGGCTATCCATATACAGGTATGAGACCCATTACACAGAATGCTCAGGACCTGAAGGTTTCTGGACAAGGGATAATTCTGTAATGTGGATCTCCATACCTTAAATCTACTAAAGAAATTATTCAAATATCAATTAAAAGGAATAGGCTTGTTCTGCCTCCAACCAGGATTAATAATACCTTAGATGAGAACAAGTACAAGGTGCTTTTTTATTATTGCAGAGAAAAAGAAAATAATTTTTTGAAATCTGGGTCAAAATGGATTTTATGGGATAAAGTGATGGGGTAAAATTATAATTTGTGAATTTGTTCTTCTGTTACAGATAATATAAACTCACCTCAGTTCCTGAATACAAATTGCGAAATAATATATGAGAGCTTTGCAACGCATTCCGGGGCAGCAGCTGCAAAACTGCTAATACCAAGTCTAATTTAGCTGCTATAAATTAGGGAATGTGTAGAAGCACAATTATGACAGCATAATTATGACACAACTTGATATGCTGAAGTATATAGATGACAATGTGTACTAATTTTGCCGATCAACATACCAGATGAACAGACGGGACTAATAGTGCAGGCATATACAATGAATGCAGCCAGTCACTGTAAAAACAAAAAAATGATAGATGAAGCTGTTAAGATTGTCATACTAACAAGCATCACTAACTGCTAGAGGTAATAACCATCAAACTGGAGCTCAACAGCCCAATGGTACTCTGAAGTTGCTTCCTACAACTGGAGATGAACACACCTGTAGCAAGGACACTAAATCTACCCCAGCATTTATTACTGTAGTGGGAGGAAAAAAACAACACTAATAATATAAAGTGTAAGTGGAAATTGCAGACAGCAGAGAGTGACATTTGCATGGTCCCAGACAGCTTGTTAGCTGAAGTGGGTTTTAATTAGCTATTTTCCAGCAGCAAACGAGCAAATTAGTGACAGCCATAAACAAGCACATACAATCAGGCCTGAAGAAAATGAGGAGCCATCATTTTTATGAAATCTTGGATGTACACAAAGACAGAGCCAAACTAGAAGGATGATCGTTTAAACACGATTAAACAAATAAGATGTGCAAAATAGCTGAAAAGCTATAAAATATTTTTAGATTTCATGTTATTCTGATTAATCACAGACCACAAACTGTATTTATCCTACAAATTCACCAGTACATTATTGCTGTAGGTGAGTATAGTAGTTGCCAGAAACAAGCTTCGCTAAATAAATTATAAAGCACCAATTTCATTATTAATGTAATATGATACCAAATGTGCTAAATCAGTTGTTTTCTTTTCAGTCCTCTACATTAGAGTCGGAGTTCCCAGGCTCACCACATAGCTGCACTCTTGGCGCACCTCAAACTAGTGAGTGGCTGACCCAGGATATGATTCATAAAGCTTTAATAAAAATTAATGTAAACAAGGCTCCAGGGCCAGGTGACATGCATTCCGGGTTCTAATTGAGCTTTCAGTTTTAGACCAGCCCTTATTTCTAATTTTCTTAGATTCACTTTCATATGGAATGGTACCTATGGATTGGAGGAAAGCTCATTCCAATATTTAAAAATGGATTATGATCTCAGCTTGGCAATTGTTGGCCAGTAAGGCTTTTTAAGGGATCACAAAATGTTTTCCTAGTGAATGGCATTATGAGCAGCAATCATCCAGACATTATGAAGGATAGATCATATATTTGTAGGGGACTGGTAAATTAGTTCCCCAGAAATATTTAGCAGGCAGTGTTCTAGACACCTAACTGGGTCCTAAAATACAGTTAGGAGGGGGAACTGTTGGTGTTCTCACCATGACAAGTAGATGGCACTGTGCCAAAGTATAAAACCCTTGTGAGCCATGGGCTTAGGGTCCGTCTTGTGTTGGCTCTAGCCTAAGCAGGCAGGCAGAGCTCGAGTGGAACCTAGACAGGTCAGGTCTAGTAAAGATAGGCTAATCACCATTATAGGTCACTCTAGAAGTGACAGATAGATATTTAGCTGAGCAGCTTGAGGCTCCTCCGAAGATTGTGAATGGGATTAAGATCCCGGGTACTAATTTCCCAGAGTAGGGACGAATTGTACAGACCTAGGGATGAGAGTTTCCTCTCAGGTTCCACTTAGGGAAAATGCTGAAAGCTGGGTGTACCTCATCAAGGCTGCATACATTGTCTCCCACCTCCGAGGGGACAGCTATTGACCAAAGGAGTTGTGAATATTGCCTATCCACTGTGATCCTGTATGTGCTTATTGTACACTGCAATGAGGATTGTATGCTCAATAAATCTGTTCCTTGTTTAAGTTATAAGAACCACTAGCGCCCAGTTATCTCACCCTGAATCAGTTGCACTACACCCTGCCTCCACACCGTTTGCGAGGGCTTACTTGCTAGATTTAAGGTCTCACCCAGAGCACATTTAGTAAGGTGCACTCAATTTATTATAGTGTTACATATATATATATATATATATACTATAATGCTTCTGTGTGTATAGAGTACATATAGTAATGGAGTGCCTGTCACTGTTCTGAGGAGAGAAATACTAACGCTAATTGCACAGAGGCAATTCTCTCCAGTTATTTCATGCAAGCTGAGAAATCCCAATCTGCTGCATTCTGCCCCTGTTACATGTGTGCACTGACTATCATAGAATGAGACTGTAAGTGTAAACACAGAACAGGTTTTGAAGCAAACTTTAACATTTAAACTCTGTATCCCATACCTTTTAATGTTCACACACGCAGGAGACTGGCAGGAATGCCAGTGGATTCCACATGCCAGCGGTAGCCTAAGAAAATATAGCCTCCTGTAAGTTGTTTACATTTAGCATATCTGTAGCAATTAATGTATTATGCCACCTAACTGTTATCACTTTCTCTGGGTCCATCTTTTCATTATTAATACACAATTAAGTAATGTTTAGTAATATAGCACCAACTCATTCTGCAGAGTTGTGTTCAAAGGAGCACAACTGCCACACAGACTATTTTCAATCTTTATTTTGCTTAAACATTCCTGGAGCAGAAGTATACTGAATAACAAGGTTGAATGGACTGTTACTGTGATATGAAAACTAAAGGAAAAAAGGCCAGACTAGAGAGTTTGTAGGGGATAGTCGGAGGAGATAATTACACCATGTTGTTGGTGCACCAGGTGCTGAAGGCATAAAGACATAGATAAAGGGAACAGCAATTTGAAAAGATGGTTATGATCAATGGCATGTTTCTTTAGAAGGGGAATAATTATAGCACTTTTAACGGATGAAATAATGATGGCAAGAGTGGTAAGAGTGAGGATAGATGAGCTGGAGCTGGCCATAACATAGCAGAGCTAGTTTAAATGTATATTCATGGTCAAGCAGCCAGGAGCATAATTATAGAGGAAGCAGACCCTGCAGCTGCAGGGGGGGGCAGGGGGCATAGGGGCCCCATGAGGTCCTAATTCATAAACAATTTAAATAAATATCGGTAACACTGGTCAACCTGGGGGCCTGAAAAATAATCTGCTGTGGGGCCCAGTAATATCTAGTTACGCCGCAGCAGCCAGACATGGCGTTATGAGAAAGGGCGACATTTTATCTCTGCCTCTGATTTCAGATTTACAACCTGTCCTGACTACCTTCCCCAGCCTTTCCCATTATAAATGCTTTATTTATTCTTTTAATTAAAGAATTAAGGTACAGAACAATGGAGTGGAAATAAACCCTGCAAAGCTAATGTTGAATAAGATGCTTTTCTGTGACAGTTTAGTAACCACAGTTTTAATTAAAGTTCTATTGACCATAAATGTCCCAAGGCATTTGGCAAGATACAGACAGCTAGATCTGCTTTGGGAACTATGAATCAATAGGGCAAAAATACTGTATGTACATTCTATTAACTGGATTTGGCTGAATTGACATTAGTTGGTAGAAAGGAATGTTCCCAAGATGCCAGCCTTACCATATTAAGGTTTATATGATTAAAGGGGGATTAAAGGGGGAATAAAGTCTAAAATAGTCTAAACAAATGCTGTATTTTGTATACTAAACATAAACATGAACTTACTGCACCACAAGCCTAATTAAACAAATTATTTATGTTTTAAAAGTTGGCCACAGGGGGCTGTCGTCTTGTAACTATACATCTTTGCAAGACCAAGACTCTGCACATGCTCAGTGTGGTCTGGGCTTCAGTTGGGAGGTTAAGCTTAGGGATCGTCATAAATTATCAAAACAGCACAAGTCAAATAATATGCCATAGAAGCCGATACAGCAAGACTGATAAATAATCAGAATATGCAGAATGCACTGGGTCTGTGGATACAAATCTCTACATGGTCACCGGCTGCTCTAAAGGTAAACAAAGGGGCACCCTCTTGCTGTTTGAAATTATGATAATTTCCCTGCAGAGCAGTTAGGGACCATCTGCAGCTGTCAGAGCATGTAAAACAAAGAGGGAATTTTGCATACAGTCAGATTTATTATAGAACAGTTGACCTTTGTAATCAAAGTGTATTGAAGATAGATATGTTGTTGCCTTTAAATCCCCTTTAAGGCCTTATGTCAGTTAGTAGCAATGAATTACTATATATTAAACTGTCACTGTAAAAAGGTGATATCCGTTTCTATAGTCCAATGTGAAACACCAAACATGCGAGGTCCTAAGGGCCACAGGGTCAAATGTTTGGAATCTAAATTTCATTATCTGTTATTTATATATTGTAGCTCTGACACAAAAGGACAGCACTTTACAGAGCTTCAACATCATTCACATCATTTCCTGCCCCAATGCAGATTCACTTACAGTATGGTCAGTATGCTCCATTGTATTAGGAATCAATTAACCTGCCTGTATGATTTTTGGAGTGTTAAAGGAAATACATGCAGACATCGGGAGAACATACAAACTCTTTGCAGTGTATAAGCTGGGCAAACCCAGGTACTGCTGCTACAAGGCAGAAGTGTTACTCAGTAGTGATGGG
>CM044442.1:82325815-82349693 GCA_024363595.1 Xenopus borealis | reverse complement strand
GCAAAATTTCAATTCATGCAAATGTACATTTACAGAAAAGAAGAAATATGTTTACTAACAATTATTACAAAAATGCAAAGTCTTTTACAAGTTGAGGAAGATAAATAAACATACAAGTGTAGTAGTGTGGTCTGCCAGAATGATAAATACCCCAAGTTTCACCTCCTAGTGATGCTCAAGGACACAAATATATGTAGCCGGCTACCTCTGGCTCTAGCTAGTAGCGCCAGTATTTTGCCCTAGAGAAACGGTACTTGAAGAATGATGACTTGTGTTCAAGGCAGATGGTGTGGTGGAGCCTTTGTTCTTGTATTGTATAAAAGTAGCCCTTCATTTCAATAATATCAAGGGCTATTCTTCTCACCTTCTTTGTTTTTCATGACAAGGTTTCCTACAAACAAGAAAAATAATTATTTCTCTGCCATTTCCTGGAAATTAAAATAGTATAGAAATAGCCTTTTTTTTTAACATAAATGCAGAAACAAAAACCTTTGCATTTATGGAAAGTAAATGAATAATATGTGTTTTTACCATTATGGAGTTTTGTTTTGTAGGTTTCAGTAGCAATGGGGGGGGGGGGGATGTAATATGTTACGTTAGCACTAGTGATGGGCGAATTTATTTGCCAGGGGCGAATTCACGGCGAATTCCTGCGATTCGCCGCTTGTGAATAAATTTGCGAATCACCAGCGAAATTTCGCTTGGCGAAAATTCAGCGAAAAAACGAGACGCACGCAGAAAATGACGTGACGCACGTCGGAAACGACGCAACGCGGCAAAGTTGACGCGATGCGCGTCAAAAGCGTCCCGCGACTCATTTCGCGAATTTTTCGCCGAAGCGAATATCGGGAGATTCGCCCATCACTAGTTAGCACATAAAACATTTTCAAAGACCATTGCAAATTTTAGTGACCATGTTTCTGTCCTTTTTGACAATTGAACTCAATGACTTCCACTCACAGTTTGCAGTGTATGTGATAAAATTTCGCAATTGCAAAGCATATTTTGCATATAGTTTTGCAATAGTTAACGAAATGCCAGAGCAGGTGTTAACACTAACATTTCTTTAGCTATGTAATATTCGCCAGCGAATGATTTTACATTGCGAGCAGTGCTGAACATTTACAAAAATGCCATTTAAAACATGCTAGCGATTTTAAAATTACATTTCCCGTAATGTGTTTTTTCACACCACTACAGAAAAAAAAGATAAGAGAAATATCATGTGGATAATAGACAGCTCTGATGCCACGGCTAACGTCTTACTTCGTTAATTGTATTATTTGTATTTAACTGTAAAAATTACGCTGTGTTTATATCTGATACAGGTAATGTTGTTGGAATTTCTATTGAGTTCATGAATCTGTTAAAATTCATGTTTTTATGTCTCTAAAAATTCAAGATATGTTAAAGGAACAGTAACGTAATTAAAAAAAAAAATTAATATATTTTTTAATGAAAATAAATGAAAAGAGAAATAACTCTTTAAAATCGCTAAGTTCTTAATAAGAAATTACTTGCCGATTCTATGCATGCGCTCCTCTTCTGAGATGGCAATATGGCGACCATCCGACTAGCGGCGCTTGATTTCTCCTACCTGCCTTCTATAGGAAATAGGCAGGGAGAAGAAATCAAGCGCCGCACGATGGATCATCGCCATATTGCCAGCACATGCAGAATTTCTTATTAAAAAATTACCAATTTTAAAGATTTATCTCTCTTTTCATTCATTTTTGTTAAAAAAAACAATACATTTTTAAAAAATGACATTACTTTTCCTTTAAGCATAAAAACCATGAAAAACCCTAATACAAAAATTAGCCAAGTGACGTAATAATGGGTTGTAGCCAATGAAAAGACAACCATCATTGGGAGTTTTAACCTGAAAGCAGCTAGTAAGTTGCAGGTAAAACTTATTCCCTGTGTAAAATGCATAATGAATCAATAGAATTTTTAATGAATCAGAATAAAGTTGAGTGGAAGAGCAGAACAACCCGGAAGACTTTGCAGCGTTTCTGTCGGATCCGATGCTGCTGATAAAACTCCTGTGTCAATCTGACAGGAACAAGGTAAAGTAATGGGAAGTCGGACAGTGTTGCAGGGTTGATCCGACACAACATGTCGGATGAAAATGCTGCAAGTTGTGTCTTCATCCGACAGTCGTGTCACGTCGGATCAACGCTGCGACACCGTCTGACTTCCTATTACTTAAAGGAACAGTAACACCAAAAAAAGTAGAGTAAAGAAAATATCATGTAGTGTTGCCCTGCGCTGTTAAAACTGATCTTTTTGCTTCAGAAACACTTCTATAGTTCATATAAACAAGCTGCTAAGTAGCAATGGCGGAAATTTAAAAATGGCTATATGGCACAGGATAAGTAATGGATAATAGATAACATTATGTTCTACAGAGCTTATCTGCTATCTGCTGTGTAACTTGAGCCTTTTCTCATTTGAATGGCTGCCCCCTACACAACAGCTTATTTATATAAACAATAATAGTGCTTCTGAAGCAAACACTGCAGTTTTTCCAGTGCAGGGCAACACTGCTTTATAATTGTATTACTTAAAAACAATTTAATTTACTGGTCCTTTAACGCTGCAAAGTCTCCCGTGTAGTTCTGCCCTAGGACTGACTATACTGGGGATTACTTTGACGTAGTTGGCCAGCTTAAATATATTGCAATATATGGACAAAAATACCTGTTTTGCTTAAAGGGTAAAGCATTTTTTGGTAGCTTATAACACTATGGGGAAGATTTACTATTGGTCGAATTTTTAATTGAAAATAATTAGAAATTCGAGAATGTGAATAGTAAAGTAAGTAAAATCCTTCGAATTCGAAGATCAAATAAAAAAAATGTGATCGTTCTCTTAAAAATTTGATCGATCGATTAAAACATTTCGAATCGAACGATTCAAACGATATTAACCCTTCAATCGAATTTTTCCTATTTGATCACAAACAACTTTAAAAGCAATTCGGTAGGTTCAATCGAATGTTTTTTTTAAAGGGGAAGTACTTCGACCATTGAATATTGGAATATTCAAATACAATTAAATTTGAATATTCAAATTATTCGAATTGGTCGAATATTGAAAATTAGACGGTCGAATTTGCCTCATTTGCATATTCGAAATTGGAATCTTTTTGAAAATTCGATTGAATTTCGAATCCTTCATTTGAAAAATCTACCCCAAAATTTATCATTGTCTTAATTATATTGATAATAGGTTGAGTGCAGAGAACCTCTTTTATTTTCCTTACAAAGTTAACAAACAGCTCCCATAAACTCAAAATTTATCAAAAAATTTGAATTTTTCAAACTTGGGTGAATGGGATGGAACACGAATCAAATTCAAATCAAAATTGATTCGAGTTTTTTTCTCCGAAAAAAATCTTGATTTTCACCATGGAAATTTGTGGGATTGTTTTGGCCTGATATGGGCACTAAATAGGTAAGTGAAAAATATTGCTTGCTTTACCCATTTTTGTGATGTTTTTGACATCTCCCACGCCATTTCATCTATTAGTATTAAAGTGCTGCCATCCGGTTTCTTTTCATTAAATTGATGTACCATTCCTAGACCCTAGTTAAAAGTTTTCTATTGCTATGCACACAGATATAGTCATACGAAACAAGTTTTCATATGATATTTGGTCCTTCTGTGGATGTTGTTTAGTCAATCAAAGAGGTTGGAAAATTTCTGTCAACTAACGATAATATCTTTGCATGTATTATCCATGGGTGACTGTCACTACTATTTCTGGGACATCATTTTATATCATTCCTGTCTGTCAATTAAAGGCCAAAACATTGTCTCATTTGTTATTTGTCCTACTTTAATCCTACAGTTTAAATCTGAATGGTAAGTTTTAGATTTTGGCATTGAAATGGGCTATAGATATTCGAATGTTCATTGATCAAACAATAAAATCTGAACATGGCCAGCTTTAGGAAAGGTCTACACAAGGAGATTCTGGGAGACTAGTCGCCCCAATTTCCCCTGTCTTGAGCCGGCTAAAATGAAAATTGCCTGAGGCAATTCACACACAGTGCCTAATTTTCCAAAATCGCTTGAAGTTTCCTCGTGAGGCAACTTTCGTTCAAATAGGTCCGTTTACGATCACATTTGAATCGTTCGAATCAAAGTAATAGGGCAATCGATTGAATTCAAATGAAAGTTTGAACACATGTCTGTACTTTTTATGTTATTACAGTTTTACTAATGAAGGCGCATTGTCCTTTAAGCCGCAAGTCACAGTTTCCCCAAGAGACCTGCTCATCCAAAATTGTTACAATTGTGTTTTTGCTTATCTGAAATTGTGAAAAACTGGACAGTAGGGAGCTATGCTTTGTGTATTCTTGCAAAGACCAATAATGTATGCTGGAATCTCCAGAAGAACTTCTAGCAGTATATAAACTTAGAACACATTCCTTAAAGTTTCACTGATACTGGCATGTCTCTTTCCCAAAGAAAAGGAACAGTGATATCAACTTTTTGGGGAAAAAATGCAATTATCCTGTTTAGACACTGTAACAGGCCACAGAGGTCCAGTTGTATTCATACTATCTCCCTACATAAAAGTGATGCAAATTGATGGGACGCCTTCAACCATAAGTACATTGAGGGCAATAACAAACATCATGGCAGGAGATGGAGCTTAGTGCTAAGTAAGTGCAGACACCTTTTCTGGTAGGACAGAGACAATAACCTAAGCAGTTCGTGCAGCTGATATCACTACTACTATCAAACCTTGTTCTGCATTTACGACAGGGGCTGTTCCCTTTCTGGCTTACAAAGGCGGCTGTTAAGAATTGCAATTTGTTAGTCTTTATTCATACATGGAGGATAACAGAGATTGCCCTGCTGTAACCATCACAGCTATACCCACATGCTCCAGAAACCAATAATAGCAGTGCTCCATCCTGGCATCATCCTCAAGCAGAACCACTGAAGGCCGTCTGACTACCATCTAAACCTGTAATTGGACATTGCCATGCTACAATAATTAGCTGCATTCCCTAAATGAGTTGTGTTGTGTGAGTTCTGCCCCAGTATGTCCAAGTCTTCTCGAGGCAAGGTGTCATGACACCATAAGTTCTTCCATAAGGGTTGTTTCCCTTCAAACACGTTTTCAGTTCAGTTGGTTTCAGATAGTTCACCAGAAATAAAGACTTTTTCCAATTACTTTCTATGTTCTTTTTGTGACCGTTTTTCTAATATTGAAGAATAAAGTTACATTTTTCACTTTCTTATGTCTAAAATGGCTTGGGGGAGGGGGTATTGCCGACTCTACATTTAATTGATAGATTTCTTATCTTATCAGAATCCCTGAGCTTCATTAAAGGCAGTTGCTACAATTGATACAATAGTTGCTAATATTCCACAGATGCTGCTGGAAAATGTATCAACTAAATGTATCAAATTGAAACAGTTCAGAATCTGCCCCTGAATTACTGAGCTGCCAAACTGAAATAACAAAAGACAGGAACAATCAACTTTAATTTTAAAGTTTGGAAAAAACACTGATAAATTAAAGCTGGAAAGCAATTGAAAAAAGTCTTTATTTGTGGTGAACAATCTGAAAACAACTAAACAGAAAAAAGTGCATGGACCCTTCCATATTTTGAGCCTATAAATGCAGATTCCCATAGCCAGTAATTTCAGATGTTACATAGGGTCACACTCTACATACAAAGATAGTTTGGTTGACTTATAACTGGTTGTAGTTACTCACTAAGGGGTAAATTTATCAAAAAGTGACGTTCCGCCACTAGAGTGAAATTCCGCCACTCTCCATTTCTATTGGATTTTGAAAGGTGTATTTATCAATGGGTGAAGTGAAAGTTCACCCTTTGATAAATCCGCCTTTAAAAATCCCATAGAAATTAATGGAGAGCAGCGGAATTTCACACTAGTGGCGGAACTTCACTCTTAACATTCTTTGAGAAATAGTACTCTTGGGCAATAAAGCTCTTGAGCTATTCAAGTCCCAGCATAATTAGTTTTTATTATTGCCATCTATTAAAGTGCTAAATCAAGCCTTAACTAGATGATGCAAAATGAAAACCTATTCAACAGCCTCTCGCGTTAAGAGCCTAAATCCTAGAGATAAGTCCACCATAGCTACATTACAAACACCAAGCTATCAATTGCTAATTGCTATCAATCTAATCAGCAACGTGCAAAGAAGCCTATGCATTCATGTGTTTAAGATTGCATCACATTATATGCTCTTTCATAGTATTCATGGAAACAGGCACTAATTTCAAGTTTGAGGTGCTTTGGGGAGAGCTACCTATTCTGTTGCTAAGTTTTGCATGCTGTACACTCTTTACTTAAATTCTCATTCAATAAGATGTTTGCATTTATTATACACAATACATTACTGAGATTGTTATATTATATGTGTATTAGCATAGCTGCTTGTCAACAATTCCATTTATAAAGACTAAATAAAGACCAGACATCAGCTGACTAATTCAAATACAGGATGAGACAAGTGCCAAGTTGCAATAAAATATAGATTGTTAGACACCTGTCATATTGATGAAAACTGTGCCATCCTCTGACCTATACCAGTTCAAGGTTGATAATGAGACAAGTCAGGCAGGAATATGATCCTATGCCGACTCCATTAGCGTTAGCCGCACGCATACCGTGTAGCCCTGCATCTCCTATCAATTAGTGTAGGTAAACTAGAAAAAGAGAACAGAGAGAGAGAGAGCTGCTGTTACCTCTATGCACCCTGCTGCATTTTAATTAGCTTTAGTCCCTTGACTATTTCTTTAGAGCTTCATTACTGCCATCTTCAAGGGAAGCTTTTTTTTACTTTTCTCGTCATAAATTAAAAGAAAAGGCTGATTATCTGAACAATGCATCCTGATAATGTAGGACTTTGTACAGGATTTTAAGGGCATTATTATATCACAATGTTCTTCCATGTCGGTCAGATCCTTGCACACAATCCAATGAAGCCCAAGGGGCACGATTTAAAATCAACAGGGGATAGTAGTATTTGAGTGAAAGGCAGAAGCCTATGCGTTCATGTGTGTAAGCATGCATCAAGTTATATGCTGGAATAGCTCTCATAATATTCATGCATAAATATAGGCACTAATTTCAAGCTTGTAGTGCTTTGTGGATAGCTGGTTAAATGAAGCTAGCGAAGCAGTGCAACTGTGAAATTATTACATTTTTGTATTGTTTGGAAGGTTATTTTATCTCCTTTTCACTATGCATGGCTACTTGATAAGAAAATGTGATATTTCAAAATGCATGACATGCATGTAGAGACGCCAACATAAAGGATAGATAGATGATAGATAGAAAGATAGATGATATATACAGTGTATATATATATATATATATATATATAGAGAGAGAGAGAGAAAGAGAGAGAGAGAGACAGAGAGAGAGACAGAGAGAGAGAGGAGAGAGAGACAGAGAGCGAGAGACAGAGAGAGAGATGGATAGATTGATAATTATATGATAGATAGATAGATAGATAGATGACAGGTAGATATATAAATGATAGATTTATTGTAGAAAAGAATTACACATACAACGTGTATGATAGTATAAATAGTATATGGTTCTGTTCTGCATGTTTATACTTACATGCACATAGTCAAGAGAACAGCTAGTTGTGTTCAGTAGAAAACCGAAGCTGAGACGAAATGGTTCTGTATTGTGAAGAAAAAAAAAAAAAACTGCACAAATTCACCACAAAGAAACAAATCATTAAATATAATGAAAGAATGTACTCTGCTCATCTTTATACATTTATAAACCTATCTTTCTTTTTGTTATTTCTTTTGTTGTACAGCCAAACAATTCCAAATACAGTACACCAAACCTCAGCCTAAAGATGTCATGCAATGTGGGGCTATGGAAGTGTCTAGTTGCAACAAACATTACAGGGTTTATTATAGTTTGCATTATTCATGCAGCAAAAAAAAAAACCCCAAAAGCACTTGGATTCAACTGCTTATTTTCTGTGCTGGAACGATACTGTATGTCTGCATTGTTAATCGTCACATGTAATTTGCATCAAGGATTAACGCTTAAGATAGGTGTTAGTACACAGTGCAGCTACTGAGTGGCACTGTGTACTGACACTCACTGAACAAACTGGCACATCTATTAGCTTTGATAAAAGTGTAAGTTGGGTAACATTTTTCTGTGCTGTTAAACTGTAAAATAGATAGAACTGTTATGATATACTAATGTTTTTCATTTCTAATTCATGTGACTCTTGTGGTAGATCTTCTGAGTGTTCTATTTAAATCCAAGACTGAATTCTGAGAACAAAGCACGTTGCCTTTTTCTGGTCAGGTTTTTAAGGGGGAAGACACCATTTTTTGGGGAAAAACAGCTCAAATTTGCTTCCAGATTTATTTAACCCTGTGGCTGCTAAAAGTCCAAATAAAGATGTACTCCGTCAAAAAAGTAACAATAAGTGCATTATTAGAAATACAATTCACATAAATATAAAATATAATTACACTACAGATCAAGTGCTCAATGTCAAGGAAACAAGACTGGAGGACCCTACCCCATAGGGCTTACAGTCTAAATGGGAGGGTAACATACAGACACAATTCAGACAGGTTTAAGGTGCTGTAGGTTAAAGTTTGTTACATTGTTATACAAGTGCCAGTTCCAAGCTCAGGTGTTATCCAGGTGAGGTTAAAATGTGGATGGGAGATCGGTTGAAGTGGTTTTACTAAAATAATGATAAATGTTCGGATTTTAGTAATAACCCCCCAATAGTCTATTCTATTTGCTCTCGATTTTGAACTCCTACCCCCCCAGCAAACCATTTTGTATGCATTATAACCTAGTTGGCAGTTTGCTTTAATACATTGCACAACTAAAGCTGGCCGTAGATCCAAAGATATAGTTGTACTAAATGAAGACTCATACAATTTTCAAATTGTCCATGGAGTGTCCCGACATTTTTTGTAACATGGAGATCGGTGGTTCAGTCTATCAGACTGACTGACTATCTGACTAAATCCATGTGCCATGGTCACTACTATTTGTTCGACACTTTTGTACAATTGCTGTCAATTAATGGCCAGAACATTGTTTGATTTGTTATTTTTTCTACATAATCTCAGTGGTTAGTTATAGATTGGCAGAAAGACACGAATGAGCATTTGTCACACAAAGAATAAAATCTGTCTATGGCCAGCTTTAGTACAAATCATAAAAGCCGGAATAAATATCAGCATATTATGTGTGTAGTCTCTGTAGTACTTCGTATTCTAGGGGTAATGTTGATAAAAGGGTACGTGCTCACTTCTCCTTTATCTGGGTTTTATTCAGATTAACTATCGAAGGGTGACGATGCAAGCAGCAATAATTTCAGTCAGTGTAACTTCTATTATTTATATTTGTTCAGTTAGTCGCCAATATCATTGTTATATACAGTTATTAAAGGCATACTGCCAAAATTCATGTTACTGCCCTTTGGTGGAGTAACCAACAGTTTTTATTCGAAGCCATGACACTGTGTGCAATATTTATTGTAAGAAAACCCACATTTTCTGTAAGGACAAAGCCCTTTTGATAAATGAATGATTAAGCAGCTACTTTATCTTGCCAATATAAACAAGCAAAACTGTTGGAAGCATCAGTTAAAAAGATAAAATACACATCTATATAAATTATAGCCATTAGTTAAACAGAGAAGAAATCATTGCTGTGGATGTGTGTCAAGTATTTGTCAGCACTGCCATAAATAATTATTTTATTTTATTAGTGATACCTCAGGTGTTCTTTGCTTTCTTCAGAATCCTGAACATATAGGCTGGATAATATGCTTCACTTTTATCTAGTTAATGGATTTGCTTGACTTAACAAACATGTGGTTTATTTACTATGTGTTCTTACCATGCATATTCCAAAAGGAATAATGCCTCAGCAAGAATCTTGGCAGGGATATGCTATCCACATATACTCATAGATCAGAAAAAAAGAAAAGCAAAAAAAACTAATATTAAAATAAAGTGCAATCATGTTTCTATTTAAAAATTGCTACAGCCAAGAGCAATTGCAAAATAACTCTGGACCTAACCCAAAGACTGCACCTGCAAAGATTTCTCAGTAACAACACAACAGTAGAGCTCTCAGTTTGGTTTCTAAACAACCCTTCTGTCGTATTACTGGCAAAACTTGGCTCATCTTGTTAAAAGAAGCTCAGAAAAAAGAAACATTTGTCTGGACCTTGTGTTTCTAAGACAGTTTTCGAAGTCAAAGAGCAATTCTCCCATTACCACACTGTTTAAATGTTTTACCCTGCCCTATAAAGGAATAAAGGTCCTTTTCATCCAGACCAGATGTATTGAGATAGTTTTAATAAAGGACTCATCCAACTGATTTCTTCTACTTTTTTCCCTGCTTTGTTTTTAGTGGGATGTAAATCTGGTCACTCTCAGAAACAAGCTGATGTTAAGAAGTGGATACTTCCAAATGACAAAAGACACATTTATACAAATCAATATTTTACTGTTACCAAGATATGAAAATGGCATAGTTATAACAATGATTAAAAAATATATTAGTTGCTAATATACAAAGCTGTACAAACAACCATGACTATATAATCTTCATAAAGATACATTTAGAACATTTTACTGCATAGTTGAAAATAACTTAATTTTGTTATAAGAAGAAAGGATGAACCAAGAAAAGCTTGTATGACTGAAAAGGACACCATTTGGACAAGCCTTAAAAACCAGAGCTGTAATGAATGTATAATCATTTCTGCATGTATTATGTTCCCCTGGGTGATTCCTAATTGGTCCATGATTCTAGTCTCAATTAACACTTGGGTTAAAATGCCTTGCACGGTCTATAGTTAATTTACGGCTGAATCGTAGATCATTGTGCTAATCATTAATTATAATTTTTTGGTTAGGACTCCAAATGTTCAAAACGTATAACTAACTGCTGCAATCCAAAAGGCCTGTCTAAAGGGCCATGGTTGTTGGGATGTAGCCCCCAGTTCACAGGGCATAAATACCAAACACCAAAATATTTCCCAAAAAACTCCATAATTAAGTTAAAAAATAGCTTTTATTAAGACTTAAAAAGATTTTTTTAAAAAATAGGCATACAGAACAACTGGTATCCAGCCTTACGTGTTTCATACCCTCTGGTACCTCTTCATATGCATTAATAAGTTATTTGAATATAACTGTAACTAAAGTTATTACATAACTGGGCTTAAACTTGATGTTATTAATGCCTATGAATAAGTACCAGAGGGTATGCATCCAAACCTTATGGATTCAGTATTAAGAGATTGGACAGAAGAACACTCTAAATTATTTAGAATAAAAGATTTTATAGACTCTGAAAAGTTCATATCACAGGAGAACTTCACCTTACAGTTTGGTGATAATGCCAACAATAATGTCATGTATGAACATATTAAAGAGTATATAGAAGAGTTGGATATTAAGGCATTGAATAGAGAGCTATCTTGGTTTGAGCTAATTATTGACAAAAACATACAAATAAATAGACCCCTATCATTTTTATTTAAAAGTCTAATCTCTAATAGTGAGTTTAAACCTCCTTTTGCTCAGAAATGGGAAGCTGAATTAGAATTCAGCCCTTTTATAGAAGACTGGGGAAAAAATTGCTTTAAAATCTATCTTTTCATCTACTACCTCATATGAAGCTTCTTACAAGTTAATTTCAAGATGGTACTATACCCCAACAAAGTTAAAGCGCATCTATGGTACCCAAGATATATGTTGGAGATGCAACGAAGAAACTGGAACATACGAATATATATGGTTTAAATGCAAAATTTTAAAAACTTTTTGGGATAGCATTCAAAATATAATCGATAAAATCTTTCCTGAACAGTTAAATCTCCATTTTACTGCTGTCTTGCTTTTATATGACAACTTTAATAAATGTTTAATAACCATCCCTACAATCAAGTTCATGCTAACCTCAGCCAAACTTCTGATTCCACGTAAGTGGAAATCTACTGAACCTTCACTCATGAAAGAATGGCTGAATACTATAGAAGGAATTAGACAGGCAGAAGAAGTAATAGCATATAGAAAAGGTACTATGTGAAAAACACTTTAAAAATTGGAGTCCCTGGTGTGAATATACAAAACAGTATGAGAAAAATGTGTAATATAATCTGTGCTCTAATAAATCAAAATCACTGTATGATATTTGTATTAAAAGTCTTGCAGATTTCTGTAAAAAAAGTCGTAGGTAACACAATACAAGAAGTAATAGAGTGTGAAGTAACATTTTATTATGATAGTGTTAAGGTGTGAAATTATTTTCTTTTATGTTCTTTTTCTTTCCCCATTTACATTTTTCCTTACTGTATCCTTTGGAAAAATTAAAAATGTAATAAAAAGAGATTTGAAAAAAGTACCAGAGGGTATGAAACACGTAAGGCTGGATACCAGTTGGTCTGTATTCCTATTTTTTTAAATCTTAAAGCAATTTTTTAACTTAATTATGGAGTTTTTTGGGATATATTTTGAAGTTTGATAGGACTCCAAACGATCATTTTTATTCATGATTCCAGATTTTGTGCCATATGCCACACTCACACCAGCTTTGGACTGGGAGGGCCATCAGTGTTGCCTCAATCAAGGGGATTATCGGTTTTCAAAATGGGCTCTCTTGTCCATTTCACTACAAATTAAGGGGCACATTTACTAATGCTCAAAGTGAATATTTGAATAAAATTTGAATTTTAAAAATTCAAATTTAGGAGTAATTTTTTTGGGTTACTTTAACAATCAAATTGCCTAAAATTCTATTTGAATTGAAAAAATGTATATATTCAAATTTCAAAGTACTGGCCCTTTAAAATCCTAAAAATGCTGCGGTCGAAAAATTCAAACGATTATTATTCCATCGAATACTGCCATTTTCAATCGAAAATGGCCATAGTCAATTGAAAATTACCCCCCCCCTAAAATTTGATGCTCGAATTTCTACGTTTTTTCACTTCGAAATTTGACCATAAGTAAATCTGCCCCCAAATGTCATACATTCTAAATTTCCACTTTAGAGGAAATAATGAGTATTACATGGTTCTGTTTTTGTTCAGTTATCAATAGCAGTGTCTGAACATGTTTGGGTAATTGACTGATAAAATAAAGTTTTTATCTTTTTATAATATGTTTTCTAATATAATTGTAACTTATTATTGCTTCAGCACAAAAAGCACAGTCTGGGGAAGGGAAATAATATGTATTTGAAAAGGCCATCATATTAGTTGTTATGATGCTAAATTCTTATCTTCCCCCACAAATGTCCCAATATTAACAATTAAAGCTCTTAGATTTGAGTGACTGAAGGTTACTTGGGGTTGCAGTATCCATTAAAATGCACTTCACATTTTGGGAACACCAGTTTCAGAACCTGTTTATTACTGGTTTGCACCGAAACAGCTAATGGAATCCATGTTTTTAAAAACTGTTGTCACCTTAAAGGGCACCTGTCACTCATAAAAAGCTGTATAATAAAAGTCCATTATTTTATTGTTAAAACATCCAGTCCTGTTATCCAAGCCACATTTAAAAGTCTCAGCTGTCATTCTACAACTTCCTAGAAATCACTGCACCCCTTCCTCATCCCCCCTCTCCATTTAATTGTTTAGCCAGTGCATGGGTATGAGCATCGGGTGCCCCATTCTGGCACATAAACATGATTTTGTTATGATGCAAAGCTTGTCTTAATAACAGTGACTATAAAATAGCAGCAACCTGTTTGAAGCGATTATCCATTCCATTACTAATAGAAATGAGAATTAAATAATTTTATACAGTGTAAGTTAAGTTTATTTTGCCTGAATAACATTATAAAACAGGATCTGGAATTATTATTAGGGTCCCTCCAAAACTGAAGCCATGTGAGGTACAATACATTTTACCATAAACTAGAATATTTAAGATAAATTGCAAAGTGATTATAAAACTAATTGCTTGCTGGACATTTTGACCACCCCTGTGCTCATGTCAGTCTGAGTGTCTGAGTGGTGGCCTACCTGCAAAGCATTTCTCCTACTTGGCTCTTGCCTTCAAGGCAAACCTTCCCCTTTAAGGATAATTTCACTATGACATTTATTGGTTTAATCTAGATTGAAAATATGAATGAATGTTGTCATAAAATGTTGTTTAACACATTTGAGTTTTGCAAACAGTACACCCCCCCCACTGAACAATACACATCCCAACTAGGTTTTGGAAGGGCACACAACCCTCTAAAGGGTATTTTACAGACCAGACAAAAAAAAAGAAATTCATGAGCAAGTGGCTGGTGGTAGTGGGATGTAGCTTACCAGCTTGAAATAAGTTTCCTTGCTATGGCCATTTACCGTATTTATTTTTGTCCGACACCTTTAATTATTGAGTATTATATAAATGCACCACTCCTTTATAAACATGGAAGGCAGAATTTTAAATGAGAAAATTCAGTGCAGTGTAATGAGTTCCTCTAAAAATGGCAGATAATACTTTTTGCATGTGATGATAGATTTGCCGTAAGCAGAGCCAAACCCTATTTTATTTTTCCAAATCGACAATAAGATTTGTAGATGTGTCACATCATTTACTTCTCTCCTCACTTTTGTTCCCTTTATGTTTTTATCTCTGCTTATAATTAATTCTGTGTGCAATATGCAATACAATGCATCTGATTAAAACTACTGTTGCAAAATGAAACCCAGAAGATTGAACATTTAAGCCATTGTTCCCAATTTATTTGAAAACAAAAAAAAGCCCAAATAGCTTAAGTAAGTTTAATGACAAGCCATTTATGCTGCGTTCGGAGCCGGGGAAGCTATTTTCTCAATGGTCTGTGTATACTAAACAGCACTAATGTGTCTTATAATGCGACTAATAAAAAAACATCAACAAGAAATGCGTTGTCATTTTATTGTGGTATATGGCAATATACAAGGCAGTGATACTGATAAATGAAGCTATGTAATCACTGTGAATTTCTTTTTCACAGTGTGAAAATAGCTTCAGCCCAGCATGTCACCAAAACAGAAATAAACAAGAGTTTTCACTTTTCTCCATCAATCTTTGCTTATTTTTTATAAAGTCCCTTAAATAATTATCAGGCAGCATATGGGTTAAAATAGGATTTTTTTTAAATCACAAAATACAGGTATGGGAGCTGTTATTCAGAATGCTCAAGATCTGGGGTTAACCGGATAAAGGATCTTTACGTAATTTTGATCTTTATACCTTAAAGGAACAGTACAGAGTAAAAATAAAAACTGCAAAATAAAAGATGGAGTGACTGGACGCCTAATATAATGGCCAGAATCCAACTTCCTGCTTTTCAGCTCTTTAACTTTGAGTTAATCAGCGACTTGAAGGGGGGCCACATGGGACATAATTGTTCAGTGAGTTTGCAATTGATCCTCAGCATTCAGCTCAGATTCAAAAGCAACAGTATGACCCATGTGCCCCCCCATCAAGTCACTGATTAGTTACTACCTGGTAACCAGTCAGTGGAAAACAAGAGAGCTGAAAAGTAGGAAGTAGTGTTCTTTTCAGTCATGTTAGACATCCAGTCACTCCAGCCTTTATACATTACATTTTTGGCTAACGAACTATATTAGAAACATTTTTTATTTTGCACAGCTTATCTATTTACCCAGTTTCTATTTTTATACTGAACAATTCCTTTATTGAACAATGCCTATTTATAAAAGGTCAGATTTTTGTGGTTTTAGAGGTTTTTGAAACCACGACTAACTCACTTTCTCTAAAACCACAAATTCAAGTTCATTGGACAATTCCTAGCGAAAAAAAAAATCTGAAAACTTCTAACAGTCCAAATTGATTAAAAACAGTCAACATATCTCCCATTGACGTCTATAGGACCTCAACAACTTTTACTTGGCAAATTGTTGTATTTAGAGGGGTTTGTGGGTTTTACACTTAATAAATCTCAAATTTTTTGATCTTTTAAGAAATCCAGAAAAAACTTAATTTTCGAGATTTGTGGAAAAATTTGAATGTTAATAAATCAGCATCTAAGTCTACTAGAAAATGATTTAAACATTAAATAAACCCAGTGGGCTGTTTCTGCCTCCAATAAGGATTAATTATATCTTAGTTTGGATCAAGCACAAGGTACTGTTTTGTTATCACAGGGAAATCATTTCAAAATGTTAGGGTTATATATATAAGATTGAGTCTATGGAAGCCTTTTTGTAATATGGAACTATCTGGATAACAGGTTCCCAAAAAATGGATCACATACCTGTAATACTTATGTCTCAGTGTTGATGTAATGCTCAGTCCTCTCTCTCTCTTGGATCAGGATGGGCTTCCATTTGCTACCAGAAAGAGTAAATGTTTAAGATATACCCTAGCACTAGCTAGCTTTCTTCACTCAGGTCCTTTCTAATCCCAGGCTCTCTCTTTACTTGTGTCTTTGTTTCCTGGATTACTGCATCATCAACTGTACTTGCCTCCATGACTGCTCAAGAAAACTAACATGGATATCCCTATACTTTAAGGGGTATACATAACATTCCCCAATAGGAACCTCCCCATTGAAATTCTATGGTTTTTAAGTTTTCAGTTATATTTTAAGCATCTCATTTAACCCAAAATATACATATTACTACAAGCTAGCAAATGTTTATAAGTGCTGACAGAGCTACAGCAGTGAGAAAAAAGCGCACTAGGAGACAAGCCTAATTAGAAAAAATGTAAAATGCTCATTAGACACTAAGGGGCAGATTTACTATTGGTCGAATTTCGAATGATAAAAAAATTCGGAATTCGACCAGGGAATAGTGGGGAGGTAAAATCCTACGAATATCAAATTAGAAGGATTTTACCACAATTCGAATGATCGAACAATCGAATATAGAAAATGTGATCATTCGTTCGAATATTCGAATCAAATTCGAATAGAATATTCCAACAATTTTTAAGCGATCGATCTTAGGGAATGATCCCCATTTCGGTAGGTTTAATCTGGCGAAGTAGGTGGTCGAATTAAAATTTAAAAGGGAAGTATTCGACCACCTAATTTGCATATTCGAAATTTGAATCTTTTTGAAAATTCTATCGAATATTCGAATCACTCATGTGAATTTCTGTGAATTTAGTAAATCTGCCCCTAAGGGGCAGATTGACAAAGGTTAAGTTTGTGAGATTTTTTTTACTATAATAAATTCAAATATACTCACAACTCAAATGGGGGGTTATTTAAGAAAAAACTCAAACACCTAAAACTCAAACGAATATTACCAAAACTTGATTTGAATTTGAAACGAATTAGACTTAACTGGAATCAGAAATGCCATTAACATCTTCAAATGGGTCACTGGACCTCTGCCATTGACTTGTACATGAGGTCAGCAGGTTTTAGGTGGTGAATACTCCAGTTATTTTCAGGGTCAAGGTCAGGGTCAAGGTATGATAAAGCTCAAATTTGAACTGGATTTGAATTTGAGTTTGGATTATTCCTAACTCGATTTTTTTGACCAAAAATCCAACTCGAAAATTCAAATTTGAATTAACAATTCAAAAATTTATAAATCTGCCCCTGAAGGTAATTTACATTAATGTATAGTCCTAATTACAGGTATGTGTCTATGGTGTCTATGTGTTTTGAGAATCTTGCAGCATTCCTGATAACCAAATGTAAAAATATTCACCAGAATATTACCTTCTTGTTCAGTTTTACATAGCTGCAGGGAGAATTTATGGGCATCTTCCAAACCTTTAGAAGTTTTTCCTGATATAGCCTTCGCTAAATGGTTAAAGACTTTATAGACCCAAATGAAAATAAGAAATACCTTACAGTGACAGACTTCTAATTTGGGCATGAGACATGCTGAGTGGATTTATAAACCAAAGAATGCGTCTAGAAAAATGGGCCACATTCTAGCTGAGATGCTTAACCTTTACAGTTATGCATTAAATCAGAACTTTCCCTTTTATGTACTTTCACATTTATTGGCACACAGATTCAGCCATGAACGTCAGACTAACTGATGTACTTTGAGGGCTAAAATACAACTTTTTTTTTGTCACTGAACACTGCTGTTTCACTCTGGAAAAGGTCTCATTAAAATGTATTCCAGTTTGACATTTTCCCTTTAACGTCTCCACTCCTTTAATACCTTCAGATCATTAGCTATCAGCATGAGGCTCAAAGGTATCTCTAGCCATCTATGAAACAGTGACACATTTAACAATACTGTCTTTGAAAAGACTTGTCACATCTTTTCCCCAAGCATGTCTCATTAAACTCAGACTCTTTTTTTTTCCCTCTATCATTTCTCTCTGACCCCTATTTTTTCCTCCTGCTTTTGTCTAATTAGTGTTTAATTTTTCCCCTACTGTTTGCCCCTTGTTCCACAAATTACGTTCAAAGGGGATATATATATATAGATGTCATCTATGATGAACCCAAGGCCAAGTTAATCAACAAAATGAATGACTCATTTACCCAGCACGCCTTAAGCTACTGTATTCTGTTTCTCCTATAGTAAAAAGAGTTCCTATGTTACAGGTCTTCTTTACTTTCCAATGAATGCAAAGTATGCAGCTACAGTTAGAATATGTCACTTAAAAATCTATAATTTTGACAGCTAGGATGTTCACTTAACAGCAGTAAATGCAGTGCTTTGGGCTACATAAGGCAATCTAATTAAACTCCAATATTTCCCTGTTATAGATGTCAATCTAAATAGGCTATTGTATAAAATAATAATATAGTCCTCTCCCAACATACCAAATGCTACCCCAACTCCAATTACACATCAATGGATGGCTGTAATTTTAGCCCTACACAGTCAAAAAAACTGCTGATTCTGTCAGGAGTGATGGAGCCAAGGGTCACCAATAATTTGTCAGTTTTAGAAGTGATTTAAGCTTTGAGGAAACCATTTCCTTTTATAAGAAAACATACACATAAAATATTTTTTAAGGATTTAAAGACCTACCAAAGCAAAAGGTGGCTGTTATAGGCGGAAGACTGAGCTGCGACCAGGACCTTGGGGTTTGATCTGGGTTTGGGACAGGCCCGGACTGGCAATCTGAGGGGCTGCTATAAGGTCCCATATAAAGTCAGCATTTAGTGGGCTGTGGGGGCTGTTTGGGCCTCTATGTGGGCTGATTGGGCCTCTGTGTACCTGAAATGCCAAGGCCTATTTTAATTCTCAGTCTAGACCTGGTTTGGGATACCAATCATAACACTCAGGTCCCCGTACACTTCCAGAAAGCAGGTTTTAAAGAGATATAGAAAGAACAAAAATGTTTAGAGATTCATGAAAACAAATATAACAAATAAAAAAAAAAATACAAAAAGTATTGTAGAATTAGATCAGTCACTGATCTAATAGTATATATGCTGTGCCCTTCTAGTCCTCATTTGTATTTTGCCTGACGATGGGGCCTTGGTGCTCCAAAAGCTTGCAATGTATTTTTATTGTTAGCCAATATAGGTATCAGTTCTACAATACTTTTTGTATTTGTTTTTTTTGTTATTTTTGCTACTGGCTAACAGGGTACCACAGTTATTGTTTTATGAAAACAAATAGTAATTCAGATGTTAATAAATAGGCCCCATAGAGTGAGAATAGGCAGGGTGCACTTTGTACTGTGTCTATAGTTTCAAACCTGCTCACCTATAAAGATAAGGTGTTTCCAAATGAGCATCTTGAGATTTTTGGGCTCACGTACACGGAAGGCTTATTGTAAACAACGCAGAAAGGAAATATATTATGGCAAACATGATTACAAGATAAACTATCTGTATTTACGGTCCCTTATACATGTACATATATACAATCATTTTAATAATGCTGAATGTGTAACTATTGTAAGACTAAAATACAGGAATCGACATTATTCTTGATCCTGCCTATCTGTGTTTTCTTTGCTGAGTAGATTGTTTTCTGCTAATAGTTTACTGTTATAAGCGTACATTGACAGAACAAAATCATTTGTTTGTTTACTTAAATTACATGCTGATTCACCATAATGCATCAGGTCTACAAGGCCTCTGTATCAAGCAAGTGTGAATGAATATGTCACCATATGTCTGTTTAAGCGCTTAAAATAACAGGTGGGTTATTCCCACCTTATAACACCAAGGCAGGGAGCAATTGGAAAAGATAGCACATGCCCAGAGGTGCCAGACAACAGCTGTTCATAGAAAGTTCAAACTGAAATCAATAAAAAAACAGAAAATCCAACTAAATGTATGTTGTTTGTTGCTTTTGCTTCAATATATAAACACAGAACGTTTTCTATATGCCCATAATGTACAAAAGTATTCATACGGCTTCATTATATTAAATTGAATGTGTAACTATTGTGCAGTGAGTGTTTCTGATAAGGTAGTCATCACTCAGCACTTGCTAGAGCAATACACCAGGTTATGCACATTGTACTGTATGTCACATTGCTGATATCTACTCAACTGGTAATATGAACAACAGAGCATGCAGTTTGGGGTTTTTGAGTTTTTGCATTGCCTTATTTTTTTCTAATAATGTTCTTATTACACAATAATGTTTCAAATGCTTCTTCCCTCCTTACTTCACGAGAAAAACTAGAATCGCTGCATATAGGCTACCGTCCACCGCATACTTTTCAAACAATAGGGGGCAAATTCACCCCTGTGTAGCTGCACCTGCGTTGGCTTTGCTAGCTTTGCTGGCTTTGCTAGTGTTGGCTTTGCTAGCGTTCGCCGCACTTCGACAGACGTACTTTTACCAGCGCTACGCAAATTCAGTAAAATGCAAAATTGCGCTCAGGGAGGCAAACTGTAGCAAAGTTGCTCTACAGTTACTTCATCAGGCAAAGCAAAGTTACGGTAGCGATGCCTAATTTGCATACGGCGTGAAGATAAAGTATAATAGCTGTATATCCTGCAGCCACTATGTTACACTACCCAAGCCCAGGAAACCTTTAATAGCTCAAATAATGGTATTCTATTGCCCTATACATGTGCCCCCTATATAGTGGGGTTGCCTTATGTTAGGAAATGTAGGGGGGAAGGAGGTTGCCCTAAAAAAAAAATTACGATCTTTTTCAGCCTAAAAAAATAAGACACCAGCATTTTTTGGGACTTGGAAAAAGTTTTTTTTTTTTTCAAACTCCTATCTATTGTATTGAACTTCACCCGTTCTGACCTAGCGAAGTAAAGTCTAGCGCAAGAGGTAACATTCAGTAAAACGGGCATCTTAGTGAATTAGCGTAGTTACATCCCTTCGTTAGTGCGTAACTTCGCCTAGCGTAAGGGTGCGAAGTTGAGCTAGTCTATCTACTTCACTTGTGAATTTTCGCCAGGGACACTGTTAGTAAATCGGCGAAGTTGTGAGATGACTTCATGCTGGAGAATTAGCACTAGCAATAGCCACTTCGCACTTTAGTGAATTTGCCCCTAGGAATTGTAAGGGTGATACTGGTTACGCTGATGATTGGTCTACTCCAAGAGCCAGAAAGTATATTGCAATGGATTACCTACACCTAAGTGAACTTGGTAATTAGTCTTATGATAAATGTTGAGCTGAGATTGGGACCTCAGAATTAAATATACTGGTGACATGTTGTATCAATAACAAAACTGAGATCAGAACATACTTGATAGAGAAGTGCCACTCAAACTAGATGTAAGCAGATAAGGGGAACATGTTTAATAACAAATAACCCACCCCCCTATTATTACTCAGTATATGAATAAATGAAAATAATCATAGACTAATGTTTTCCTTTGTATAAGGTAACTCTTATTCAAAGTTTTTTTAAAGAAACTGTGCACTGCTAGTAATAAGCTTGCGCATCTTAATTCTTTGGTGTGCAAAGTCACATGCGTAACCGTTTACTCTTTAGCTGCATAATGTCCCACCAAACACAGAGCAAACAAGGGAGAAAAAAACTATAAATAAAATATCACCTTTAATACCAGATGGCATCACACACCAGTAACATTGAGTAAAATGTATCCAGGAACGTCAGACAAGTGCTGGAGGTGTAACTCTGAAGTAGGGACGCATACCCACATTTGGCTAACCTGCCCAAACTTAGAAACTTACTGGAAAGAAATATTAAGCACCATAAAAAGATTGACAGGAATAGAAATTTCATTTTGAACATACCAAACAGTAATAACATTGAGCCCCTAGATCCTCTAACACTTCATCTTCTTCAAGCAGTGAAAGCCCTCATACCAGGGAAATGGAAAGGTACCAAGCCCCCTACTTATAAAGAATGGGTTTCCAAAGTAGAAGAAACCAGAAAATTTGAAGATCATACATAACAACAGTTCAAAGTATTGGAAAATCTGTGCACCTTGGATAACTCATATTATCAAGTAAAGTGAAAGCTAGGACCCCCATTACAAATCGGCCAAAATAGTTCAAATTAATCTCTAAGCTTCAGGTGGAAAGTATAGAGGAAATAATTAAACATATAGATCCTCTATTAATTTGCTGTATTTTATGTTGGAATTGTATATCAACATGCTTGCTTATAAATCCCCCACCCTACCCTTCCCCTTTTTCTTTCTGTACCCCCATTCCATGTTTTAAAAAACAATAAACAATACAATAAACAGAGATTATACAAAAAAAATCTCATCTTTAATAGTCCATCTTTAAAAAATCAAATTCCAACATTATGGATCATATGAGAAGCCACACATTGAGTGCATGATCCATAATGTTGGGATATCTGGAATTCGATTTTTTTTTAAAGATGGACTATTAAAGGTGATATTTTATTAACCATTTTTCTCCCTTGTTTGCGCTGTGTGGTGGGACATTATGCATATTGATTATACCTGTGGTGCTCAGGTATAACACGTAAAGCACGGGGAGTTTTTGTATGGGGTAATGCTCCCTTAAACATAATGGACTCTTTAGCTGCATAAACTATCTATATATTTACTGCAGTATCGCCTTTGCTCACTTTTCTTTGTCTCTTTCTCTTTCACTTATTTCCTGACATGCAGCCCCCCAGGGTTACTCTGAACAGCCGTACAGAGTGGCACTGGCAGTGCTAAATGTGGTGAGCTGCCCTTTAGCTGGCATCTTGTTATAGGAAAAGAAAATCTATGATTCTCAGAGTGGTTTCTTGCTTAGAGGGTGATTCTAATTAAATAGTAAAATGTCAAACATTAGTAAGTAGGAGGGGATCCCCGTGGGGTGCAACCATGATTCAAGTTTATTAATCATTGAGCAGCAGCCCTTTTCTAAGTTTTCAAAAACTGTCAGGAAAATGAAGTGAGTTCAGCCCGAATAAATGTTCTTAGATCTAACGTACATTGTTTAATGTAAACATCTCCTCTATTTGCAAGAGGCACTTATAAGAAATGTATTTCTCTTATAATATGCAGTATATCAGCCTTGTTTATTTTATCTTGTTGCGCTCATGTTAATATAGTTGATGCTAATCATATAAATATACAAATGTAAAACAGTATTAAATAAGGAGTATTTCATAGTTAAGGGCCAAAGAACCTAAACACATTTTGCCATAGCCACCTGCTCCAAAACCATAAATTTCAAATCCAAATTAGTATGTGCACACACATGCAGGGCCCTCCAGTCGTGGGGTTTGCTGTAGGGCTGTTATGCCACTTTTATTTGATGTTGTAAGCAATGCAAACAAAACTCTACACAAACCTTTAACACTCTCCTTTCCCCATCTCCACCACCTCCATGCACATCTGTCTCTGGTCAAGACATTGCTGAGCACTTCAAAAACAAAATCGACACTATGGGAAGGAACATCACACTACTCAACCCCCCTAGACTTCCACCACCCTCCCTCCATACTCCCCAGTCTCTCCTATGCTCCTTCACTCCTGTCACTGATGAGGA
>CM044442.1:82307910-82324004 GCA_024363595.1 Xenopus borealis | reverse complement strand
TCGCCATATCACGTCTAGACTACTGTAACTCTCTCTTAATTGGCCTTCCCCACCACAGACTGTCACCTCTCCGGTCCATAATGATCACTGCCGCAGTTGTTAGTTTTTATAAAGTATATAATTGAACTTGTAACTGCAGATAGTATGCATATAGTGTTTTTGTATGAATTTACACAAATAAAATAAATAAAGAGTTAAAAAAAAAATCCATCACACTGAACTAATCAGGTGAAAGATAAAGTACTGTCAATTCTACCGAGCATAGATCTTCTTGATTTTGATTAAGTGTTTTAACGAGTGTTTAGAATGAGAACTGTCAAAGGGTTGAAAGAGTGAAACTTTGGGTTGATTAGCATGTGTAGAGTAATTGCAGTAGCTGATAGGAGACATACACTGATAAGGTAGTTGTACAAATGTATAAGACCTTGCTTAATGTTTAGGTGCCAACATCTTTAGGAAAACTGCAGGCTGTCATGGCGAAGAAAATATCAATGATGCAGTTCTCAACCCGACAGAATTTTTTAAACCTGAAGGATTAAATTGGCCTGTGTATGGTCTGCTCCCCTCAATTAATCTCCTATAGGAGCAGGTGACTAATTTCCTCCAAATGTTTCCCCTGTAGCTAAAATGCTAATTGCCACTGAGGAAACAGTCGAGGCACAAAGTTGCCCAAAGTTTTCTCAGAAGAAAAACACTGAAAAAAAAAGAACGAAAGAAACCCCGTGAAATGTAATAGACATTTAAAGGAGAACTAAAGCTTAACTAAAGAAGCGGGCTAGAAATGTTGTACATTATATTTTGGGCTTCTGTATCAGCCCAAGGCAACCACAGTCCTTTAGCAATAAAGAGCTATGCCTCCAAAGATGCCCCAGTTGCTCCCCATCTTCTTTTCTGTTGAGTCACTGCACGTGCTCTGTGATGCTGTCAGTTGCTTAGTCTAGGGACCAACTCAAAAAAGTACCCATAAAATATATGTCACAATAAAAGGCTGATTAGTAATTAATACAGATAATAACTACATGCCAGACCAGTGCAACTACCATCATAATTTAATACTCAGCCTTGCAGCATCAGCTTATAGTACAAACCAAACTCATTTTCTGCTGGTAGAATTGCCACAACCCCTAAGCTTAGCTTCTCAACAGCTGCTCAGAGCCCACCAGGGCCGGAACTAGGGGTAGGCAGAATAGGCTTGTGCCTAGGACGCAAAGCTGGGAGAGCACCAGACAAGTACCATTTCACCTATTCACGCTGGTGCGCATGTGTGAGCCTATTCGGCACAGTGGCCTGTGAAGTTGCCTAGGGCACCTGGTCGGCCTGGCCCTGCACTGGAGCCCACTGAGCGTGTGAGCAGTGATGAGCAAATTCATTCAGCAGCCACGAATTTGCGGAAAATTTCTCATTTCCAATTTTTTTCGCAAAACTGTTGCTGAAAAATTTGCCAGGGAAAAAAAGCTTGTTGCCTTGCATTTGGAGAAAAATGTCACCATAAGAAAAAAACACCATTGACTTTAATGCATTTAGCGGAAAAATGTTGCCATAAGAAAAAATGCCCGTTGACTTTAATGCTTTGTAACAAAAAAGTTGCCATTAGAAAAAACAACCATTGACTTTAATGAATTTGGAGTGAGAAAAATTGTCACTTTGTAAAAATGGTAATAGACTTCAATGTGTTTTGCAAAATGATGTTGTTTTGCTTATCGCTACATGTGAGTGTCACAGACACTTTCCAAGATGGAAAGTGTTGAATCAGGTTTGGATAATAAGTTGAATTTTCTCAATTTTTACCTTAAAAAAAATTGAAAATTGGAATTTTCAATTCAGCCCTTAAAGGAACAGTTCAGTGTAAAAATAAAAACTGGGTAAATAGATAGGATGTGCAAAATAAAAAAATATAGTTAGTTGGCCAAAAATATAATGTATAAAGGCTGGAGTGACTGGTTGTCTAACATAATGTAATATATAAAGGCTGGAGTGAGTGGATGTCTAATATAATATTCAGAATCCAACTTCCTGCTTTTCAGCTCTCTTGTTTTCCACTGACTAGTTACCCTGGTGACCAGGCAGTAACCAATCAGAGACTTGAGGGAGGGCCACATGGGCCATAACTGTTGCTTTTGAATCTGAGCTGAATGCTGAGGATCAATTGCAAACTCACTGAACAGTTATGTCCCATGTGGCCCCCCTTCAAATCACTGACTAACTCAGAGTTAGAGAGCTGAAAAGCAGGATGAAGCAGGTCTGAATATTATATTAGACTTACAGTCACTCCAGCCTTTATATATTACATTTTTGGCTAACTAACTATATTCTTTATACTACATTCTTTATTTTGCACAGTCTGTCTATTTACCCAGTTTTTATTTTTACACTGAACTATTCCTTTAATAAATCTGCCCCTGAATGATGTGCTAAAATATGAATAACTCTAAAGCCTCTAAAAACATGAGTTTTGCGAACAATTACTAGCGTGAAAAAAAATATGAAAACCTCCAAAAGTCCAAACTGGTTAAAAGGTTAAAAAAGATCAGCACAGCTCCCATTGACTTTTATGGGACCTCTACAAATTTTAGCTGGCAAATCTTTGTATTAGAGGTTTTCATGGTTCTTACACTTGATAGATCTTAAATTTTTGACCTTCTAAGAAATATTGAAAAACCGTGAATTTTTTGAGATTTGTGGAAAAACAGATTCATTTGTTAGTATCAGGTAGAGACTTTGCAAATGTTATTACATTACTTCATTAGTCTTTACAACAAATCTTTTTAAGTTAGAATGCAAGAAAGATCAAGTTTAGGCTCTCCAGCTGATGCAATCCCAATGTGTAGAACAACCTACCAAGGCCTGATAGAATTCCCAACACATAAGCAAACAATAGGCTGTATAAATACAATAAAGTGAAATCATTTTAATCATGTCATTCATAATACTTGGCAACAACTAAAAATCCTCTAAATATTTTCGCTTAGCAGGGAAACAATTTCATTCTGGTATCTGATCCCCAGGCTTATTTCTATAAATGGCATGGGAGGTCAGCACCCAGTATTCTTCAAATGCGATAATTTTGTACAATGGATAACTCATGGTCAATTTACTATTAGCTGCAACATATATGATAAAAGTTTTTGCCAATGCACATTCCTAAATTAATATTTTTTTAGTTCTTATATTTACTTTCCTCTTTGTCAAAAAAAAAATATTAATTTTCGAAAACACACAAAATATGATTTAAATACAGACAGTAGTTGTGGCATTTCAGATATAATTTGTGTTTAAAACCACTCATAATTCACTCATAATTTTTAAATCTTTAAATACAAAAGACAATTCACAGAGAAATTGCAATCTGCAAATGTAATTTGTAATGCAGTAAGACTGCATCTCTGATTGCTAATTTAATCAGTCACCCAAAGCACTTATATGAAAAACCCCAAACAAAACAAAAATCTGTTCTGTTCAGAGTTTAATATGGTACCGCATTAGAATTTCTGTATACTTTTCAGAAAGAGAAAAAGAGACTATAGAAAGAAGCCTGGATTGTCATTGCCATTACATTACATTACAGATGTGGCCAGTGCAGAACACAAATTAAGATTTTTTTCAGAAAACAAGGGTTATTAAAATGTTCCCTCAGGTTTGGAAGATTAGAATGTCCAATAAGCAATTAGAAATTGTTTGTCCTCAAACTTATATCCTATGAAATGACATGGGTTCACTATACAAAAATCTGAAGCATTTTCAACAGTATTGGGGGCAGATTTGTTAAAATTCCATTGTAGCAAGACATGCACGGGATAAAACCTCTGGAGAGGTAAAGGTATGTGTAGGGGAACACAAAGGGTACATCCATTTCATGACATTTTGCAGAATAGAAAACACAAGCCATCCACCTAAGTTGGTGTATTTTTAATGTGGCAAAAAAAAACCTTAAAAGGGGGGGAGGGGCAAAGGAAAAATGATTTATATAGCGACAGAAAATAGCTTAAGTTGTTGGCAAGTTTGGAACCTTTACAATCAATTAATTCTTTAACTGTTTATTTTCACTTATGAAAACAAATGATGCATGCCCCAGCCTTCCTTTGTTCTTATTTGGTTATGTATATTAGTTTAAAGGGGTGGTTCAAAGTAAATTTTTACTATGCTATAGAATGGCTAATTGTAAGCATTATTTCAATTACATTTTTTCCTTCAAATTATTGCCTTCATCTTCATAAAGAGGGAGAAGGGAGGGAGAGAGAGGAGCAAACTGAGCATGCTCACCCAAGAACAAAGAGGTTTAAGCTGAAGGCAGGAAGACTAATACGGAAGCTTGTATATAAACAATAGAAGGGAAGAAATGCTGTGTTTCGTTTCAGAGCAGCATTACTTTGAGGGTTTATTGGTGCATTTATATAGGCCTTTCTCATAAAGCTTACTTAATTTTAAACTTTCTTTCTTTCTGTCCATTAAATTGTGCTTCTCGATTGATCCCCAAATAAATTATCGTCTTAAAGCCAACCATGTACTGTAGATCAAAAAGCAAACGTTATCTCAGTTAGCTAGGACGTTTCCAACCGTTTTAATTTTGAGAGAGAAGTGTGTACTCCAATGTAATGGATAATTCCTGTCTAGCTTGTTCCTACATGATGTATTATACTTCAGTTTAATGTTTTTTTATATACATTATTTTATATGTTCCATTTGTTTGTTATATATCTTGAAATGTAATTACCAGCTTTCTGCTGAAAAAAAAAATTTTTGTTTTATGTTCAGTTTTGTGCCGCTGAGGTTTTCATTTATGCATACAATTATCTTTAGGCATGTTATTGTAAATAGAAGGGATACTGTTATTATAGTGTCTTATTTAGGAATTAGCCATACAATAAATTACATCTCATTTTTTCCCCTTACATTCTAAACCCAAGACACCCCTTTCAAGATTTAGTTAATTGGTATACATATTGCCTATTACCTGAAAGCATTTCGATTTACATGAAGCCGATTTTTCATGTAATTTTTTTTCCTAACATTATTTTTTCATTGAAGATATGAAGACAAAGTATCAGAATATAAAAAGGAAACCATTATTTTAACGTGTTGTTTTCATATGCTGAGTAACAGTAATTTACTAATGGAAAGCTTTGTGACAAATATGACCCATGTTACACTGGTGCTTCTTTTTAACAAAGACACTCGACTGGTATAAAGGTCATGCAGTACCATTTATACATGGGGAATGAGAACAAAAGTAAAATTCAGTATTAGACCAGTATGCTATACATCAGTAATAGAGAGGAATTATTACAATTTTAATTTTACATTCCCTTTAAAGGGGATATAAGCAAAACTGTATAAAAGCAGGTGACCAAAGCCTTTCATTTAGACTAGAAGACGTGTCACTTCCTTGCAAGGGCAGTCAGGTAATTAAATAACCTCCCAAGAGAGGTTGTAGTGGCATAAATGGTCATATCTAGTTGCTTGCACGATAACTGCATGAAATATGAATTTAAATATATTATTTTTGAGTATAATTATAAAAAAAAGTTTCATTAAATGTTAAAAGAGAAAGAACCAAATATATTAGAAATTGACTAAGATTTTCAGCTACCCATGTAAGGATGAGCTGACTGCATTCCCCCATCTTCTGCAGGTCAGTTACTAGAAGCTTAAGGAAATTGATGTATATAGACTTTACTACCCAGTTATGTATTTTTAAAACAATATGGAAGCAAGTCAGAATAAACTACCCTTTTCACATCTAGTGCAACTTTCATATATGCCAGTCACCACCTCCATATGTATGCATGGCTGTCTATGCCATTAAAGTGACTTCTATAAACTTCTATAAACAAAACATGGTGAATATTCTGTGAAATCATCCCGTGCTTCTATTATAGAGGTTATTTCCCCAAAACAAAAGGGATTTTTAATTCTAATTTCTAATATGCTACATATTTTATTTTAATCTATCTGGACAAATAAGCCCCAACCACCACCACTTAATGTTGTCAACAAGATATTAACCCTGCTATCTTTGTGCTAGATAAATCATGCATATGTTTTCTTTGTTCATTTATTGCACCCTTTGTTTTTTTTAAAGTGATCACCAAAGACATTATTTGACTCTGCAGAAATCAAGAGTAACAAAACAAAATATAACAAAACACAACCCAAACTAGTGTAGGTCTCACACTTATCATGCATTGCAAAAAAGGCCAACGCCTCAGTTAAAAAAACGATCCTGACAAATGAACTGTGCAGTATTCCTCAGCAAAATGTTTACCAGATTGTTACAGATATAAAAAGTCTATACTTTATGTAAGAAATGGTCCAAAGGCATTTAATTTACTTATACTGGCTTAATGACATTGTTTAGTGCATGAACTAAATAGCAATTTGACTGGAACATAGAAACTAGATCCCATGGACCTTGCTCCCACAAAAATATTGATTGGTCAATCAATTGCATTGCTTTCAGAATATAATGGGGTACCTAAGTATTCCAAATTGTTAAAGCTTAAAGTATATAACGTGCTTACTGTGTGCAAGTTTATTTTAAATGTCACACTTTAAATACTCTGCCCCACTGCAAGTGGGCAGCTTCCAAATAGACCTTGTACTTTTATTATGAAGAAAAATAAAAGAGAAAACTGTCAATGACTCTCATTATGATCTGATGCGGTTAGATATAATTCAGTGCTCCACTGCAGATACATCCAAGAGAAAAAGTGGGAAAATCCACATTTGTGGTCAAAAGATAAAATATAAAGTGTAGTGAATAATTAAAAACATGGTGCCCCAGTGGGATATTAAGGCCTGACGCATTTTGGGCTGTACATCATTAATCATAGGCTCATAGGCTGGTATTTTATTATCAAGCAGCACTAACAAAGATGTGGTTGACTGATTAGTTGTAGCTACCACACAGGTATTACAGTGATTTGTATAGAAAAACTGGAACAACAACTAAAGGAAACTATGCAAAAAAAAAACATAAGAAAGCACACAAAAAAAAAAATATATATAGTGCATTATGTCAATAACACATATGAATCTGCTGATGTCCACTTAGGGACACCTAAGTTCCTTTGTGATGAAACAGAAAAATGCCCAGCGCAACCAGATCTAAGAAGCCACAGGAATCAGCCTACTCCCCAGACCCAGGATGGATTACTGTATAGTTCAATATGTATTCCTCAATGCAGGGCTGTATGTCAAACTCGAAGCAGGTCAAGATACTGTACTAAAAGGAAGCTAAACTGGTGATAGACAAACAACAATTCAACAGGCCCCATTGCATGTACAAAGTGGGATTCAAAAACATACAGTCAACTATTCTTTTGCCTTTATGTTAAATAACAGTCACAGTTTCTATATGATTTTGTGTCAACGTGTAGGTTTGTTTACTGTACAAGGACATTTTTTACTTTTGTCACTATATAGGTTTATTTATAAAAGAACTTCTATTTCAGCATCTATCAGCGCTCCCTGATATAGCACTATATTATCAAAAAGTTAAACTATTTATGGTGCCTTCATTGCTTGAAAGTATTCACATCCCCAAGATAAGAAGCTTTATTAGAATTAAAAGGATATAAAGAGAGTGTATCGATTTCTTCTGGCTTTTGCACTTATAAATACATGCAAGTTTCTGAACATGAAGACACACAGTTGGTTGAGGATCGCTGTGTTAACAAGAGCTCTTACCTCCATCCATTCACAATGGCACATATACCAGATGGCTCCATGAGAGTCAGGAGGCTTGAAATGGAGCAATCATTCAGACTACAGATGGAAGATGCAGCACGCTCCCACTTTAAATAAGGTACTCATTTATTCAAATGTATTTTGCATATATGGAACAGGTCTCGGAGGAGACTTATCTATTTTGAAATTGCAAGGAATTCTTATGGTTGATGTTCACCCAAACGCACATTTCTGCAGCCATTAGTGTAAACATCTCACAGTACGGAAGGTGAAGCATTTTAATGATGCAGTGAGTCATTTACAAGAATATTAAGCCACATGTAACATTTTTATCCCATTTCAATGAACCAATATAATGAGCATACAAATGTTTGAAACTTTTCTCTGAGTAGAAAATGTTATTTTTAAAGGTCAAGCATATTCATCCTAGCAAAAACTCAAGAAGATGAGGATTGTCATTGGATATGGTACTATACATGTGCGTTGCTGGCTTCAATGGGGTATGTCTAGCCTTAATGTACAGATCAGACAATAGCATACTGTATAACACAATGAGATTAACTGAGACTTATGTAGAAGAATTTACCTTTGTTCAAAATATACATTACATACCATTATTTAATAATGTAGTAAAGTACCCCCTATTGTAAAATATAAGGCTATTATAAGTCACTGAGGGGTTCCATTAGCACAGTAAAGCACAAGGTCAAAGGCCAAGTGCTTTTATACAAGTTATGAAACTCCATCTTCCTCATGACAATTTCTTGGAGCATTTCTGCCAATTCTTGACTGAAACTAGGACTAAATATTGATTTTAACCCTGTCCTAGAGCTAAAGTAGGGTGAGGGCACAAAGTATGCCTTGTAGATTAGTTTGTGGTCTAGCAGTGGAATATTTAGGCGTACCTATAGATTTAAATAATACATGTTTTCTAGAGGACTTATATATTTATAAGGATGTAAATGTAAATAATACATATGTGTTAAATAGGGGTTGAGGTACTTGGACTCTTTAGAGACCCAATTAGAACTGTAATAAATTGTGATTTGTATCTCTTTGTAAAGTCATCCAGACAGTGTGAACAGTATCCCTATTAGTGAAATTGAATGTAGAAAAGGATTGTGGGAAAATGCACAATGTAGATGAAAACGACCATAGAATGACTGAGATCTGAGCCACCAGCTTTTCTAGGGCTATACACTAATGCAAATCTATAACAGTACTATATCTTGTACTGCTATAGGCATCAACCATAGTTTAAGGCTTATCAAACTGAAATGTCATCATTATTTCAATAATTTCACATTAGCACTTACTATAAAGTGTTTTTGTCAGTACTATTGTTGATAGAGTGTTTCCTCCAAATATACATAGTTTACAATTCGAAAAACATCCCAATACCATCTTTTATTTACATATAGATCACATTATTACATCAAAACCCAAAAAAGAGGGGTTGTGGGTGCACGCCAAGGCTAAGTTAAAAATGGGATTTAAGTACAATGGAAGTGCTACTGATTTGGCCAATTAATCAATTAACAGTCCCCTGTCTCATACGTAAGTAATTCAGTATATATGCAAGCGCATGTATTTACAAAAACAGGGGTTTTTATTTTCAAAGTTATGATCATAAAGTTGATAAGCCACCATACCATGTCAAGTTAAATCCCATCCTGTGGTCCTTAACTTGTTTACCTCTGGTCATAGTATAAAAGGTTTGTACCTCTCTGCATAGTAGCATTACTTGGGTTTGCCTTGATGTGGTCATAACTTGTAACTAAAAAACCCTGTTTTTATAACCACATGCACTTGCATTTATACTGAATTACTTATGAGACAGGGGACCATGGAATGTGCATTGATTAACTGGCCACATAAGTAGTGCTTAATACTTAAAACACATATTAACTTAGCCTAGGAGTGCACTGACAACCCCCTTTTTTATATATTACATCCCCATCATCCCCATTTCACAATAAGTAACATTTGTCTTTTCCTAACCTGTGAATAGCACAGTGGTCTGTTCTTTCACCACGTTTTGTGATGAAAAAAAATAACCATTGAGAAACCATATATTATGCTGTAATTGCTTTAAATAGATGGCTATTAAGTATGCTTATTAATTTCTCTTGAAGAGTCTAATTATAGGTTTCCATCAAAGGAAATTAAGTTGAGGGTATAAATATCCACATTTTCAAAATCAAATACAAATATTATAGCCCTTGGTTTCACATTTAACCAGCAAGATATGTGAACATTACATTTATAAGTACAAAAATTATTGTTTTTCCTAGGATTCAACACAGTGTTTTATGTATATTTCTAAATTAGTTTTTAGCTCAAAAAATAAGCAGAAGCAATAATTATTAAAGGGAAACTGTCATGGGAAAACATTTTTTTTTAAAACGCATCAGTTAATAGTGCTGCTCTAGTAGACTTCTGCACTGAAATCCATTTCTCAAAAGAGCAAATGGATTTTTTTATATTCAGTTTTGAAATCTGACAAGCAGTTATCTTGTGTTAGGGAGCTGTTATCTGGTTACCATCTCATTGTTCTTTGTTAGGCTGCTGGGAGGGGGAAAGGGAGGGGGTGATATCACTCCAACTTGCAGTACAGCAGTAAAGAGGGATTGAAGATTATCACAGCACAAGTCACATGATCAGGGGCAGCTGGGAAATTGACAAAATGTCTAGCCCCATGTCAGATTTCAAAATGAAATATGAAAAAATCTGTTTGCTCTTTTGAGAAATGGATTTCAATGCAGAATTCTTCTAGAACAGCACTATAAACTGATGCATTTTGGAAAAAAAAAATTCCCATGACAGGATCCCTGAGGTGCATCTGGTTGCAGGACATCCAGTTTAATTAGTTCTTGTATATTTTGATAAAGACTCCACTAGTTTTTTTAATATTTGCTTTTTCTTAAGAAAAAATACATGGCTAGCTCCACTTGTTTGACAGGTTGCCAAACTAGGGCATTCATGCCAAATTTGGCTATCCAATTGGTGGATGTAATTATACACAGCTGATCCTCAGGTTAAATATCATGGGAATCCCTAAAAGCCCTTTGGCCATAGACCATCCATGCAGTCATTCACCAAGGATTTTCAGAATGACCTGATAAGATACTCACCATATTAGGTCTGGTCAGCAGTCAACATCTCCTTGGGCAGATTACATATAAAAAGCATATAAAATCATATGCCAGTCAATGTAACTTTAGGGCTATAAACCCTTGAACATTCTATTATTGCTACATTTCTAATGGAAAGTAGTGTCAATAAATATGTTTAGAATCAACAAGGGTCATTTCAACTGACAAAAATGCAACACAGCAAGAGTATCACACCTTCCACTGTTACCAGATTTGGGCAATTATTGTGGGCCATGGGCTTCAGGCAGCAGTTCATATTGTAAGCATTGGGAAATTACACATACTAAATTCTGGGATGGGAAAGACTGAAGGTTTTACTAGATTTTCTATGGCTAAACAGAAATTTGCTTATAAAATGTCTTTAATTGGAAATCCCACCTTAGGGTTACTGTTCCTAAGAATCTCAGTTATCAGTTTATTTTTTAGCACAACAATCTACTGGAAGGAGAATTGATTAGTGATGGGCGAATCTCCTGAGTTTCGCTTCGCGCGCCGTTTTTTTACGCGAATTGGCAAACATTTTCGAATTGGCGACGCGCTTCGCGTCAACTTGGCCCAGTCGTTTTCGGCACGCGTCGCATCAAAAAACGGCACGCGACTTGTTTTTTTTCTGTGAGTTTTCGCCAGCCGAAATTTCGCTGGCGTTTCGCAAATTTATTCGCCAGCGGCGAATCGCGGGAATTCGCCCATCACTAGAATTGATACATGATCTTTTTTCATTCTTTGTGTGCCAACCATGCCACTCTCCCCTCCTCTCTATCATTCTCTCCTCCCTACCATCTATCACTCTTCCCTCCCTCCTCTGCCTGCCCCTTTGGCACTTTCTCCCCAACTTTTTTCACTCTTCCCCTATTACAGTGCATGCGTGTGCAGATTCTCAGTTACATGTGTTCACATGGGGGTTTGTTTGCGTGGGGAGTCTGGTTTCCAGCCGTGCTGCTTAGGGTATCAGGTCAGCTTGGCCTGCCCTTGCTATTGAAAGAAACCTCATGTTATAGCTATAATTTTTTTTTAGGAATGCAGGTATACTTTAGCCTTTGGTGCTCAAATTATGGACAGAATATCCATTTCTGAATAGTTACTCTCGTATAGCAAATATGTGAGACATCTGGGTTAAGCCAGCAAGAAAAGCTGTTGTACTGTTTGTTTGTTTTTAATATAACTGATCAGATGGATGCTCTTTATAGTGTACCCTTTCTCTCTTGCTATCTAATAAATGTTGCTACCTCATTTCAGTGTGGCTAAGACTGAGTTAGTAATCTTGCCAGCTGCCTTTTATAGTTTTATCCGTTCCTATTTAGATGAAGACACTTATGGAAACCACATCATGCAGAGCAGTAATGAAATCTCTGCCACCTCCCCAGTGTATTCCATCCAACATTCCCCTAGAGGGAGACTAATGACATACACCTGGTATTGGACAGCATTGGGTTTTTTACACATTTGGTTTCACAATCACAGTCCCTATTAAAAGGCATCATAACACCCTTTTTTTTTTTAAAGAGATGTATTGCAGCCCTGGGGTTGGAGGTGATTAATTCATTAAATTTAATCAGTTATTTATTATACATAGTACAGATTAGACATCAGCATTTTCTATTCCTGACAAAAATTCTGAATAAAATAGCTTTATAAAATATTGTATTTTTAAATCCCTTTAAAAAGAAGAATACAATTAAACCATTGTTTCAGATGGCTTGTGTTTTATGCTTACAAGATCATTTTGGATTGGGAATAATATTTACCAAAATACTATAAATACTTCTGCAGTTAGAATTAGAGTTTTTCTGAAAAGGGTGAAGCTGTAGGCTCACAGCACAAATGGTGCTTGGATTGCAGCAGCCATACCATGAAAAACTATGACAATAAATATATCCTTTTATACAGTCCTATGCAGGTGTATCATTCTCTGTGGGAGAACCACAAAGATCAAATAAGTTATATCCTCAGCCTTGGGGGTGTTTTATCTGTGTGCTGTCCAAAGGTCTAGTTGACCCAGATATTAGTTGCAAACTTGTTACCCGTATTTATCTAATTGAACACATTATCTAATTTACAGCATTTGTCAGTCAGGTTCTGGAAAACTAGTCTGTAAGGGCCGGTACACAAGGGCGTTTTGGACCTGCGCTCCCCTGTGTTGCATTTGGCTGCGCTCAGCCGCAGGGGAGCGCAGGTCTAGACGCACCTCATTTTGTTCAATGAGGTTGTACCCACGAGACGAGTGTAAGCGCCCAACGCAGATTCAGACGCAACATGCTGCATTTTTCCTGCGTTTGGCGCCTACATGCGTTCGTGTGAGTACAGACCCATTGAAAATAATTGAGTGCGTCTATACCTGCGCTCCCCTGCGGCTGAACGCAGCAAAACGGAACGCAGGGGAGCGCAGGTAAAAACGCCCGTGTGTAAGGGCCCTTAAGCAGTCATATTGTGTAAAAAGGCTGTGCCCAGTGCATTAAAGTCTTTTAAATATAGAAGGATTGTGCTTAAAAAAGTAGTGTTTTCAAATGATTTATTGAACATTTCTGCAAAAAATCCTACTAGTCCCACCCATCCATTCCACTTCCTGCTGCCCCCCTTTCCAGGTTGTGAAGCCAGCGGCACTCAGTCCACTGCACTGTAGGATAGGAACCAATCACTTGTCCTGTATTCTCTGCAGGAAGAGGAGGATCTGAAAGGTTACTGCTTTTTTATTGCTGGGCCACCCAAGAGCAGTTCCTGCCACCTGACTATTAGCAGCCCTGGCCATAGCACTAGATGCACTGTTATAGCATTCAATTTTAGTAAGACTTTGTATTCTTCTCCAGCAAAGGTTAAGCCTTAATTAAAGTGCCATTGTGTCAGTTATAATATAATGTAGCAACTGTTTATTTCCATTTTAGAGAGTAAGCAACTTTGATACGATGACTGCAAAGCGTAGTGATCATTGGTAGATATAAATGGTAATTACACATGATTATTATAATACTGTGGATAGTGAAACCAGATGTTCGGTTTAAGAGGACATTTGTGAAATGGAAACACAATGCATACTGCAGCGCCTCTCTAAAATAAAGACAGTCCCACATTATATGAATTTTTCACAGGTGTCCACAGAATGGGGCCCTGTGCTATTACTCCAGCTATTGGGTGGCCAGAGCTCCCGTTTCATGCAGGGGGCTTAGAAAATCTTCCGCATATGATTAAACTGTTTTCTATGGAGCATTATACAGGTATGGGACCTGTTATCTGGAGACCCATTATCCAGAAAGTTCCGAATTACGGAAAGGCCGTCTTCCATAGACTCCATTATAATGATATAATCCAAAATTTTAAAAATGATTACCTTTTTCTCTGTAATAATAAAACAGTAGCTTGTTATTGATCCCAAACCAGCCTATTGAGTTTATTTAATGTTTACATGATTTTCTAGTAGTCTTAAGGTGTGAAGATCCAAAGTACCCAGGTCCCAATGATTCTGGATAATAGGTCCCATACCTGTACGATCATTTATGTTTGTTTATGTTATATTAAAGTGGAGGTAAAAACTGTGCCTGTTGCTTTAATAATATATATAAATGGATAAACTCCTCTATAGATGTAACACTTGTAACAAAAAAAAGCACAAACATTGTACCATCCTTCCTCACACTTTCAGCGGATCAGGCAAATATTTATTGAGTTATTTCAATCAGTGCTGCACGGAGCGATCTACCTTGTTCCTCTTGATATCTCTATTTGAATGAAATAGATTTGCTTTTGTTCAATAGTGCAATGCCCATGATGACTAGAGAATGGCATAATGCCAAAATGAAACAGCTCCTAATTTTCAGAGTAGGCCAATGGCTAATTACAACAGACTGCAGGTGTGAGGAGAGAAGCTCAAAGTAATCAATAGCAGTAATTAATCTGCTAGACTGGAGCTAAAGAGCTAACAGCTGGGCATCAAAAATGGACACATGCAATAAGACCAGCCATAATTACATCTTTAAATATTGAATCTCCATAGCAACAGTTAGGTAACCATGTAAAGGCCTGAAACAGCAATTTGGGAAGAAGAATGCAGCATGGTTAGGACCTTGTTTCCCAATCAACCCTATTAATATACTAAAATGGGAATTAGGATCCTTGTCCACTATGGGCAACTGCATTATATTCTGAAATTAATTCAGTGTTGCAAAGACACTGGACTATTAACATATACTTTATTGAATGTTGTAGGCATACATTTGGTAAAGATGTGTGTTATTTGTATAATTGAAACTTACTTTACTTCAAATATTCCAATTTAAATCAATACACACCAATAACGTGTGAATACCTGCAACCTAACACATACTGGATTTCATTAAAGACCTTTTTAAAAAGGAAGCCTTATTTCTAATGTGCAGAGATTTCAGCACAACATAAAATCACATGGCCTGCTGGCTAATGGAAAACCACAACTTAAAATAGCATTTTGAGGGTCTAGTACATTCCTGTGTCAGGTTGATAGGCAAAAGCTATTCTTACATAGGTCCCTTCCCTTTCAAAATGTAATAGTGAGGGCTTTTTATTTTATACTACAGTAATAAGCAATGGTTTGGCTTTTTCCAGTCCTTGAAGTCCCTTACATTATTAAGCCTGAGTAAAAGATCTGTAGCAGGAACCTTTGTTGTTGTCCATAAGCCTTAGGCAATACCTTGGGAAATTAGCTTTTCTATATTATTAAGAAGTGTAAATCAAACTGTAAAATGCATTGCGTGATCTCTAAAGATCCTGAAATAGAAGGAAATAAATTAAACAAAACAGGCAAATTAGAATTTATATTTTTTTGCATCATACCAGCATTCCTTTGCACTGTATAGTAACAATAAGGAGTACAGTCAAGATAAGGAAATAACTGATTCAAATGAAGAATGTTTTATAGACTATTATATGAAGAAAATTAATAAAGTTTAGTATATAAACCAGAATAACATAACAAAATTTGGAAGCATTATAAAAGCATATTATCCTCCATAATTGAATGAGTGAATTTTAATTTTATATATCATTAATTGATGTTCTCTAAACTAATAATTGGTTAGTAAATGTAACTTAAACTATACATTTAACTAAGTGAAAGAAACAAATGAAAAAAGCAGCTAATAAAACAAACTGAATCCACAGATTGTGCCCCTATTTACATCTGGATTAAGGGCTGGATTAGATTGGAAAGTATTGTTTCAGTAAAAGCCTTGAAAGTGCACTAGATTTTTCCCATAAGCAATTTTTTAAAGTGCATCCTACTTTCAT
>CM044442.1:82291416-82305988 GCA_024363595.1 Xenopus borealis | reverse complement strand
CATGCTGCCAGTTTATCCATTTTTACACACAACCTGGCAAACCCTGTCTAGTTGTTAGAACAGGTCAATTGTCTTCCTACACAGAACTCATTGCAGGTAATACATTTTTTCAAAACTTTATCTGGGTAGTCGGTTCTTCTCAGAGAGATATAAAATGCAGGTCTAAGACAAGTAACATGGTGTAAAGCATGAAAAAGGTATCATTCAGGCAACAGCTGCAGCCACAGAGTATTCAGGTTATAGTATCCAAGAAAAAGCTTATCACACGTATCATCCACTCTAGTTAGACTTTCTGTATCTGCTGATATAAAGTAATGAAATATGTGTGGAGTGTAGCTTTTCAGCACACAGATTCACTTAAAAGCATACATCTAATCCAAAGTAATTGATCTAGAAATATTCACTGTTGCACTCAGGAGGCCAAAAGCACATCTTGTTTAATGGAAAAATTGTTCTCCATCAAAACTGTCATTCTTTGTTATTATCACAATGGATTCCTTATGGATTTTTTTACAATTATTGTGATGCTTAATTTAAAGTTAAGTTTGGGCTTGTTGTTATCCAACAAGAAGATTTCTAGATCTGGCACTTACTTCATTCTTGGGAAAAACTCACACTGGTCTTCTGACAGATGCAGAATACGTTTGTTAATTATTACATCTTTAAATTGTTGCCAGACAAAAGGAAGAACATTTTAGGTATCCCACTGTCTGTAGCTAAGCCAAAGAGTGGGCAAATTAACACATCATTAAATCCAGCAGCTGGCTTGAAAGCATTTTTGAAGAACTGTCCAGAACTGCCTTCATGCAAGTTTTCTGCAGTAATTAATTCCTGAATATTCTACCTAAAAAATTGTTTGTCAAATTTAGCATTGGTTCCGAGACTTTTCTTGCATTAGTTATTTGTATACATTATTAAAGACTTAGGGGCAGATTTACTAAATTCACATGAAGGATTCAAAGTTCGATCGAATTTTCAAAACGATTCGAATTCTCAATTTTTGAAGACCACTTCGACCAGTGAACTTTGAAAATTCGATCGAATCAAATTATTCGAATAAAAATCTATTTGAATATTCGACTATTCGAAAGTCAAATTTCTTCCCCTTTAAATTTTTATTCGACTGCCTAGTTCGCCAGATCAAAGCTATCAAATCGGGTTTCATTATTTTTGATTGAATAAAAAATTTGATTGAATGGTTAAAATCATTCGAATCAATAGATTTTATCGATCGTTCAACCGATCGAATTGCGGTAAAAATTCTTCGCATTCGAATTTGAAGGATCGAATTTGAATATTCGACCAATCGTATAGATCCTATGATCGAAATTCGATCGAATTCGATTGAACTTCGATCTATTCACGTGAATTTAGTACATCGGCCCCTTAAAGTTCTTCAAAATCAGGAAGTGACAGGTTTTCCTATTCTTGTATAGTGTCAGAGATAATGAAATCATGGATATTTTGTGATTAAACCAATATATGTTCAGCACAAGCCCTATTCATGGTCTTCATGTTTAAAAGGGGTTCATACTGTTTAACAAGGAACTGAGATATCGCATTACATACAGAAAAGTACATACATCATGAGCCTCAGCAAAGTTGATGGAGGCTTCTGTTTTTGCACAGGGCGTTTGGTATGTTATGTATAAAGCATTAGCTGATCATTGTTTTGCTTTTACACATGATATAACAGCTTCTTTCTAATCTGTGGAGTTATATGAAATAAAAATAACTATTAAACACCCCTTTTCCTTGTGTTTACAGATAAGCAGTGTGAGTGTACTGGTAATCTGAAAAATACATATTCTCCTCTTCTCATAATTGCCTGCAAGATCTAGGAAACTAGGAATCTTGGAAACTGGAACTGAAAATAGAAACAAGGTGTTCTGGATTAACTCCTCAACACAAGCAGACATGTTCCAAAGCAAGGGCGTAACTACAGAGGTTACAGTTGGGCCCAGGGCTGTAGGGAGCCCAGTAAGACCCATATAATGAACAGTTTAATATAATCAATTTCAGTCTTGGTAGAATAGGTCCTAAACTGAATTTGGGACTGAGTAGCATCTAGCTATGCCACTGGTCCAAAGAATAAAACGTATGCATTATGATATTGGACTATAAGAATATTATGATTACCTTGCTTCATTTGCTTGCTAGAGTAGTTTTTACAGTTCAGCATTAAGCCTCACATTTTCATATTTGACAGGACACAGGTCTACTTAGATTTATGTGTAAGTCATTCCTTCTAATTATCCACTGGTGGCAAATGAATTCAAGCTCTTTACACTGTCAATAAAAAATGCCAGGGGGTACCTTCTCTCTGAGAAAAATCCTTCACTTGTTATTCTGTAGACTGATAAGGAAATCTATCATAAGGGAACAGATGTGTATATCTATCTTTGTGTAAATATTTGTTTTTGCTTCTGGTTTTGCACTGCACCAGTTCAGAGCAGATGTATTATGAAAGCCTTTTGGCATCAATGTTTGCAGTTATTCTTTGCAGAGCACATGCTGCTATTTATCAAATTTGATGGAAGATTGTGCATTCTTTTTAATTCATGCAAAGCTTGCATTTTATTTTTTTATGTCTTGAAATATGTTATTGTGACTAAAGCTTCAAGCTTAACATATTATGAAATTATGTTTTGGTATTTTTGTGGTGTATAAGCATCATCCTGTTGGTCTTGGGACTTTTGCACCACCTTTTACCATTTAGCCTTAACATTTATGCAAACAAATTCTACAGCAGTCTTAGCTTCAGTCTCATGCAGCTTGCTGGTCTTGCTTCAATAGCTATCCGATATATATAGAAATCACATTTTTTGTTTTTGTTCTTTGCTTTGGTCCATACATTGTATGTATAGCCCTTATATAGCCTTGTAAAAAGGTTTTTACAACAGTTGCATAATAGCACATGGCTTTGTCGCAATACCGTTTCAAAGTTGGAGCTTCAGTGTCATGCAACTAATGAATATCTTTATATAATAATAATAATAATATATTTGTGCTTCTTAATCACAATCAAGAACCAATCTTCAACCACTGGGCAAATATATGTCTAAAAAACACTTATATACTGAATATTTTGCTTGACTACCTAAAGAATGGAAAATTATTAATAAATCATACAAAATATAACATCACAGTAACTGTTGTGTCTACATGTATCTATTACACATGTCTGTATTAAATAGTATATTAAATTAAATGTCTACTAGTCAATTTCAAGTTCTCTAAAGTAGTAGTCAAGAAGGTAAAATAGAAAAATGAGAAATTGATTGCATCATTTGCAAAGACCAATCCTCAAATATTTGCTAATAAAAGCAAATAAAGTGTCTGGATTTGGGAAAATGTATGTACTGTATTTTAATTAAAGGGAACTCTAAAAAGGCAAATGCTTTTCATTAAATATTTACATAAGAGGAGGCAGTGTTACAAGACACAACATTTTACTTCAAAAACAAAGTCTTGATGGTGCTAATTGTACACGATAAAAAAAAAACAATCTAAAGTATCCTTCAAAAGGTGTGGTTGTCAATTATACATTTTCGAATTGGACTAATACAGGGTCAGAGGTAATTGCTGATTGGTTGCCATAAATTACTGCACTATGGTTAATCTGCCCAGTGTTAGCAAGTGATCTCCAGTGTTTCAGGTCAAATCATTTTCAATTAACTTTACTAGCTTTATCAACTCAACTGAATACATCTTTTTTTAAAATGTATTACATAGCTGTCGGCTGATTGACGCATGATCACTTGACATCAGTATACTATTGCCCACCATGCATTTAACTGATATTGTGTCAGTCTCTTATCAAAAATATTTATTAAAGGGATACGGTCATGGGAAAAGCTGTTTTTTTCAAAACACATAAGTTAATAGTGCTGCTCCAGTAGACCTCTGCACTGAAATCCAATTCTCAAAAGATCAGATTTTGTTATATACAATTTTGAAATCTGACATGGGGCTAGACATATTGTCAGTTTCCCAACTGTCATGTGATTTGTGCCTGCACTTTAGGATGGAACTACTTTCTGGCAGGCTGTTATTTCGCTTACTAATGTAATTGAATTTGTCTCAGTGGGACTTGACTTTTACTATTGAGTGTTGTTCTTAGATCTGCCAGGGAGCTGTTATCTTCTGTTAGGGAGCTGCTATCTGGTTATCTTCCCATCATTCTGTTGTTAGCCTGCTGGGGAAGGGGGAAAGGAGGAGGTGATATCACTCCAACTTGCAGCACAGCAGTAAAGAGTGTTTGAAATGGGAAACTGACAATATGTCTAGCCCCATGTCACATTTCAAAATTGAATATAAAAAAAAAAATGTTTGCTCTTTTGAAAAATGGATTTCAGTGCAGCACTATTAAATGATGCATTTTGAAAAAAACAAGTTTTGCAATGACAGGATCCCTTTAACACTATTACTTTGCTGTCCAATATAATAGAGTTTTAAAAACTGGGTTTTTAATTTTGAGTTTCATTGTTCTCTTTTTTTAATGTGAATTTAGAAGCTTTTTATTAAATCTTGAAATTCCCTTTTTTCAATCAGTTAGTCTGATATGCAATTTAAAGCACATAAATCAATGTTCCACCTGCAAGCCCTCCAATATCAACTGCTTTATGTTTAGACCATATTCATTAGCTGAATAGATCCATCCACACCTGCTTTCTCCTTAATTAACTATCTAATCACAGCAGATACAGCTACTCATTTCCTGTACTCATAGGAAGAGCATTTAAGTTTGATGGAAAAACAAGGTTTACACCATATGAATAGAGAAAATGTGAAAACATGTGTTGAACATGTTAACTAACAATGTGAATATAGGCAATACCACAAACCAACCTGCACCCATAGGTTGAAAAACAAATAAATATGTGCAAAATAGCAGGTAAAATATGTTTTCTGAACAGGTGGAATGAAAGGTGGAAAGTTAATTACTTACAGAGCTGCCTATTATCCAAACCAATCGGCATAAAGAGATATATATTAATACAAACTAGATAATAGGCTCTAAAACTAAATTCCAAATTAATCTTTATCAATAAATATACACTTTGTTGAGATTAAAACATGATTAATTCCTGTTAAATGGCATTTTCTCAAGCACAATGTTATATTGAAATTTTACTCAAATGTTTATCAAAAACTTCAGATGTTCAGAGTTGTAGGACATTGTGGGGGTTATTTATCGAAATCCAAAAAGTTCTCACTATATAATAAATTTTTCCGAAAATCTCTTGTGCTGGAAGAAAATCAATATTGGATTTGTTGCTGAAACCTGCGACTCTTTTGGATTTGACGCCTGAAAAAACAAATAAATCAGGATATAAACGGGACATCTGCCATTGACTTCTACATGTACTTTTTTATTTGGACTTTTAACACCATCCGGGTTTTATTTTTATGAAGAAAATTGTGATTTTCCACTTTAAAAGTATGACCAGAAAAAATTGTACTTTAATTTAAAAAAAAAAACCTGTATATCACGTGACATGTCAATATTTAAAACTTTTTTAATACTGACATTCATCCATTGCAAGCACGGTTAAATTTCTTGTTGTTTTGGTTCCCACGGCATGGGAAAGGGGGTTCTGCTAGTTGTTAGAAATTCCCCCAAGCTGCTTTTCTACTTAATGCTCTGTGTGTGTGACAGTGAAGAGGTTGGAAAGCAGGCAGGGGGATTTAGTATGAAGGGGGATGCAGTGTGAATCTGACCATTTATGCATTTTAGTTATACCATTGCATATGCCAGATGACTATTTAATGTATTTATAACCTTTCTGTACCTCTCTTCCTCTAGCAAATGTTTTCATGAGGTCCAAATAGATGAAAATGACCTGAACCTTGCATATATTGGGTATCAAAAGAGCAGCAGATCCAGCCAGGCAGGAAGAGTGTTGGATAACAGTTATGAAATAATTGAGTAGTTATTTATATAACTTACCACTTTTAGAGAACAAATTCTGTTGAGTCCTCTGTATTTATATATTCAGCCATTTGCTTAGGTTAATATTGTAAATGATTGGTATGATGCTGTATGTCTAAGGTATAGATTCTTAAACTGTGGGTCTACCAAACTTAGTGGGCCAAAGCAGTTGAAGGCTGGCCAAGCCTAAAAGCCAAATATGCTGACATGTAAGGTGAAAGCTTAATTATATTTCAGACATACTTGGAAACCAGCTTTAAGTTAGGGTGAGATTCATGGTAATTGGTAATTCACTATCCTATATATTTCTGGAACTGACTGATAACACAGTATTGTCTGAAATATAAGGGACTCTGATGAAATGTTGAACCACAAAGGCAGGCGTAAACTTAAAATGTAACAAAAGGCCCTTTTCTAAGGAATACATTGTTTGAAATGTTATTTTTGTTTCCTCATAGACAACAATATAAAAATGCTAATGTTTTTAAAAGCCCTTTTTTATCTGCAACACCTTGTATAGAAAAAAATTGCTATATACTTATAATGTGACCTAAATGACAAATAACAGTTCTGCCTCATGACCGTGGCTGGAAAGAAAATAAAAAGGGTAGCAGCTTCTATTACATATAATTGCATAATACCGTATTAGCAATATAAATAAAAACGGAAAGAGATTGTAATAAATAAATACAGATAAATGTAAATAACTATATGTAATATATAAGTAATTCAGAAAGGTCAAAATGAATGAGCTGAGGAAAGTGAAGACGAGTGGAATATTTCAATTATGAGGGTAGACTTTCAAGGTTGCTTTTCGCTGGAGAAAATGAGGCGGCTTGAATACTCTCTACAAGTACATTAGAGAGCATTATAGACAAATAGAGGGAATCTTTTTTTCCCATAGGAAATATTAACACACTAGAGGGCATCCCTTTAGACTAGCTTAGAGGAACAAAACTTTTGTTTGAAGCAGCGCAAGTCATTCTTCAAGGTGAGGACAATGAGGTTGTGGACCGCACTACCTGGTAATGTTATTATGTCCGATTCTATTGTCTTTAAGAGTGTCTTGGATTCATTCTTGGACAAGCATAATGCCCAAGGCTTTAATGATGTGAAACCCCACATTCACTATGTAATTATCCAGTACATATTTTGAAAATATGATAATGTATGTCTGTATTTGTATTTGAAACTTTGATAGTGTATTTTTCTTCATTTCTGTGTAGGTGTATACACAATCTATCTTTCTCTCTTTCTCCTACCAAATAAACCCTTTGAGGGTGGCAAGATCAAATGAATTGACATAATACAGTAAATATTATTTTAACTGATGCAAAATTCTTAATGAAAAGATTTGTCAAATCATAGCTGCCTGATAATCTGAATTACTGGCAAAAACAATTAATTTCAGAATGTATAGAAAACATTTAAATTCGTGTGCATACTAATTGTAACTTCACAGCATTATCTAGACTTTATTGAACATAATCACTGTTTCTAAATATAAGCAAAGAATTAAAGTATTGAGGCACATTTGCATACTTTAGAAACTTGAGGCATTGCACATTTGTGTTTTTTTTTCCCACTTTTGTGCTTTTTGAGCATTAGTTTATTCATTTTAGTTCTGTATTGCAGGGGATGATGCTTCTTTTCAAGAGAATGTACATGATGATTCGCAAGAATTCTTCAGCTAGAGATTATCTTAGAAGTACTGAAGAAGAGAATATTTATACATCTGTTCACTGGAATATTGGCACTTTTGCTGTGAAAAAAAGCTTTATGCAGGAGCATGCAATGGTGCTTTGTTTGGAGAGAGTAGCCAGACAGTCTAAGGGACAGAGTTGGAACCTCTAAAGATAGAATGTTGCTGCTTCTACAGAACTATAACATATTCCCACTGAAGAAATATTTGGGCTTTTGTAAGAAAGAGTATCTGACTTTGTTATACTGAAGTTATTGTAGAAACTTCAACAAGAAATGTGGCATGAGAGACAGTTAAGACAATATTGCTGTGGTTCTAGCAAGCATCAGAATAAATATGAAAGGCAAAGGGTTGAGGCAGGATGACAGGTATCAGATTCAAGGTCCAAGGGAATATCAAGATGGGAAGGAAATTGTAAAATCCAATATCCAGGCAGGGGTCGGAATCCAGAGATTAAGCAGAAGGCACATGCAGGGCTTGTACAGATGCCTACTTATAGTAGAGAAGAACTTCAGTACCATTAGTCCGTACATCTGTCAGCAACTTAAAACAGGGTTTATAAAACCAGAGAGGGGCTATGAGAGGTTGAAGATAACATTATTTACCAGTCAGTTAAAAAGTAAGCTTGGGTATTAATAAAGCTGGAAGATGAGCAAGTTACTCCTTCAAGGAAACTAGGGAAAAGAAAACAAAATGAAAATAATATCATCTTACTGTAGGCAGCCATTTCTATAGCTGTTGATACACCAGATATATCGTTTGATGCATGAATTTCATTTTGCCCGACAACATTTCATATTAACACATGGTATTTAGCAATCTGTATATGGGTATGTTGTTTTTGGTGGCTTCCTCTTGCAATGCTGTCATGCCTACCATTATCATTCAGTGTTCCCCTGATGGTGGCCTTTAGCACCTTAGAAGTTAGAGTGGGGTTCATTGAGATCTCCTGGAGTATTACATGCTTTATTCTTGATGTGATCTTTGTTAGTCGACCATTCCTTGAGATGGTAATAGTAATGTTGTTTTGCCTCTATTATCAGCCTGACTGCCAGGACTGGTGGAATCCAAACGCTTTACAAATTGTTTTGTAATCTTTTCCAGCCAGGTGAGGACCCCTTAAATTCCCTTTCTTCGAGTCATGATGCACTTTCCCAAACCTGTGTTGTTAAGATCAGACTTTCTTTTTTTTTTTAAATGAGGCAGGACCTCCCGCACTCACTTAGATTGAGATCAGCAAGATATGTGTGTATCTTGGGTCTCAAGCTAAAGAAGACCCTTAAAGCTTTGTTAACATGAATATGAAAGAAACTTTGTTTAATTCTACCCAGGCCCCCTGCAGTCTAACTTTCTCTGTATCAAACCCTTAAGTTCTAACTCCAGAAAATAATTTTCTCCAGAAATGTAGTAATTATTTAGTCTTAAATAGTTGTTGTATCTTGGGCTCTCTCTTTCCAACCATCATTTGTACTGGGGGTACTGTATATATCTATGGCTGAAAACGTTCATTTCTTACATTCACCTGAGAAAAATCTATGTTTGTAGAATGTATTCACTGCTGACATCCACCTGTGCGATTCAGCAAATACTCTGCATTATTACTCATACCAATATATGACATTCCAAAAACACTTTAATGGACACTTTCGTCGCAAAGCAGCTGATCAAGAGATACAATAGGACAACAAGAATGGAAAACTTGTTCTTGATGCAGAGCATAAACCCCTGCAGTAGGAATATAAACAGAATGGCTGAAAACATAATTTTGGCAAACTGAATACTCTCATCACTTAGCCTTGCTCATAACAACACACAGAGGAGTACTTTGTAGCCAGGGGTAATAGCTGGGCCAATAAACTGGCACTTATATTTAGGAAGATTAATTACCCTATTAAAACCTGAGACTTTACTAAGAGTCATTGTATAAACCTTTTAACTAACAACAATCCAAACGTGCATTGTTTTTCATGAAGTAAAAATTCACTTGCAAACCCTGGTACACTGCCATGAAAATATGCAATTCTGTTTTTTAATAGAAGAATAGCTTGTGGTAGGATAGTCTTACAAAAACAGCATTTATTAGAAGTAAATATATGTTTTTTGTTCCACTTCTTCCCTATACTTCATAATTCCCAGGTATACTGTAAATTGCTATATAGCCTACAAAAACTATTGCTGTTGCTTTAATAAATACACCTTTTCTTCCTAAAAATAATTGGGATAAATACATCTTTTTATTTTCATAGATTGCTAACAGAAACAAGATGCTTATTAAAGTGTATTCCCATAAATTTAAAAAAAAAACAACGTAATGTTGGAAAATATATTTCATCTAGTCTTTTAAAAGAATGTATGTGATAATGCGAATTTGAAGTCTCCTTTTATTATGACTATGATGAGAACAACCTTTTACAGAATTTGCACTCTCTATATTTAAGTGAAATCGTCTTGTATACTAATATGTTCCAGGATCTGATTGAAAACAGAAATTTATTTTGCAAAGTTCCCGAGGGTCCTCCATTGGCTACCATTCTCTGCAAAAGCAAAATTAAAAAGTATCCTTCTTTTTAAGGTCACCCATGAACATTTTTTTTCTTATCTTTGCTTTTCTGTATATTATCAACTCTCTTCATTGTGTCTTCATCCTTGCATTTATCAGAAATGTATTGGATGCATTTGGCTACATGTTGCTACTCAAAATGTTTAACATAAGGTTGAAAAAAAGAGACATATCCATGAAATTCAAGCTTTTATGTCTATAGAAAATCTGCCTAACTGCTAGCTGATCGAAAGGAGGACACAAAACCCTTCTGAAACCTCTACAATGTAATAAGATCATATTTGTTTTTAAATATGATAAAGAATAGGAGCCACAGAGTGAGACAGCAAGTAGATTCTCTTCCCTGGCTGTATGCTGATCAGAAATCCCTGCACTCTATAACGGCAAAACTGGTCAGTAGTTAGGAATTGATCAGCAGCAACATTTGGTGTTATTTGAACCCCTGTCTACAGGATGTTTCATGAAAGTGGACATTTTAGATGAGAAAGGTCTCAGGATTCTTCTTGGTTTGGATCAAGGTGAGTCATTGAAACAATTTACATTGTCATAAAAACACATGTGCAATTATTGGATAATGAACTGATAAAAAATTTTAATTGGCCCTTTTATGTAGATTATGAGATGATGAATTGAAGTATGCTTTTGGGATTATAAAATGTTAGTGGGTCAAGTGTGCTGTAGATTATGGAATGATAAATGACAAGATGAAAGTCTTAGGGTATTATAATTAATTGAAAATTCCTAATTAAATGTAACCATTTACAAGTAATTACATTGATATAAACTGTAGATTATGTAGCGAATAATGTACTCCGATGAGTTCTATGACCATATAAAAGCATGAGGCCAAATGCTTTATTGCAGGTCATGGAACTCCATGGTGACTTCTAATATCCTCATATTTTAAAACAGGGGGTACATTACTTATAATACACAAGATTCAGTGAGTTGTGATAGAACTTACATCACTTAGCACAGGATATAATTTACGTCATTAACCTCCATTATTAGTGTAAACTTAACTTTCTGTAATTTCTGTAATTTGGTTCTTCATACTAGAAAAACATTAAGGGTCAGATTTACTAATGGTCGAATTTTGAAGTGAAAAAACTTAGAAATTCGACCATCAAATCTTTTTGGGGGGGGTCATTTTTGAAGACAGGAGTATTTGATCAGATAAAAATCATTCAAATCTTTCGATTGCATAGTTCGAACGATTTTGTGCAAAATCCTTCCAATTTGGCAGCTTTAATAGTCGAATTCAAAGGATTTTTAAAGGGCCAGTACTTCAAAATTAGAAAATTTAAATTTTCGATTTTTTCAATTCAAATCGAATTTGGGCTATTTGATAGTCGAAGTACCCCAGAATTACTTGAAATTCAAATTTTCACTTCAACCCTTAGTAAATGTGCCCCTAAATAAACCCAAGAGGCTGGTTTTGTTTCCAATAAGGATTAATTATACAGTATATTAGTTTGGATCAAGTACAATGTACTGTTTTAATTATTACAGAGAAAAGGGAAATCAATTTTAAAAATCCGTATTATTTGATTATAATGGAGTCTATGGGAGACAGCCTTTTTGTAATCCAGAGCTTTCTGGATAACAAGTTTCCGGATAAGGGATACCATACCAGTACTATAAAATATAATGCTCTGGCATGGTAGACATTTAGGAGAGTAATATAGGAGTTTATCTTAAGAAAAACATCAGTTATTTTCCAGTTTTTTATAATGCATTTCAATATTTTTGTATCTTCTCAACATCTTTTGGTCAGGGACCACTATTCTACTGGATTCTACTCTATCCTAATGCATTCTTTTAATTTTTTTAACTTAAATATGATCATACTTTTCACAACATTACCCACGGATTCAAACATTAGTTACCCTTTTCTATGTACATCAGGTTTTGTATGCAGAGCGCATTTTGGTGCAAGGTTATAAAGCTTTGAAGGCTACTGTGATATTTTAGAGCTTAGACAATGGAGGACATTAAAGCATTGACTTCATACAAATGTCCCTTCCAGTAACAGCAACATAGACCATATTTGATTTTCCATACTGTAGCTTAAAAAAAAAAGATCTCTTTGGTAAAGAAAACATTTACTTGGCTCTCTTACTGCCTTTCCAATTGCACTTGGGCAAAGTTGGGCCCTAAATTTTGCACCAATGTCCATATGTGCTACAACACTGCTATCCTTTTGGCAAATATCCATGTTAGGGTCAGACTGGGGGGCCCGAAGCCCACTGGGACTACTGTCCAGGGCCCCCTCCGGCCCCCCTGTTCCCCTCAGACCCCCCTGCCCCCCTACCATGATGCGGCTGCGTGAGGGAGCCGCTCGAGTGTCCGCTTGTAAGGCGCTGCACACGTGGCTTGAAACGAGCTGCTTGCCGTGCGAGTATGAATGGTGCTGTGTGCATAATTTGATCAGGAGAGGGTCTGGCCCGACAGGGCCCACCGGGTTTTTTCCCGGTGTCCTGCCGAGTCAGTCCGACACTGATCCATGTTAACTAAATGACAAGTACAATACACCAAATTGCATCACATATTCATCTTTATATAATGCATATATAGGCATATTCCTGTCTTTCTGATAAAATCCCTTATAATAATAAAGAACAAACTTGCCACAGAGGTAGTGGAATATTATGAGCAACTACTTATAGCGGCACAGTTATTTAGTTACAAGGTTATTTTCGTAAAATATCAAAGCAATATTTGTTACCAGTAAATCATATTGTACAACAGTATTATTTAAAGGACATTATATTATTACAGGTATGGAATCCGTTATTCGGAAACCCGCTATCCAGAAAGTTCCAAATTTCAGAAAGGCCGTCATCCATAGACTCCAATATAATAAATGTATCAAAAAAAAATTTCTCTCTGTAAAATTAAAAAAACTGTACCTTGTACTTGATCCAAACTAAGATATAATTAATCCTTATTGGAAACAAAACCAGCCTCTTGGGTTTATTTAATGTTTTCATGATTTTTTAGTAGACTTAAGGTATGAAGATCCAAATTACGGAAAGATCCCTTATCCGAAAAAACCCGAGCAGGTCCTGAGCATTCTGGATAACATATCCCATACCTGTATTAGTATTAATATTAGTATCATGATGATGTGTGTGTTATAAACTCATTTCAGATAGTTGGCCAGAAATAAAGACTTTTTACAAGTACTTTCTATTTTCTATTTGTGATTGTTTTTCTAATTAAAAAAAACTAAAAGATTTGAGATTTATTAAACCCTGATGGTGTTAAAAGTCCATATAAAAAGGTACTCAAATCAGACCTGCCAGGTTCATATAGAAGTCAATGGCAGATGTCCCATTACATTTTCAAGATATCCTGATTTGTGCTGGGTTTCGTTCAATAATCCAAAGATTTCATAGTTTTGGGTGTCAAAACCGAAGAAGATGCAGGTTTCGGACATAAAATCAGAAAAATCTGTTTTCTGCAACAAATTTTCAGAAAATAGTGAAAACATTTTAGATAAATAACCCCCTATAACTTGTGTAACGCAATCCCATGCTTTCCCTTAATTAAGTATCCATTGTCTACAAGCTTGCATAGAAATGAAATAGTTACAGTAAATAGAAAAAAAAAGTATGAAAGTTGCGTTAACGCCTACAACTACAACACTTTATTGAGAAAATCACATTATGTTTCATGACTTATGCTCTTTATCAAGTATCAAGTAGGCACCAAGCTGTTTCTTTGATCTGTGCATCTTACTGCATTCTGCAAGATATATTTATTTTAATATATTGTTTTTGGTAAACTTTGCTGATATTGTTTTTGGTAAAGCTTTTCAATATTGTGATCAATGGACAAGAGTTAGGGACACATTTACTAAGGGTCGAAGTGAATTTTCAAATAAAATTTTAGTTTTTAAAATTCTAATTTTGAAGTAATTTTGGGCTACTTCGACTATCGATTAGCCCAAAATTCTAATTTCGAAGTACTGGCCCTTTAAAAAATTTTGAATTCGACTATTCCCCACCTTAAAGCTGCTGAATTGCCATTTTAGCCTATGGGGGACCTCCAGGAAGCTTTCCTGTAAATTTTTCTAAGTCCTGAAAAAAAAATCATTCAAATTATTTGATCAGAATGGTGTGATCGTTCGATTAGAAAGATTTAAAAAAATTTTAAAGTCGCAATTTGACCAATAACAAATCTTCCCCTTAATATTGCAGTTGGGCAATTCTGGTTTTGAAGGATCTCAGTATGAATGTGCTCGTCATTTCATGGAATATAATTGCTGAATTCAATTTGAGACATCCTGCGCATTAAATCACTAGGTGCCAAACTTCCAACATATTGCAAGTCTAGAAACTTCCAAGGGTTTATATTAGTAGCATGACAA
>CM044442.1:82240953-82258853 GCA_024363595.1 Xenopus borealis | reverse complement strand
TTGTTTTATGCAATATCTGTTTATAGAGATCTACATTGTTCTGGGGGTATAGTTTTCCTATAACATCTCAACAGACAGGACAGGCTGCAAACATTTCTTGATAATAATGTAAGCACTGCATTACTCTACTTCTTCTGAAGTTAAAGGGGGTTGTTCACATTTGAATCAACTTTTAGTATGATGTAGACAGTGATATTCTGAGATATCAGATGGTCTTTGCTTTTTATTAGCTTTTGCTTCAGCCTCTCTCCTGCTTGGAATTGCAGAAGCTAACTGGTAGCTAAGGTCCAGTTTAACAAGCAACTATGCAGTGGCATAAGTGAGAGACTACAATATGAATATCAGAGGGCCTGAATAGTAAAATAAACAATGCCACGTAACAAAAACAATAAAATGGTCTCACAGAACTGTAGTTGTTTGGCCAGTTGTGTCAGTTACCGCTATCTGAAAGCTGGAATGAGGCAGATATAACAGAAAAAGGCAAATGATGAAAAAAAACTGAAAAAAATTAAAACATGAAAATCAGTTGAAAATTTAAGAGTAGGACACTCTATAGCAGTGATCCCCAACCAGTGGCTCGTGAGCAACATGTTGCTCTCCAAACCCCTTGGATGTTGCTCCCAGTGGCCTCAAAGCAGGTGCTTATTTTGCAATTCCAGGTTTGGAGGTTAGTTCTGGTTGCATAAAAACCAGGTGTATTGCCAGAGCCTCAATGTAGGTTTTCATGTTAGTGTTGCTCGCCAACTCCTTTTATTTGTGAATGTTGCTCACAGGTTCAGAAGGTTGGAGATCCCTGTTCTATAGCATATTTAAAGTTAACACAGAGCAATTTATTAATAAAATCAAATTTTTACAAATCGGACTAATTTAATGACCTGAAAACTTGAATCTAATTCAAACCGCATTCGATCAAACTCAAATCGAGTTTTTTCTCAGAAAAAAAAAAAACTTGCATGTCAGGAAGGCTGCAAACATCTCTAAATTGATCCCTGGACCTCTCCCATCAGCAAGTTTTAGGGGGTGAATAGTCTAATTCAAATTCTTAAAGGGCCAGAGTATGATAAATCTCGAAAATCCCACAAAAAAAGAAAAAAAAAAACACTCCTATTGAGTTTGGTTAACTCACTAGTCAAATTTGACAGTTTTGACCAAAAAAATTTAATTCAATGACGCTTAATAAATATGCCCCCAGTGTATTTGATATAATACATAGAGAACTGTGAGACTTTAATGCTTTTGGATACATTTTATTGTCATCTTTGATTTCAGGGGATTACTGGGTGGGGAAAGTATCTGAAACCAGCTATGTGTGCCATAGGCCTGACAGAGTGTTTTGAAAGGAATTATGTATGATGGAAAAGAATGATAACTGAAAAAATGAGTTTACTTTGGGTTCACCAACAGCCAGAGTATTTGAAAAAATAGATGCTAGGCCACATTGCTAAACCTTATAAAAAAATAGAAGAGGGCCATGTTGAACACAGAAATTATTAGTCATGTCATATTTGCATTTATTTATATAGGAGCCATGTACCAGCTAAAGGAAAATATGGATGGGTCACTATTAATATATATATTGCCTAAACAGCTCACATGTAAAACCGTGCTTCATGGAAGTAAATCATTTTCATAATAATATACTTTTTTAGTAGTATGTGCCATTGGGTAATCATAAATAGAACATTTCTATTTCAAGACATAAGGGCTGCCCCCTGGTATCCTATGATTTACAGTGCACACAAACAAAGCAAAGACACATATACATGTTAGGTCATATGAGCCAATTAAATTACTTCCACACTTCTTCCTGTTACGCTGTTGTATTTCTAGTCAGGTGATCTGAGGCAGAGAATATCATAGAATGAGGTCTCAATGGAAAATGTCCACAGAAGGTAGCGAGAAAGATAGTTTCACTGAAACAATTGTTCATAAAGTTGATTTTGGTCATTTAGTCATAGTCAACTGTCTCTGAAACAGGGATGAGTTTCCTAAATGACTTGAACTAGCCAAACACTTTAGCTGAAAATAGCATATTTCTTTTATCATGGTGTTTTTAACAATTGTGAGGTAGAAATTTACGTTTCAGCTTATTTGAAACTTTTTCATTCAATATGGTTCCAATTAGGCAGTCTTTAACATAGAAGCAGACAAAAGGCTACTATTAAATACTCACTAGATGTCACTAAAACTGTGTCATCAATCAGCACTTATTTGCTAAAGTTCCACCATGTGAAATGGCAGTAAATAATCACGAGAGCATTTTTCCACATTCAAGAATACTTTATCAGGTTTTTCCATTATGTTCAAATTTTCGTGGTGACTTTTCATGGAGACTGATTTAAAAAATCCAAATGATTTTGGATTTTGCTCTGTTTTTATTTTTTTATGTGTGTGTATTCTGCGTTCAGAATAACAATTCAGAATAAGCAGTGCAACATCTCTTACTTGATCAATCGCTGTTTTAGTAAAAAAAAATTTTCTACATGCCAAATAATTTAGCAGGTATAGTAGAGTAATAGAGTAATGCATACTGCTGATTCTGTGTAACTGAATCATTAATTGAGGCTTGTTCAAAATAATAACAGTGTTCCAAATAATAGAAGAGTGTAGTTCAATTAGTGAGGTCATTCATTAAGGAAGGACTTTTATTAAAAGGTGATTGGAGAGGGGAAAACCTATAAAGAAAAGCAGAAAATGATAGGCTGCTCAGCTAAAATGATCTCAGATACTCTAAAATGGCAACCAAAAGCTGAAAGATGTAGAAGAAAACTACCATTCAAATGGATAGAAGAATAGCCAAAACGGCAAAGACTCAGCCAATGGTCTGCTCCAGGAAGATCAAAGAAGGTCTTAAGTTACCTATGAATACTGTTACAATTAGAAGATGTCTATGTGAAGCCAAGTTATTGGCAAGAAGCCCCTGCAAAGTCCAATTGTTGAAAAGTAGTTACAATTTGCCCAAAACACACTTTCACTGGTCTAAAGAGAAATGGATTAACATTTTGTGGACCAATGAAAGCAAGATTATTCTTTTTGGGACTAGGGGCCTCAGACAGTTTTCAGACAACCCCAAATACTAAATTCAAGCCACAGTACACTGTGAAGACATTGAAGCATGGTGGTACAAGCATCATGATATGGGGATGTTTCTCATACTATGGTATTGGATAGAGTCCTGCACGGGTGCATTTTTTGGGACCCACACTTGCCCCTTCCCGCAACCTACAAACCGCAACCCAGACCCGCATTCTAACCCGTGACCCAACCCGCAAATACCTTATCCGCAACCCAGACCCGCTGACCATCAAGGATCAGGTGCTGTCATTGTAAACCGGAAGTCGCATCATCGGAAGTAGTCGTGATCAGAAAAAAAGGAATAAAACAGGAAGTGCTGTCATTGAAAACCGGAAGTGACATTATCGGTAGTTGACATCCTCAGAAAAAAGGAGTAAAAATCGCTATGGAGAAGATCTGCGGCCTGACACTCAACCCGCAGAACCACAACCCGCTTCTATACCCGCACCTGGAAATTGTACATGCAACCCGTAGGGAACCGCAAGAATTTGCGGGTGACCCGCGGGTACCCGACCCGCTGCAGGACTCTAGTATTGGGCCTATTTATCAAATACCAGGGATCATAGATCAGTTTCAATAAATCAAAATACTTGAAGAGGTCATGTTGCCTTATGCCGAAGAGGAAATGCCCTTCAAATGGGTGTTTCAACAAGACAACAACCCCAAACACACCAGTAAACAAGCAACATATTGTTCCAGACCAACAAGATTGTTGTTATGGAGTGGCCAGCCCGATCCCTGAACTTTAATCCAATAGAAAACTTGTGGGGTAACATCAAAAACTTTGTTTCTCAGGCAAAACCAAGAATGCAGAAGAATTGTAACAGATGCCAGAAGTTGGTTGACTCCATGCAACACAGATGTTCAGCAGTTCTAAGAAACAGTGGTTATATAACCAACCACTGTTTAAGAATTAAAAGTAATTAAAAAGTGAAGCAAAATCTTGAAATGTTTCAGTTTGTAAATAAGAATGCAGACACTGCTATTTTTGGAACTGCCCATTATTCCCTTTTCTTCACTTTCTTTATAGGAATAACACAAATTTGATCACTTTTTCTTCATATTTTGATTTGAAATAGAATGTGAAGTGTTCCCAATGCATTTGCGTGTATTGAAATAAAAGCTCCTATTAGGATTGGGAGCTTTATTCACTTTTAAAACACATGGCTATTATTCTGAACACAGCTGATACACATACAATACTCCACTCTTCTATGTTTAAACTGTAGTCATAGTTGAATCAGAGGCAAAATTCCAGCCTCTTGGCAACAGTACAAAATACATATCATTCAACTGTGCAATAAATGTGACATTTCCGTTAGAGATGTCCAACATACAGGAACTTTAATAGCACCTTTCAACCTTTTTATATATAATACTGTTCTATATAATCTTATTTATATGGGACACTGTAAATAGTATTCTTTAATTTATTTCAGTCAGTGTGGTTTGATATGTCTTGTTTATTGTTCTCATGTGCTTCTCTCTGGACTTTGGTCCATGTTGCCTTGTAACTAGGGAAGAAGGAGGTGCTCACAGGTAACCAGCATTGTAACTTATTTTATAAATGCTTTGTTAACATGATCCATTCAATCTGTAGCTATCCATGCATATTTGTTTGGCCCTAAAGTGTTGTTCATATGCTTTCTTATTATTCTTATCACCGTATTTGTGCTTTTTGTGTACTCTTTATAAAAGAAATTTTACTTGAGTATCTGCAATAATATATTGCAAACTATGTATGGGTATACTGTATGTATAGAATCCTTTTCAGTCGGCTCACTATAGAGTAGTGATAAGGCCATTTACAATTGCTGCTTCATATTATGTCATGCTAACTACATGTTAGCATTCAACTCCACATAGCATCATAACCACACACAAGCCTTACATCACCATCACCCTGTGCAGTGCCAACAACCAGCTGGAGTCATGTAGTGGTTGCTGTCATTGGATTCTAAAGCTGAGGAGTTGTGTTCCATTTGGTGGAATTGAGCAAGGTTTTCATAGATAAGAGTACATGCATGTGGATGCAAAACATTGAATGTAAAGGTTGGTGAAAGAGGAACAATGTTTATGCAACAAAAAAAAAAGTCCTTATAACTTACTGCTGTTAACTCTCAAGTTGGAGGTCTGCTCATAAGTGGTAGGAACCGACTACCTCCCTTCTATAGTAACATACTGTTTCTGAACGTTTCACTGTATACTTCACTAGTGTTCCCAATGTATTATATTTATTTAAATTTAGCACATTTTGGACCACTAAGGGTCCTTCATCAGGTGCGAATTTCCCCAGACGAAGGATCCTTAGTGATCTGAAACGTTGTCCCTGCTTCCTCCTTTGTGGCAATTGTTTGTTGACGACTTTTCTTGTTTCAGGGCAACTGTGCTTATACACACAAAGTGATGTCTGTGCAGGCCAATCAAATTCATCTACTCCCATTTCAGTAAAACATCCTGTACAGAGCCCTTACCTCAACCCAATAGAATGTGTGGGATGCATTAGGCTATTGACTGATATCAGGTCTGATCATCCAATATCCATGTCCAACCTTAATAATGCTGTTGTGATCAACTGAAGGCTAATCCCACCATCTAGTTAAAAGGCTTCCCGCATAAGCAGAGGCAGTTATAACCACAAAATTCAAACCTATTCATATAAATTTCCCTGGTTTTGCAATAATTTTGAACAGGCAGGTGTACAGTTACTTTTTGTAATACAGCATTCTTAACACCTCTCAGATTCGAACTGCCTATGCAAGTCTTCGTGTCCGCAATAAGGAAAAGTTGCCTGCGCTAAAGCACAAGTAGTGCTTCGTTTTCCGAAGTCGCCCAAAGTTTCCTTGTGAGGCAACTTTGGAAAACGAAGCGCCGTGTGTGCTTTAGTGCAGGCGACTTTTATAATAGCAGAAGGGAAGGCACGCAAAGGCAGTTCAGGGAGATTGACGCCCAGAAGAAGAGGCTATTAGTTGCCAGGCAACTAAATCTCCCCGAATCTGCCCATGTGTCACAAGCCTAGAGCGGTCAACTGTTGATGAATGAATGGCTTCCACTCAGCCATAGGAACAAGGTCCACAAGACATAGGCAGAAGCTTTTATGGGTTTCAAGGAGAACTAAACACTAGCCCATCATCAGCCCCTCGGCTGCCCACCCCCAACAAACTCCCTACATGCAACAACGATTCTGTTTAAAAGTTCCCGGTGTACGAACCTGACATAATCTGCAGAGTTGCACAGTGAAGCTGAAAGGCATATCTTTGGAACCTCCCAATCCTTTTCCGTTAGTTAGCTTACACAAGTCTTGGAAGGAGCATGTCCAGTTCAATCTACGTCTTGAATCATCTTCGATTGTGCATGCTCACGAAAGATCCAATAACATTTTTTGAAAAACCACTGAAAGCATGAAAAATACATTTTTTGGCAGAAAGGAAGTTGGTCCTAGTTAGATACAGTATGGCATGGGTTTAACAAAATTATTAAAACAAACACGTTTATACAGTTCTCCACCACTGCTCCTTTATTTACAGTTATGATTATGTACATAAACTTGGGTGGAAACATATAGTGCTTTTCTTAAAAAAAATTATTCTAATCAAGGTTCCTGTACATTGGGGCATCAAAATTTCAAATTGCTTACATCAATACACACATTAGTTTGGCTAACATAAAGGAACTGGTTTGTAGGAATGGTATAATGCCACTGGTCAATGGTAAATGAGTTTCTTTTTCTAATAATGAGAAATTGTAGTTATTTCACACAGGGAAAACCCATCACAACTGTTCCACTCACCAAAATCTGATTAATGTTGAGCAAGCAGAACAGGAAGAATGCTTAATATGTCCAAACACACAATGTTCCTACTCAAGACAGACAAGGCCCATTACTTGTTAGTCCTAGAGTGTTACAAAATCAAATATCAAAATAAATATCTGTAAGTATTCAAATATGTAAAAGAATCCTTATTAATCTGTTTTCCTGCTTGATCACACTGGCTGCCACTTACCTATTTCCAACTAATTATTACTAATTACCTCTGCTGCATGCTGAACACTATAGCTTTTTCCAGCCATGCACTGAATATTTAAACTACTTATTTATCTGTCCTGCAATATTTGACTTTGATATTGAATTTAAAAATGGACGCTTGTAAATTACACATGAATTAGTGATGTGCATCCGACCCCACCCTCCTTCCACCCACGCAGATTTCAGGGTTCCTTTTATAGACCCGCCATGCCGATGACTTCACAAAACAGGCGGGGTGAAAAGGCCTGCATCTTTAAATGTGGAAGCCAGAAGTTTAAGGGGGGTGTGAGGTCTTGGGCCGGCCCTCACAACACTGACATGAATGATGCGTAAATTAATTTTCAGTATGTTGTAGACGATGGGAGTCATTAATAAACACTGGGCACTAACAGAGGACAACCAATCAGATAATTCCTTTTAATTATTCTATTAATAAGTGGCTGAAAAAATATATTTTCACTGACTTGTTGCTATGGGATACCCAGGTGCAAATTTACTATGAATTTTTAAATGAGCCCCTTGTGATATTTTTATGATAAAATTCTTTTTGACACAGCAAAAAAGTATAAGGAGAACTCTATACAGTAATGTAACAAGATTATTTGGAAAATCGGCTGCGGCGCCCAGAAATCAGCCCTGAGGGGATGCCAGCTCTGGCCCAATTGCATCCCCCGGTAGTTCTGCCACTGACTCTATAAACCCAACAAATGAAGTTTTCCAAGTTACATTAAAGTGATACTGACACATCTACATTAAAAGTTACCTATAGATCTTGTTGATCGTTTTTCGCCGATAGCTCTGCTTTTGTAAGTAATTGTTACTTGAAGTTCCTAAACCTGACTGTTTTGCCAACCTGACTGTCCCATCTCAGCCTGTCATTTAGAGAACTAATGCCAACAGACTCCTGCTGCACAAATATGGCAGCCCTCTCATAGAAGAACAGGGGGGAAGAATGGTAATGTAAAAGCATCAACCAAATACTTTTAAGGCAAAATTATAAATATCATTTAAAGACAATGCTATGATAGATGTAAAAAAACATAATTTTCTGGTGTCAGTATCTCTTTAACATAATGTTACAATGCTAATCTAATTTCCAAAAGTAGCACACCCTTGTTGTCCTGCTGGATAGAATATCAAAAAGTTACTGATGCAGATGTGTCTCCTGAAGCTTTTCCACTTGCTTCTATTGCTCACTGTGATAAACTGTTCCAGTTGTAAATTCATTACAATAGCAGTGTAATCTACTAATTTCATGAACAGTGGAAGTGAAAAATGTAATTTAAATTACAAAAGTGTTATTTCTAGATCTTAAAGCAAACAGGAAACTGAAGCTACTCCATTTTTGATCCTTGCAAGGTATTAGTCTATAATCTATTATTAGATGTATAAAATCTGTATTAGATGCTAATGTACAAATAATCCCGCTAATAGGTCTAGGGAGGGGGTTGTAATCTAGCAATCAAATTATCTAGCAATCAAAACAAGGACCAAACTTGGAGTAACTTGTATTTCACTGTTAAGTTCAACAAATCGCAATAATGATTTCATGATTAAAACAGACAAAGTATATTCAGTACAAGCCCAGTTGGTTGAACTCATGTTTAACAAGAGGTTATACCATCCCTTTCAAGAAAGGATTATCATGTGACATTCTCAAAGTCTAGATGCATTTTGCAAGTTAATCATATTGCTATTCCAGATGGGCAATGTTATAACTAGGGATACAACGAATCCACTATTTTGGATTCGGCCAAACCCTGAATCCCTTGCAAAAGATTCGACCGAATACCGAACTGAATCCTAATGTGCATTTGAGTCAACTATTTAGTTGCTCTTTAAAGTCAACCTGCAAAGGTCCTTACACATGGATGCTTGTGTGTTTTTGAAATGCATGTTGAATGCATCACAAAAGTCTAAACTGTGTTTACTGTACTTTAAGCAAGCTCAACATTCATTTCTCTAACTACATTTTACTTATGCTCATAATATGTTCAAAGAAAACATTTTGTGATTAAACCAGGAGTGTCCAAACTGTGGCCCAAGGGCCAAATGCGGCCCAGGATATGAATGCAGCCCAGCTTGAAACTCAGCTCAGTTCTCAAGAAAACATCATGTTGCAAAAGATATAGGAGGAGGGGGACTTTGCCCATTGGCCAGTTAGTAATAATAATATAATAAAAAGTCTATTTAATATCCAGGTGTCCCTTATTCCAGTGTATAGCTCTATCTGGTTATCCAACTGTTATTTTTTTTTTTGTATTTTCTTTACTTTTACAAATCAAAAGTGTTTGTGTATTTCATGTGTGGCCCCCAGACAATTTTTCTTCTTTCAATGTGGCCCTCGAAGCCTAAAGTTTGGATTAAACGATGCCAATACAGACAGCGGGGCAAATTCACTAAAGCGCAAAGCAACTAATGCTAGCTCTAATTCGCTAGCGTGACGTCATTTTGCAGACTAGCACAACTTCGCACCCTTTCACCAGGCGAAGTTGCGCACTGACGAAGGATTTCACTAAGAAGTAATTCACTAAGATGCCTGGTTTACTGAATGTTATCTCTAGACTTTACTTCGCCAGATCAGACCTGGCGAAGTTCAATACAATAGATAGGAGTTTGAATAATAAATGCTGGCGTGTTATTTTGTTTTAGGGTGATAGTTTTAGGTTGATAGTTTTAGGGTGATAGTTTTAGGGTGATAGTTTTAGGGTGATAGTTTTAGGGTGATAGTTTTAGGGTGATAGTTTTAGGGTGATAGAAAAATAGCTCCTCCTTCCCCCCTTCATTTCCGTACATATGGCAACTCAGCTATATAGGGGGCACATTTTTAGGGCAATAGGACAACTTTATTTTATTTGTTGAAGGTTTCCTGGGCTTGTGTAGTGCAATGTAGTGGCTGTGACATATACTTCTATTATACTTTCGACTTCATGCCGTATGCAAATTAGGCATCGCTAGCCTAAATTTGCTTTGCCTGACAAAACGGTAGCGCAACTTTGCTACTTTTAGCCTCCCTGAGCGCAAATTTGCATTTTAGTGAATTAACGGTGGCCTTGCGAAGTGCGGCGAATGCGTCGCTATTGCATTTTCGGCACTTTGCCCCATCGGTGGTGGCATGCAGATCTGAATGCTGTTGGGTAGAAACAGGCAGAATAAAACAGAATCCCTTTGATTATGTATTTAGGCACATTCAAATCTGTGACTCAAATACACTTAAAAATGCACATAAAAACACCTGTTTGTAAGAGTCCATAACAAAATGACAATGGTTCTTAACTACAGCCCTTTGGTCCACTATATTGTACATTACAGGATATTATCATAGGCGGTTGAGTCAGGACAATCCATCCACATATCGATTGGATTTCTTGGCAATATAGAGGAATGGGATAAGGACCAGTATTTTAACAAAAGGCAATATCTCCGGATATGCACAGGAGCATAATTGCAAGAATGATACCCAAATTTCTATATACATTGACTAATGGAGTTTAAGGTGCACTTGTATGTCTTTGGGGAAGCATTTTCCTTGGCTCTACATTTTCTTGGCTCTAACTACCAGTTCTGCAGCATAAAAAACAGAGAATGAGAAGTGTATTTCCCCAAATTAATGTATGGAAAATTGCATAGATCTGTGGCACAACACAATAGGTTCTGTGAAGAGCAAAGACCCCTCGATCAAAAATGTCTCATAACAGAACACTAATAGAACAAGTGGACTGGATCCTTTAACTGGAAAGAATCCTACTTAAACCATATTTTCCAATCATCCAGACATTCCTCATTGAAGGCGTATGAATAGAATACAGGAATGTATTTGAGCACATCAGTACTTTATCCATACAATTAAGATCCAAATCCAAGATGTTGTTTTTCCAGATAAATACACTGTGCTACGCTGTGGGTGGTGGGCCACTTTTTTTCTTCTTGCCTTTACAGGATTTACACACACAGCAGATAATGCAAGGTGATGCCAGCAGCAGCAATGGTGATGTAACAACTGCAAGAATCCCCAAACCCACAAGGATCCCCACAACCTGAAGAAAATAGAAACAAAAAGTCACTTTCATTAATATGAAAGAGGCTAAAATAAAATCCCCACACATTAGATTCATAAGAGTGAAATCCATAATTAAAGTTTTGTGATCCTTTCTTCTGTCACAAAGTTCTGTGCTTTTTGTTGCTCTTATGACAAACACAAAGAAATATATTAGGACTTAAGTTGGTGATGGTATTCAAATTATATCCCATTTCACTGGCAATACATATTGATATGGATTAGATCAACAATTCCACCAAACAGATTAGAAGGCATCATTTTGGCATATAGGGGGAAATGTAAAAAAGCGAAACTTTGCAAATAAAAGTTTGTCTTTCACAATGCAATATTATTTGTAAGGCTTTTATTGCACTGGGCATCTTAAATGCACACTGCAAACCTTTAACACCTGCTTTGGTGTTTCAATATATATTTTGACACATATACTGCAAAAGTTCGCAAAAGCCATTTGGTTGCAAACTTTGTGAGGAAGTCGTTGAGGTCTTTAATCAGTCAAAATTGGCACAAAGGTGGGCGCTAACGTTCACATAGTATGTTAATAGGTTGCTTCACAGCATATCTAAAGACAGGCAAAATGCACAGCTTGAGAAGGTCTGTGCTTCTGAAACCATGATTATTTGTACATATTCAGTACAAAAAAAAAAACTGGGTAAATAGATTGGCTGTGCAAAATAAAAAGAGTTTCTAATATAGTTAGTTAGCCAAAAATGTAATGTATAAAGGCTGGAGTGACTGGATGTCTAACATAACGGAATGCAACACAATGTTCTGCTTTTCAGCTCCCTAAATTTAAGTTAGTCAGCGACTTGAAGGGGGCCCACATGGGACATTCAGCTCAGATTTAAAAGAGACAGTTATGACCAATGTGTAGTGATGGGCGAATCTGGGGTGTTTCTCTTAGCCGAATTCGCGAATTGTGAAATCAGAAACTTCACATTCGAACTACTTCACTCTAAATTTGTGAATTTTGAACTATTTCACTAAATTCTTGAAATTCAAACGTCTTCACTATAAATTCGTGAATTTCGAACTTTTTCACTATAAATTCGTGAATTTTGAATGTTTTCACTGTAAATTCGTGAAAATCGGAAATTGATGCCGGCGAATTTTCTCTGGCAAATTTTCACGCCCATTTTGTGAATTTATTCGCTGGCGGCGAATCGCGGGAATTCGCTGCGAATTCGAGCTAGGCGAATAAATTCGCCCATCACTACCAATGTGGCCCTCCCTCAAGTAACTGACTGGATACTGCCAGGTCACCAGGGTAACCAGTGTGAACCAAGAGAGCTGAAAAGCTGAAGTAGTGTTCTGTTCTGTTAGACTTACAGTCACTCCAGCCTTTATACATTACATTTTTGCTATATTGAAAACATTTTTTATTTTGCCCAACCTATCTATATACCCAATGTTTACTTATACTGAACAATTCCTTTAAACACACATATAGCAATACAGAATATTACAGGGTAAGGCAGTTCAACCAGAAATGAGGGCAATTTCAACTCACTGACCTGTGTTCTGTTCCACATCACAGAAGCTCTTGAATGTCCCAGCTTATTTCTGCATGGTCCTTTGTCATAATGGCGAAGAAATATATCATTCTGAAACAAAGCACTTTAAATTAGTTATATATAAATGGCACATGTTTTATTATTTATTATTATTTTTTAAACTGCCAAAAAAAGATCATTCTGAAAACCAAATCTTTTCCTTTTGCCTTTCTGAGTGAAATTAGGACTTGACAGTTAAAAACATGATCAGGATCAAATTAGAGCTATTAGAAACTATTTGAAATATGAAAACATTGTCTATACACTGCCATTGTTTTCCCCTGTGAGCCTCAACATGCTTTCACGAACAAATGTGTCCAATTAATATTTATAGGAGACATCAATAATTAATGCCCCGCAGCAGTTAAAGGAACAGTGAGTGTTTTAAAGTAATGAAAATATCATGTAGTGTTGCCCTGCACTGTTAAGGCTTAGGCCAGACGGGGAGATTCGGGGGCGATCCGTCGCCTGGCGACTTCTCGCCGCAACGGATCTCCCCGTCTGGCCTAAGCCTAAAACTGATCTGTTTGCTTCAGAAACACTACTATAGGTCATATAAACAAGCTACTAAGAAGCAATGGCGGAAATTGAAAAAAGGCTACATGGCACAGGATAAGTAATGGATAACAGATAAGATTATGTTCTACAGAGCTTATCTGCCATCTGCTGTGTAACTTGAGCCTATTCTTCTTTGAATGGCTGCCCCCATTGCTACACAGCAGCTTATTTATATAAACAATAGAAGTGTTTCTGAAGCAAATACAGCAGTTTTACTAGAGCAGGGCAACACTGCATTATATATTTATTACTGTACTTTAAAACAATTTCATTTTTTGATGTTACTGGTCCTTTAATCAGGCATCTTAGATAATATATTCTCAATGATTCTTAAAACATGTGCCTATGTTATCTGTTGCGAGTTGACTAGTATTAGTTTTTACAAGGGGCTTAATTGTTTAAAGGAGAAGGAAAGCTATGCAGGCATTTTGCCCATAGACTAGCTGCAAAAAGTGCAAGCTAGAATGCAATATTTATTCTGTAGAATGTTTTACCATACCGGAGTAAAAAGCTCTAGAAGCTCTCTGTTTAGGATAGCAGCTGTGGCATTAGCTTGGTGTGAGATCACTTCCTGCCCAAGTCTCTCCCTGCTCACTTATAACTCTAGGCTCAGATTACAGCAGAGAAGGAGGGGGGGTAGAGGAGCAAACTGAGCATGCTCAAGCCCGGGCAAGGAGGTTTAAAGGGATACGGTCATGGGAAAACATGAAAACAAAACACATCAGTTAATAGTGCTGTTCCAGCAGAATTCTGCACTGAAATCCATTTCTCAAAAGAGCAAACAGATTTTGTTTTGAAATCTGACATGGGGCTAGACATTGTCAATTTCCCAGCTGCCCCTGGTCATGTGACTTGTGCCTGCACTTTAGGAGAGAACAGCTTTCTGGCAGGCTGTGGTTTTTCCTTCTCAATGTAATGGAATGCAGTGGTACATGGGTTTAACTATTGAGTGCTGTTCTTAGATCAACCAGGCAGCTGTTATCTTGTGTTAGGAAGCTGTTATCTGGTTACCTTCCCATTGTTCTGTTGTCAGGCTGCTGGCGGCGGGGGGGAAGGGAGGGGTGATATCCCTCCAACTTGCAGTACAGCAGTAAAGAGTGATTGAAGTTTATCAGAACACTAGTCACATGACTTGGGGCAGCTTGGAAATTGACAATATCTAACCCCATGTCAGATTTCAAAATAAAAAAAAAAACACAATATGTTTGCTCTTTTGAGAAATGGATTTCCGTGCATAATTCTGCTGGAGCAGCACTATTAACTGATGTTTTTTGAAAAAAAAGTTTTTCCCATGACAGTAAGTTGAAGGCAGAAAGTCTAATACAGAAGCCAAATGAAGGAAAGAAACGCAGTGTTTCTTTTGACAGAGGAGGAAGAGCAGCACTACTTTGAGTGTTTACTGGTATATTTAGGTGGAATTTTCTGATGTCTTACTTAGTTTTAACCTTTCCTTCTCCTTTAAATCCATGCAGAAAATGTCTGTGAAGAGGTGATAATGTACTCTACATTGCTGCTTTCTTTTACAGTTCCCAATCAGGAAAATGTTTATATTTTTCTGATATAAGCCACATAAATATGATCTGGTAAATGAGAATCATGGCTTTCTAGTTTTTCATTTCATGGAAACTTGAAGCTCTTCCAACTCTGCATGGTATTAGGCAATAAATTAGTTTTGCCTGGACAAGCTGGTAGACTGATCTACACTTTAGGAAGGGAGGGGGCGAGAAGAAAAAGTTAAAGAATAGTCACCTTTGCTCAAATGACAGGCTTCAAAGCTGCTTTTCTAAAGACAATAGCACATGGAGTGTTTTGTTGCTCTAAAATACATTTGAGATTGTGGTGTCCAAGTCAGTAAAATTGTGTTATGGTGAAAAATATCTCAATCTTCTGTAATTCCCACAATAACACAGTTCTACTTCGATGACATTGCCCGAGTGATTATTTTAATTTAATCTCCTGGACCCATGAATCCAGAAATAATGGCAAATACAAGTGCTTTATTTCCCATTATTCTTTGAAGGTATTAATTTCCAAAATTCCATTGCTTTCAGCCTGTCTTAAAAAAACCTCCAATAGAATTGTTACCCCGTAACAATTACTGTAGCAAGTGGTCTGGTATCAAGATGGCATACCCAGCTACAGAAGCTTTTTATTTCCATAGTTGACAGAATAATAAGCTAACCTATACAGACAAATTACATTTACTGGCCCGTTAACAATCTTTGAAACAAATGGACCTAACTGTACATGAACACACACAAAGGCCATTTGAGGCTTGCCTTTTCACTCTCCCAACAATTCCCAGCAATTTTGCAACTGGGCAGTAACCCATAGCAACAATCAGTAGTTTGCTTTGTGCAACCAACTGAACAACAAAAGAAAAAATTTGATTGGTTACCACAGGTATCTGCTCAGGTCCAAACTTGTGCAGTTTTGGTAAATGTGCTTGACTGTGTTGTTTAAGAACTATATAATACCACTTTAAAAATAAAGTACACTTGGATGAACCATGCAATTTCAGGCTCCAATTCAAAATACATATATCGTTTTTAGTCATGATAGGCTTAGATTACAAGTTGTGTGGAACAAGGCCCTCCTTCCTCCTGTGTGTGCCTTAGCATGTGCCACGTAATCTTTGCTACTGTGTACATATTTGTAACTGTGCATTGTTTCCATTAATATCAGTGCCTGCCTCTGCCAAGTACCATTTCTATACTGCAAAAATCTAAAGCAATGGATTAAACTACAGATTCAAAGCTTGTATGTATACTAAAATGACAAAAAAACTAATTGATTTTGAAACATTTTCAGATTTTCGAAAATGAGGCACTATAACCAAGCCATTAGTTTTCATATATAAATACACACAAGCATTAAAGTCAAAGTCACAAACAGTGGTGGTCATTTACAAACAGTTTGCAAATTTGTTCCTGGGTTGTCACCCATGGCAACCTGCAGCTTTTTACTGTTCAACCTGAAGCTGACTGTAAACCGTTAAACACTGATTGGTTGCTATGGGTTACTGCCCAGGTACAATTTTGCCCAGTGTTTATAAATGAGCTCCAGGCATATTTCAATTAGATGAAACCCAATAACATGGATGTGAAACACATGCAAGTGAAGGTGTGCACCCCTTTTGTTCAATGGAAATATTCAGCCCCCTTAAAAGTAGAATGTAAGTAGCTTAATGGGCCACATTTATTTTTAAGATTATTTTACTGTTAATCTTAGTTTAATGGTATCATCACTCACATCCAGGTTTTGCAAGCAGTACCAGCAAAAGGTATGCCTGCAGTTCTTGCACATCATTTGTGCACATCCTTCATTTCGCTCTATATAAATCCGGCACATGGGGCACTGCTTGATACAAGCATCTACATCCGCAGTCAGAAGGATTCTAAAATGAGAAAAAACGAAATATCATTACAGAGGGCCTTACATGAAGTGAATTATTATTATTATCTAAGGAAACACTAATTCCACTATATACACAGTATCAAGTGCCAAACATAGGGGAGGTATGCAGGCCTTGACTGGCAAATGCCAGTGTGGCTCCTGAATGATGCCATAGACAGTCACTATTTAGTGAACTGGGGGAGCTTGGTTGGGCCTCTGTGTAAAGAAGGGGATGGGGCAGCCAATAAGGTGAGATACAGGAAATGTGCCACTAGAGATTCCATTAATGTACCCACTATGGGCTGAATAAGATAAATTCCATGAGTGTTATAGGTCAACTTCAGCCAGTGCCAAGGTATAAATACAATGTACTGTTATTACAGTTAGGATTTGTGCAAGTCCTCCTTAGTAACGCTCTGATTGTCAGATCAGTGAAAGTACAGAAACCATCTGACTATTAATTAAGCTGAATAGTTTGAGAGCAATAAAGACGGCAAAATATGCACCAGGTCTACTAAGCTATAGCAACCAATCAGATGTTTTCTTTTTAATAGGTAATCCATTAATGCTGATTGGTTGCTACTAACTTGCCTTTGACTCAAATGAAACTGTTCTAAAAACTTTCTTTTTGACTTTGGAAAGTTTTCGATGAACATTATATGCAAATGTTTTAAAAGCATTTCCTGGTAAATAAACATGGAATTAAAGAGGTGAGTATTTAAAGTTTTCTTCTGCTATAATTTCCATGCAATAACAACAATCAATGCAATATTCAGCTTTTTGTAATCTACGAAGATCTATAAACCACAGACACTTGCAGCTATTAGACAAAAAGGTTTTGCAGCACTATGACAACATGGGAACTTAAAATACAGGGAGGGAAAAGCTCTGTCAGACAAAACACAATTAACATTTTACAAATACATTTTTAACATCTTTAACATATACAATTAACAGATTATTAACATTATTTCTGGCTCCAAAGTAAATCTCCTAACACTCACATTTCTCTGTCAGAAATGGCACCAATAGCTGCAGCTAGACTAAATGGTTGCAGGCACGGTTACATTAATTGCTAGTTATGCAGGGAGATTAATTATATGTGGCATAAATAACTGTAGTCTTTCCATAATGTTAAGAGGCACCTAGTGCAGAGGGACAAAGTGTTCTAGACCAAACTTCTCAAGGCTCTGCTTTTTTCCATGTTGGGAGGGCATTGCTGCAGACAATCAAG
>CM044442.1:82222466-82240724 GCA_024363595.1 Xenopus borealis | reverse complement strand
AAAAAAAAAAAAAAAAAGGCCTCATTAGCAATGACGCACACAATGTGCAAAGTCCCCCAAAAATAGGAGGGCTTTTTTTTTTTCACTTTGACCACTGCGTGGGACATTTTGTTACAAAATGGAGTGGAGACCATGCTGCTGGCATTCCAGATAGGCAGAAGGGGGAGGCACAGACAGTCCCCACCCGGTACCTTGCAAGTCATTCAGAAGTGCAAAGAACAGTGTGGCAGAAGACACATGACACATTGGGGCCCTGTCATTGGGGCACTTGGAAACTAAAGCTGGCCATAGACGTAAAAAATACGATCTTTCTCGGAAAAGATCTTTCCAAGAAAGATCATTCCTTTCAACACACACGTATAGAGCTGAATCATCATATATGCAGGTAGAAACAATAGAATACTACCTGTATCTGATGATTCAGCACTAACAATGGCCGATGTTAAGGGTGCCTTCAAAGGCATCCAATCAAAATTTTTGTCCAGCCCGATCAACCAGCCGACCAATATCTAAATCTTCTGACTATATCGGTCAGCTCATTTCCCACCATACACGCACAGAATATTGTACGAAAATTTGTTTAATATGATATCTGTGCGTCTATGGCCACCTTTAGCTGTACAAACCTTCACATTTCTGTAATATGATACAAAGCCTTTCCCCCACCATTAGAAAGTATATAATAATACACCAAATACCCCTATTCCTTAGCAGCACCAGGAATTGCATGCTGCCTTTGTGTACATGGGGACAGTTTTTGCCTGAAAACACTCAACTGCATTTAAGACTACCCTTTTTTTGCCCCTTCATAGTCCCTGCCCTGAAATACATCTTCAAAAAGCATTTGTCTTGCTATAAAAACAAATTCTACAGTATACCATTTTGCTGGCCATGGCTTTATGTGATATTAATACCATCTGTTTCAAATTATATGTTATTTTGTTTATTTGTTATTACATCACACATCTATAAATCGCATACAGAAAAGCTGTAATTGCAATCTGCAATTCATTCACACTGGCTTCAACTATTGCTGTGATTTTCTTAGCCCAAAATCAGGTTGTGAACATTTGCAGGGTAACAGGAAAGCAAAGTTATAATTCTAAACTACAAACATTGCATAACCCTGCCATAGAAAATATTTGTATTTTGCAGATGCTTTTTTAAAAATCTTATTGATAGTTAGCTTCTGTTTTAGTCACAAAAAAGCAGCCTAATACTGAAAAGGACAGTGTAAGACTTACCCTTTCTCAGGAGGAATGATGGGCAGATTTCCTTGGCATGTTTGTCCAGGATGCCAGATGTTTTTGCAAACAGAACAAAATGTAATAAGGCAAGAAGAACAGTCCACTGGTACATGCAGACCAGAGTCACCAGCTTGCACTTGGCATACAGTATGGCAGTCAACAGTAGGGCACCATGTCTTGCAGGGGTCCAAATGTACCTCTGAAATAGACAATAAGCCAGTTAAACATATATTTTATGCTGCATACCTTTTACTGCCCAATATATTATTGAAATGATAACTATACAGTTGATAAACAAGTGTTGCAAATAAATGTTATATTGTTATAGACTAAGGCAATACCAGCAGGCCAAACAGTCTTTAACCGAAAAATCATGCCCCAATAGGTTTTGCAGCACAGAACCAAGCTATTTCAATGATCAATTTGTCTAAAGATATGTGAAAATATACTTTAGAGATGCAGAAAAGTGATACAATATTTAAAAGAAATAAAATATATTATTTTTGACCAAACTTGAAACCGTGTTTACAAATGTATTCACAAATTATACTGTGAGCAGGCATCATAGTACAAAACTGAGTTTAATCTATTCCTTTTCCAGTGCTGCTATCTGGGAATACCTATCTGTAATTCATTAATAATAAAGCTTTTTACAAGAAGGTGATATGAAATGCTTCCATATCAGCTTCTGTTAATAGAACAGTAACATTATGCACATTACTGTGACATAAAGATAAAATTGTTCATCTAAATTACTTAATTATCCTCTCCAATACTTTTTAATCAACCTTCACTAATGCAGGCAATCTAAGAAAGGCACGGAAGCTGTTGCTGTTGTTTTATTACCCATAATACAGTCATAATAACTAACCATTTACATTTCTGGATGACGCTGCATGCATTTAGAACTTAAGTGGTATTCTGTTTATGATTTATCGCTGAACTATTACATCACTTAAAGGACAATAACATTAAAATGGTTTAAGTTAAAGGACATGTCAATCCCAAATTTTTTTAAATTTACAGTTGACTTCTACAGTACTGTAGAGGATTTTTCAGCCTGCATGTTTTAACTTTATAAGGGGCAGATTTATCAAGGGTCGAATTGAAAATTCAAAGTAAAAAAAAAAAAATCGAATTTCAAGCTATTTGAGTGTACTTTGGCTAGGGAATAGTCCATATTTGAGTCGAATTAGCAAAAATTTTGAAATCCAAAATTTATCATGTACCGTTTCTTTAAAAATTCAACTGACCATTTGCCATCTAAAACCTGCCAAATTGCTGTTTTACCCTATGGGGGACCTCCTAGAACCAATCTGCAGTCAATTGGTTGAATCGAATTTGATTGAATACGGCATTACTTCGATTCGAACTAAAATGGCTTATTCACCCGAAATAAAAAGCATTAAATAAAGCATTAAAAATAGTTAACATTGTGCTGGAAGAAGGAGCTACTACAGGGGGCTATGATGTTTTTTTTGGTTACTGGTCCTTTAACTGGTTTATTTATAAGCCTTCTCCTGGAAACATAAAAATTAAATTAGCCACATAGAATGCCTACTATATGGTTGAATGACATACATAGAAAACAGTCGCCCAGCTTGTAGAATCACAAGGCGAGAGCTGCAAATTGGGCCTAATTAGGGCACTTCACATACAGGTCACTGAAAAGTGTTTTGATTTAAGCCATCAATGCAGCCAATATACCATTTAATGGCTTGCCCTTATTCTTTCATTTTCCTAGCTGTTAGATATATTGATTGATACAGGTGTGGGGCCTGTTATCCAGAATACTCTGGACCTGGGGTTTTACAGATAATAGATCTTTCTGTAATTTGGATCTCAATACTTTCAAGTCTTCTAGAAAATTGTGTAAACATGAACTAAACCCAGTAGGCTGGTCTTGCTTCCAATGAGGATTAATTATATTATGTCTGATGATACCATTTATTGTTTTTAATAATGTCCTTTCAAATGTGCTGCCCAAAAATCACGAAGTTTCAATCAATGAACTCTGCAACTTTCGGCGCATACGCAGTAGAGCTGAACCAGCAAATGCCTCCTACAGCGCATGCGCAGCCAAACGCCAATGGATCCAGGAAGAAGACTGCACGAGAAAAGATGTTGCCTGCAAACTCCATGGACAGGACCTGCGCTGAGGGGGTAAGTAGCAACTTAGGGGCATTTGCCCAGGGGGAGGTAGGCCGGGGGGAGGGGTTTAGCACAGGGAGGGTAGACTTTTCCTTTAAACTAGGCATGTGGGGGGTGTGAGAGAAATAATTATGGGGAAGCTAGGGTAGTGTGATTAGTAAAGGGGTCATGGGGGAGGAGTGAGGGGGCATACAGTTTAACAGCTAAGGAGGCCCCTCTGTTACAAGGAAAACAGACGAATACTAACTTAACATATAATTCTCCTCAAAGTAATGCACATTTAAAAAGTAAAAGTAGTAACCTCTGCTGTATGCTGGCAAATGCACGAAGTTTGTCAGGTAAAAAATTAGCATTGGTGTATGCTATAAACCACCTTGTATAAGTGACGAGTATGAAGTCCATCTACTTTTACAAATATTAGCAGCTTCACAACTAGGTCAAGTTATTATTATGGGTGACTTCAATTATCCGGACATTGACTGGGGTAATAGGGTTGCCAAGACAGATGAAGCTAGTAGGTTTATAAATATGCTTAATGACCACTTTTTATCCAAGCTCGGTCAAGAACCTACTAGTAGTAACTCTCTTTTGGATCTTGTAATAACTAATACTGAACTCATCTCTAGCATTTGTTTGGATGAGCATTTAGGGAATTGTAATCAGAACATGGTCACCTTTGAAATTTTGTAGCAGAGACAATTCTATAAGGGTAACTAAAACATTGAATTTCAGGCGTGCAAATTTTGACAGTATAAGGGCATCTCTGCAACATATTAAGTGGGAAATGCTTTTCACAGGATTAAACACTGAACAAAAATGGGAAGTCTGTTATATGCTGCTTAATAAATGTACATGTCAGTATATTTCGCTTGTATGCAAGGAACATTGTTGCAAAGCAAAACCTTTTTGGTTCAATAGAAGTGTTGGTGTTGAATGTGCTTTTAAGGCTTTCAAGTTAGCTGGGACAGCCGAATCATTTATAAGGTACAAGGAGGTTAATAAATCATGCAAAAAAGCGATCAGGCAAGCTAATGGAAAAGGATATTGCAGTAAGCAGTAAAAAGAATCCAAAATTATTTTTTAAATATGTTAATAGTAAAAAAATTAAGCAGGAAGGGGTAGGGCCTTTAATATCAGAGGGGGGGGAAGGGTCAGCTGGTTGATAAGAATGCATACTTTTTGTCTGTCTACACAAATGAGGAGCCAGCTAATGAAGGTTTCCTTATTAATAATCCAAATTTTAATAATACATGGTTCACGTATGATGAAATTCAAAAGATACTAGAACATGTTAAGATAAACAAAGGTCCAGGGCCAGATGGGATTCATCCCAGGGTACTTAGCGAGCTTAGCTCTGTGATTGCCAAACCTCTCTACTTAATTTTTCTGGATTCATTGAGGTCTGGCATGGTGCCAACAGACTGGCAAATTGCTAATGTGGTGTCACTATTCAAAAAGGGATCCTGTTCTCAGCCTCAAAACTATAGGCCAGTTAGTCTGACGTTGGTGGTAGGAAAGCTTTTCGAAGGATTAATAAAGGATAGGATACTGGACTTCATAGCAAATAACAATACTATGAGTTTGTGCCAGCATGGTTTTAATACGCAATAGATCTTGCCAGACTAACTTGATTTCTTTTTATGAGACGGTAAGCAGGTACCTCGATTCTGGGATGGCAGTGGGTGTGATTTACTTTTCTAAAGCATTCGATACAGAGCCACACAGAAGGTTACTGGTTAAATTAAGGAATGTTGGCCTGGAACATAGTATTTGTACTTGGATAGAGAACTGGCTAAAAGATAGATTACAAAGAGTGGTGGTAAATGGAACATTTTATAATTGGACCAATGTTGTTAGCGATGTACAGCAGGGCTCTGTACTGGGTCCCTTGCTTTTCAACTTGTTTATTAATGACCTGGATCTGGGCATTGAAAGTACAGTTTCTATTTTTGCAGATGATACTAAATTGTACAGAACTATAGGTTCCATGCAGGATGTTGCCACTCTACAGAGTGATTTGTCTAAATTGGGAAACTGGGCAGCAAACTGGAAAATGAGGTTCAATGTTGAGAAATGCAAGTTTATGCACTTTGGCAAAAATAATATAAATGCAAGTTATACACTAAATGGCAGTGGGTTGGGAGTTTCCTTAAGTGAGAAGGATCTTGGGGTTTTTATAGATAACAAGTTGTCTAATTCTAGGCAGTGTCATTCTGTAGCTACTAAAGCAAATAGGGTTCTGTCTTGCATAAAAAGGGCATAAACTCAAGGGATGAAAACACAACATACCTCTTTATAGATCCCTAGTAAGACCTTATCTGGAGTATGCAGTGCAGTTTTGGACTCCAGTCCTTAAGAGGGATATAAATGAGCTGGAGAGAGTGCAGAGACATGCAACTAAACTGGTTAGGGATGGAAGACAAATTATAAGGGTAGACTGTCCAGGTAGGGGTTGTTTTCTCTGGAAAAAGGGCACTTGCGAGGGGACATGATTACACTTTACAAATACATTAGAGGATATTATAGACAAATATCAGGGGACCTTTTTACCCATAAAGAGGATCACCACACCAGAGGCCACCCCTTCAGACTAGAAGAAAACAACTTTTATTTGAAGCAGTGTAGGTGGCTCTTAACAGTGAGGACAGTGAGGCTGTGGAATGCACTGCTGGGTGATGTTGTGATGGTCGATTCTGTTGATGCTTTTAAGAGGGGCTTGTATGATTTCTTGGACCCACATAATATCAAAGGCTATTTTGATACTAAACTCAACAGTTAGTATAGCTATGGGCAAATACGCTTTGTTTGAAAGAGTGGAGGGGTGTGTGTGTGTATGCTGGGTTTAATTTGGAGGGGTTGAACTTGATGGACTTTGTCTTTTTTCAACCCAATTTAACTATGTAAATCACAATCACTACACAAACAACACTTTTTTATTGTGACAAAAAAATCTGGTCTAGTAATGCCTCCAGCTGAAATGCGGAATTCCTAAAGTAATGAGGGCTGCACCACCATTGACATGGAGTCATATTTGTCAGAGTGAAACTAGAGCTTGCCATAGTCTGCCAGGGTGAAATTGTGCTGCTATTTATCAAGGTGTAAACTATCATTTTCATCAGATAAACATGCTTCCAAAATACCATTAAAGGGGTAATTGGTTTTCATTTTCTATTATTTGTGTTTTTTTAGTTATTTAGCTTTTTATTCAACAGCTCTCCAGTTTGCAGTGTAAGCAATCTGGTTGCTAGGGTCCAATTTACCCTAGCAACCATGCATTGATTTGAATGAGAATAAGGAATATTAATAGGATAGGGTCAGGAAATGAAGATGAATAATAAAAAGTACCAATAACAATAAATGTGCAGCTTTAGAGAGGATTTGTTTTTTGAGGTCGTCAGTGACCCCCTTTTAAAAGCTAAAAAGTCAGGAGAAGACAAATAATTCATAAACTATAAAAAATAAATAATGAAGACCAATTCAAAGGTTGCTTAGAATTGGTCATTCTATAACATTCTAAAAGTTAACCTGAAGGTGACCCACCCCTTTAAAATGAAAAGTGGAGGAATTTCACTCTGGCAGACTGTGGTGAGCTCTAGTTTCATTGAAAAATATGCGCCCCCCCTTTTGTGATCTGAATACTATTTCTGAGAGAGACTAGTTCAACCATCCATGCAGGGCCAAATCATGCATGATCCAATTTACCTGCAAGCTGAATTAGTAGACAGAGGTTTGTGTCTGGAAGAGTAATTTCTCAGGTTAAATCATTAACATGGAAGGTTACCAAGGGAGGATAAATATAATCAAATTTGTATATACTAGTTAGCCTATCCTGGCTGAACTAAGGCAGCTAAAAGCCAGAAAGAGAACAGAAGTTTGAAGCACCTGGGAACTCACCTGGGTTATTAATATGGTATATATTATATATAGTTTTATTATAACGGAAAATATGGGAAATACATTTTTATTTATTATTTCAATAGAATGGAGTCTATGGGAGATGACCATCCCATAATTTGGAGCTCTCTGGATTTCCGGATTAAGGGATCCCATCATATATTTAAGACATTAAGACATTTTTGGCATACAGCTACTAAAAAAAAATGCCTTACCCTTTAAACCAAAACAGGGATTGTTTGTCCATATATTGGAATATATTTAAGATGGCCAATTACGTCAAAGTCATCCCATATCTGGCCAGTCCTACTCTCAAATTACATCTTATTAAGAAGACGAAGTTTTACCTACAACTTACTTGCTGCTTTCAAAGTAAAACTCCCAAACTTGGTTGCCCTTTTATTAGACACCAGTGGGATCACCCGACTATAGCTGGGAAGGGGTGGGAGCTACACCAAGGAGCTGGTTACTGCTCCTATATGAACTATAACAAACAAGGGAAAGTTGTGCTCACCACTAACCGAAAACCGAAAACCATTAGGCAGGGGTGCAAAGAGGCTGTGATCACAAAATACAAATAGACAAATACAAGAGGTCCTCTGCACTCAACCCATTATCAATATATTTAAGACACTCAGGTGCCGATTTACTAATTTTTTCGTGAAATTGTAAAGTGAAATTTGGCCTCTTCGATCATCGAATAGATCGAATGATCGTATATTCAATAATTCGATGATCGAAGGAGTCAAAATTTTAAAGTCCTGCTCGAATACCATTCGTATGATCGGAGCGTTCGATTGTTAGAATCATATGAATTTTTCGGAACTCTCTAAGGAATATTTCAAGATTTTTTTCGTGAAATCGAACGTTCGGTATCCGATCGTACAAATTTATCGAGAAATCGGATAGCGAGCAAAATTATAGCCTAAAACAATTCGATAAGCATTCGACAGTCGAATACTTATCGAATTGCGAATTTGGTCGAGCTAATTATGGGGAATGATAGTCAATTTGCCCCATAGACATTTAAAGCAGCAAGTAAGTTGCAGGTAAAACGTAGTCCCTTTTGTAAAATGTATAATGAAGCAATAGAATTCTTAATGAATCAAATGCAATTTGAGAGTAGGAATGGCCAGATATGGGATGACTTTGACGTAGTTGGCCAGCTTAAATATATTGCAATATATGGACAAACAATCCCTATTTTGGTTTAAAGGGAAAGGCATTTTTTAGTAGCTGTATGCACAAAATGTCTCAATGTCTAGAGAAAAGTAACCACACGAACAGGTTTTTAGTGAAAAATAGACTATTAATTTATTGAGAAGTCTAGTCAGGTGATCCCACTGGGGCCAATAAAACGGCAACCAAGTGTGTTTGGGAGTTTTACTTTGAAAGCAGCAAGTAAGTTGCAGGTAAAACTTAGGGGCAAATATACTAAAATTCCCCAAAAATCCCTCGAATTCCCTCGGTATTTGATAAGCATTCGACTATCGAATGCTTATCGAATAGTTTTAGGCTATCTTTTTGCTCGATATTTGATTTCTCGATTAAATCATACGATGGGATATCGATCGTTCGACTTCCTAAAAAAAATGGTACTTTTTCCTTCGAGCCTCCGAAAAATTTGTACGATTTGAACGATCGAGGCATTCAATCGTACGAATGGTATTCGAGCAGGACTTAGCAAAAGAAGCCTATGGGGGGGGGGTTCCCATAGGCTTCTATAGGTATTCGGTAGGTTCAATCTGCGGAAGTAGGCATTCAAAGGATTTTAAAATTTTAAATCCTTCGATCATCTAATGATCGAATATCCGATCTATTCGATAATTCGGTATTCGATGATCGAAGAGGTCAAATTTGCATATTCGAATATCCAAAAAAATCGTACGATCGGTATTCAATCACATTCGATCGAACTACGAATCCCTCATGTGAATTTTGTAAATTTGCCCCTTAGTCCTTTTATAAAATGCTGAATGAAGCAATAGAAGTGTAGGACTGGCCATATATGGGATGACGTAGTTGGTCAGCTTAAATATACAGCAATACAGGTATGGGACCTATTATCCAGAATCATTGGGACCTGGGGCATTCCGGATAACGGGTCTTGTAATTTGGATCTTTATACCATAAGATCAGAAAATCATATAAACATTAAATAAACCTAACAGGTTGGTTTTGCTTCCAATAAGGATTAATTACATCTTAGTTTGGATCAAGTACAAGCTACTGTTTTCCGTAATTCAGAACTTTGGATAAGGGGTTTCCAGATAACGGATTCCATACCTGTATATGGATAATCCCGGTTTTGTTTAAAGTATAAGACATTTTTAGTATGTTAAGGCACAAAATTTTTTAATATGTCCTTAATATATTGATAATGGGTTGAGTACAGCGTATATATATATATATATATATATATATATATATATATATATATATATATATATATATATATATATATATATCTCAGACACACAAAGGAAGTTGCAACAGTTACATACTATAAATGCCATACTTTTGATGATAAAGATAAAAAGGCAAATTTAAAAAAGGTTTATTGTGTGTGCAGAATACTATTTTTGATATTACTAATATTAGGTCAGTTATACCACAAACCACATACTAAACAGCACACATTTTTTTTTTTTGAAGCACGCATAAACAACCTCTGTTTCCCAAGCTGCTGGTAAACTACAACTTGTTCTGTAGGTTAAAGATGAAGGGATTATTCAAAGCATCTTGATTTTCTTAGCTTCATTTTGCTTAACTTATCATTTAAAATGGTAAATGCAGATTTAGCACATTTACTGGTTCAGTGTACGTAAGACGTTACGGATATTCAAACACAAAAGGTTAATTTACCTCTCTCAAGTTTTAACCTCTGATACAACTGCAGCTCTTCAACAGGTACCAAAGCAGAAATCTAAAAGGAAATATTCACATAAGTCTATATGCAATAAAACTAACAGAATAGTACTTTATGAATAAACTAGAGTAATGAAAAATGCCATTAGGGATATTATGCAATAAAACATATTGGGAATAACTAGGTTAGCTTGTTTTGCCCACACTGTACAGATCCAGAACTCAGTCATCCATAAAGTTCAGCGTTATAGCAAGGCCGTCCTCCATAAACTTAATTTTATCAAAATAATACAAATAAAAATTATTTACTTTTTTAATAATAATAATAATAATAATAATAATAATAATAAAATCGTACCTTATACTTGACCCTAACTAAGATATAATGAATCCTTATTGGATGCAAAACCATAGTATTCGGTTTATTAATGGTTTTCTAGAAGGTCCCAAGTATTCTGCATAACAGGTCCCATACCTGTATATATTTTAGTGTACCATTTGTAACAGGTGTGCAGTGGGAGCAAACCCTAGTTCTCTTGGATGGGGGATTAGGTCACAATACTTGATATTTTCCACCTTTTAGCTTTCAATGACACAGGATCTGAAACATCCCAGCAGTGACTGAATTTACCAATCACTTTGAGCGATACCACGTACATAAAAATAATGTGATTGTAACACATTTGTAACACATAATATGTGTAGTTTTACCTATTATTTGCATGCCTCCCAACATTTTGGAACTAAAAAGAGGGACAACATTTTTTTTTACCATGTTCATTTTACAAAATTTGAAGTTTGAAAATATTTCTCATTATCTAAACTGTCACAATTACTTTTTTCTTATCTCACAATTGTTACAGAGTATCTTAGTTGCAACTGTAAGCTGTTCTTGGCTCTCTGCCAAAAGCCAATTAAGTTAGAAACGTTGTTTCTTTTTCTGGCTGTTCAGTGCAGATAAAAAAGAGGGACTTTCCAGTACAAATGAGGGACTGCAGGATGAGCTTTCAAAAGACGGACAATCCCTTTGAAAAAGGGACAGCTGGGAGTTATGTATTTGTACATACACATTATCAATGGAGTCATACAAAACAACCACAATAAAACGGCCCTTGGAAAAGACTGCTTAAAAGTCACTGCCAGACTGTTTTGCAATGCTGATTTTTATTACATACTAAGAATTATTCTAACATGTTAATACCTATAACAAATTACATACACCCTGTTTACATGTGTTGGTCAGGCCACAAAATCTCTAAATGCTTCCAAATGTTCGATGATGAGGCATTAAACTTAAGCCACCTCACAGTAAAGTAGCAAGGAAAACATGATCCCTAAAACCTTTACTAATCCACACATTTCCATAAGCCTACATTTCTTCTACAGTTTAAAGAAATGTGTTTTAAATCTAACACACAGTTATCTCCACTTGTATTGTTTGAAATTACTAACTATATGTGAACTGTGTAACCAAAAAGTTACTATGTTGACTGTAGAAAGTGGAGCATAATATTTGTTAAATAATAGCCTTCTATTTATGAGAATGTAAAATGAACATCTATGAAAAAGAAGCTGTTTTAAATAGCACCGATATTGGCCACATCATTTCCATTGCCAAGCAAACTCTAAATATTCATGAAAATTGAGCAAATAAAAATCATGCCAAAGAAAGCCTACAGACACCACAGAACGCAGTTATTAGCACGCCAGTAGCTGGTGTGCACAGGATAGTTGAAAAGTTCATAGATGTGGAATGTTTGTGGATGTTTAGATTTTTCAGTGAAAGGCATTGCATTGACTGAGCTGACGCAAAGTAAACATTATCTAAAGCGAAATAAAAAGTGGAACAAGAAATCTATTGCTCCAGACTTCCTTGGCAAGGAAAGATTGATGCCAGGTGTTTTTTAGTGGTAAGTAAATTGACTTAAAAAAGGAATTTAGCAGAAACATTGAGGCTTTGCTTAAATAGGAGCGTTTCACAAATGTCAATACCTCTGCATCCTGAAGGATACCCTGGTTTGTGCATGCCGTGCCTGGACAAGTGATTGAGGATCCAAAGCCTTCCCGGATTGCAAACTGTGTATACTGTTTGAGGCACTAAAGGCACAAAGAACGCTCAGTCAGAAACACGGTCACATCATAAATGGCAAAATTTAATCTATAACTCCCAAGATGTCAATAAATCAAAGTGGCTTGGTGCCTTGCAACCCTGTGGTAGGCAGGTACAGCTATTTGTATGGGTTTCCTTCCACAGTATAAAAACATACAGGCAAGTTTGGTGACTTCTGATGAAACTGGCTTACTGGTATTTAAGCTACAATGCCATAAATAGTCCCTAAAGAAGAATGATAAGACCTTTAATGTATTGAGTTATACAAAAGTTTTTCAAAAGATAAGAATAATTTTAGAGGAATTGTTCAGTGTAAAAATAGAAACTGGTTAACTAGTTACCCAGTTTTTATTTGCACACTGAACTGTTCCTTTAAGGGCAATCGCTGACGCAGGTGACAAATCTCCCAAAAATGCATCTCCATTGGAAATTGCCAGTGGAAATACCTACATATTGTGAAAGTCTCCCACAGTTTCCTTCCGAGGCAACTATTTCAGTTATTTGAAATGGAGATACGTTTTCAGATTTGTTGTCCACAGTTGTGCATTTTTTTCACAGGTAACAAAATTCCATGTCAGCTACTGCCCTAAGGGCAGATACACACAAGCAGATATGCAGAGATTAGTCGCCCTGGTGACAAATCTGCCTTCCCACCAGCTAAAATGGAAATCGCCGGCGGGATGGCACTTGGAACGATTAATTTCCCGAGGTTGCTTCACAAGGAAACTTAGGGTGATTCTGGAAAACAAATCGCTCGGATTTCCATTCTAGCTGGTCGGAAGGCAGTTCGGGGCGTTTAGTCGCCCCGAAGAAGAGAAGTTTTGTCGCTGAGCGACTAAATCTCCCTGAATCTGCTTATGTGTCTCTGCCCTAAAAGTAATTGTATTGTTGCAATACACGATCACGAGCCAGACACAGAATGCGGGCTATCACCTCTTGCGGCAGCGCGAAACTGGGAAACCTTCGGACAACTTACTACAGGATAATCTAAAGTCGATATATGTGTACTGTATTTCATATAATATTTATTAAAAAGGTTTTTACACAATATAAGCACTAAATTAACACTTACATTTAAAAACACAACATTTTGGCTAATGTACACATATATGTAAGACACTGCATTACCTGCTGGGCCCAAGGGAGGCATGGGTAATACTGCAATAGACTAAAAGCAGTAAATGCTGTAAAAAGTATAATACTGAAATATATAAAAATGTAGGAAATGGATACTTAAAAATTGAACATATTTTAGTTTTCATTTTTCTTAAGTTATTAAAAATTGCAGTGGTTTATAATAAAACATACTATAGATATATAAAGTCAAACATTCAGTGATTTTCTATTGAGTGAAACAAGGGAATTGGTTGAGGGTCTGAATGGGTGAATGAAAAATTGAAAAACTCACCAATGTGCAAAAAATACAACTGCATGCCTGTAGGGAGGTCATCTTGTCAATGGGATGTTCACAAAGACAGAGTTTGCACAATATTAAAGGCTCTAGGGACAATTCTCTGGGAATTGAATTGCCTGCCACCATGGTGTGATGGCAGACTTTACCAGCAGAGGCCATGTTTGCTTTAGATAAGATGCATTCTAAATCCTCAGATCTGAAAGACAAAACAAGCTTAAGATATAAATATAGGAGATCACTGCAAAAACAAAAAAACAAAACATCTATATATAGGCCAACTACATCAGAGGTCAGATATTATGCGATGTGGACATCAGCTGGAAAAAAGGCGCTTGCGAGGGGACATGATTACACTTTACAAATACATTAGAGGACATTTTAGACAAATTTCAGGGGACCTTTTTACCCATAAAGAGCATCACCGCACCAGAGGCCACCCCTTCAGACTAGAAGAAAAGGACTTTCATTTGAAGCAGTGTAGGTGGTTCTTCACAGTGAGGACAGTGAGGTTGTGGAATGCACTGCCGGGTGATGTTGTGATGGCTGATTCTGTTGATGCTTTTAAGAGGGGTTTGGATGATTTTTTGGACAGATATAATATCAAAGGCTATTTTGATACTAAACTCTACAGTTAGTATGGCTAAGGGCATATATGGTTTGTGTTTGAAAGAGTGGAGGGGTGTGTGTGTGTATGTATGCTGGGTTTTTAATTTGGAGGGGTTGAACTTGATGGACTCTTGTCTTTTTTCAACCCAATTTAACTATGTAACTATGTAACCTGTCCAAATATATACAGGTATAGGATCCTTTATCTGGAAACCCATTATCCAGAGAGCTCTGAATTATGAAAAGGCTGTTTCAAATAGACTCCGTTATAATCAATAATCCAGATTATTTACAAATAATTTCCTTTTCTCTGTAATAATGAAACAATACATTGTACTAGATCCAATATATATAATGAATCCTAAGGTATGAAGATCCAAATTAAAGAAAGATCATTATCCGGAATTACAGGTCCCCTACCAATAAAAACTTTGTGAAATGCCTGCAGAGAGATGCTGAAATCAGTTATCTGAAAATACGCTGGCTAATCTCAGCCCTACCATGGACTAAATAGGCTCTATGGTAGGGCCGAGTAGGCTCAAAATGCAGAGACTCTTTGTTCTTCCCAAAATCAGTCTTTTCCCACTGATTCAATACTACTGAATGCAGGAAAAAGAGGAGGCTACTGCCTGCGGTAGGGCAGCCAGTGTATTTCAGCTAGCTGATTTCAGTTGCTTCGTGGCCCTAGCCTTAGGGTAAGGCCACACGGGGAGTTTTCGGGGAGATCTGTCGCCTGGCGACTTATCGCCGTGACGAATCTCCCCGAATAGCTTGGTCGCGCTGCACACCCGCGACATGTAAAGTCGCCTGCGCTTATTCACACGCTGCGGCGCGATTTTAAAAGTCGCTCAAAATTGCCTCGCTATATTTTAGTTTTCATTTTTCTTACCCTTAGACATTCTTTAACTGTGGGCTATAGAAATATAGGCATAGTAACATATATAAATGTCATAATTATACCACCTTCCTTTCTTGTAATAAATATCTCTGGTTTTGAAAAATGAAATTCAATGTATTCTTTTTTTCAAATGCAACAGATGTATATTTCAGCACAAGGTATGACATTCTTACATTTGCCATCTCTGTGTCAAATGGGGGGCAGAAGTTCTAGAAAGTCTACCAGGCCAGGGCAAATATGCAGCCTTTGACTGTGTGATTACATATTTATTGTTATTACTACAGCCATTAATGAAAATAATGTCCATATCTACAACGATATTTGAATTTACTGTCAAACACGGTGCCTATGGTAGAAGTGTTTGGAAATGTTGACTTTAAGAACACTCACAGTACAGGTATGGGATGCATTATTCAGAAAGCTCCCACTTACAGAAAGGCAGTCTCTCATATACTCCATTTTATTAAAATAATGCAAATGTTATAAAACAATCTCACTTTATTCTGTAATAAAAAGAACAGTACCTTGTACTTGATGCAAACAAAGATAATTAAACCTTACTGGAAGCAAAACCAGACTGTTGGGTTTATTTACGGTTTACATGATTTTCTAGTAGACTTAAGGTATTTCCAAATCACGGAAAGATCCATCACCTGGAAAGCCCCAGGTCCCAAACCTGTATTTATATGCAAAAGAATTACATGTGGGAAAGTTTGGAGCCACCAAAAACACAAGACAAATGCTTTTAAGACACAAATGTGCACATGACCGATCCACAACACTACTGTTAGCAACATTTATTTAAATGCAGAGAAACACAGCAGTATTATACCACTGATCAATGTATACTTAGCTACAGACTACTGCTTCAAGACAAGTTATGCCTAAGTACACACAAGTTATGTACAAGAACAGCATGCAGACAGGTTTTACAATATCAGTTCCATTCCTAGGACATGCAATAACAGGACCATAAAAGTCTGATTATTTGTAACACAAAGCTTTACAGTGCAGCATTAAAAAAAACTCACTAGTGGTTTTCTTTCTTTAGAAGCCAACAATCAAATATAAAAATTCTGATAAATACAGATAATCAGATAATGTAATGAGAACATGACTAGATAATCATTGCATATACTGAATAATCATATAACTTCCAGCCAAGGCTACAAAACATTTTGGGGGGAAGGTAATTAAAGTCGCCAAGAGAAAAACAATTTGCACCAATAAGAATAAAAATGCACATCTCGCAATGTAAGGCTCAGGCCAGACGGGAAGATTCGTCGCCTGGCGACTTCCCCCTGCCTTCCAGCAGCTATAATGAATAATCGCCTGCGTCTATTCGCACGCGGCGCGGCCAATTTTAAATTGCACCCTCCTAAGAAAAGCTTGAATGTGTCGTAATCTTTTGGAGCAAACATAACATTTTCAGTAAGAAGTTTTATTACATTATTAAAATTCGCAAACTCTCTTCCACTCGGAAGTGGTCGGTAAAAAGTTTCTGGGTTCGCAAAAGCTTTATTAAATTAGCACAAAGCAAGATTTGTTCGCACATAGGCATAACTTTTCACATTGTGAATAGTTTTTCCATTACAGACTTTTATTACATTCCCCCATTTAACTTCTATTGGGTGAATGGGGCTGAACATCAGGAAGTTGGAGGAGGGAAACTTAATGGGGGGTGTGGGGTCAGTCCTCCCCTGTGTTCAAATTTTACAGGTATGGGATGCGTTAGCCAGAAAACCATTATCCAGAAATGTCTGAATTATGTTAAAGCCATCTCCCATAGACTCCATTTTAAACAAAAAAAAAAATGTATTTTTAAAAATATTTTTTTTTCCTGTAATAATAAAATGGTACCTTGTACTTAATCCTCAATAAGATATACATAACCATTATTGGAGGAAATGGTCCTATTGTGTTTAATTCATGTTCAAATGTTATTTTTGTAAACTTAAGGTATTTAAGGTATTCCCTAAATTAAGGGAAGACCCCATTATCCGGGAAACCCTAGGATCCAGACAGGCCTGGACTGGCCATCTGTGAGCCGTGGCAAATGCCAAAGGGGCTGCCATAGAAAGTCATCATTTAGTGGGCTGGTGGGGAGCTGATTGGGCCTCTGTGTACATGAAATGCCAGGGCCTATTTTGACTCTCAGTCCAGTCCTGGATCCATAGCATTATGGATAACAGGTCTTTTACTGGTACAGGTATGGGACTTGTTATCTAAAATGATCTGAAACTGGGGCTTTCTGGATTTCCATAATTTGGATTTTCATACCTTACGTCTACTAGAAAATCATTCAAACCTTAAATAAACTCAATAGGCTTGTCTTGCTTCCAATAAGGATTAATTATATTTTAGTTAGAATCATGTACAAGGTCCTGTTTTTTTTCTTACAGAGAAAAAGGAAATCATTTTTAAGAATTTGAATTATTTGGATAAAATGGAGTCTATGGGAGGTGGACTTTTTCCTTAATTCAAATCTCTCTGGATCACGAGTTTCCAGATAACCGATCCCATACCTGTACTTTGTTTATTACTGTAATTGAATTTGGTGACTTTATTTAGGGATGCGGATTTCAGACTGTATTCATTGAACTATAATTGGAAACGTCATTCTATAAAAGCAGATCACAGGGACCATTCTAAAAGTCATTGGGCCCAGATGGGTGCAAACTCATAACAGTTCTGTTTGTTTGTGTGTACATCATTTTAAAGGCACATCTAAAACCATAGACGCGGCTAAAGCAGTAAGCTCATTTAAGCAATTACAGCATTCTGCATGCACATCAAGTCAAAGGCAGGGAATGGGTCATTGAACATCTTTCATTGCAGCAGACTGCTGTTGAAAATAAAGATCACATAGGGACTATAAAGAGTTCCATTAAAGGAACAGTAACACCAAAAAATGAATGTTTTAAAGTAAAGAAAATATCATGTAGTGTTGCCCTGTGCTGTTAAAACTCATCTGTTTGCTTCAGAATACTACTATAGTTCATAAAAACAAGCTATGTAGCAATGGTGGAAATTGAAAAATGGCTATATGGCACAGGATAAGTAATGGATA
>CM044442.1:82205994-82222176 GCA_024363595.1 Xenopus borealis | reverse complement strand
TAGTGTTGCCCTGTGCTGTTAAAACTCATCTGTTTGCTTCAGAATACTACTATAGTTCATTAAAACAAGCTATGTAGCAATGGTGGAAATTGAAAAACAGCTATATGGCACAGGATAAGTAATGGATAACAGATAACATCATGTTCTACAGAGCTTATCTACTATCTGCTGTGTAACTTGAGCCTTTTCTCCTTTGACTAGTTGGCCCCATGGCTACACAACAGCTTATTTATATAATAGTAGGGCTTCTGAAGCAACACTGCATTATATTTTTATTACAATTTCATTTTTTATTGTTACTGGTCCTTTAACTGTATAGAACACCACACTGACATTCAACCTAAACTGCTAGGATGAAACACAACTTGCAACAACGGTTGAGGATAGGGGAGGGGAATGAAGTTATTTGTAGTGCAACTATAACTGTGTTCTAACAGAGGTGGAAAGGTAGAGCACAAACATAAAAATGCCAACAACTGCATGGATATTGCTATCATTGTGTTTTCCTTCTTCAGAATGGATACCTTTGTACTGCAAGAGTTAATGGATTACATATCTAAAAGGAAAAAAAAAACTACAAACACTTCCATGAAAGCACACTGCAAGTCATAGGACTTGATGTAACAGACATTATTTGGAATATGCGAGTTGTTACGTGGGAAAAAAAATATACACAACCGATTTATCAATACACTGTATATACTGTAGGTATGAATAAAAATGCTCTGCCCCAAGTAATTCACAACGGACATATCCAGTACAACTACAAATCCAACTGTTAGACATGTCAGAGACACAAAATAAGAAACATTTTTTAATAATATAAACAGCTGTTGTGTACTATAAGGATATCTGGAACCACTTCAGAATGCTATGAGCTTTTACCATCACTTACACATAAGCGCTCAGTCTGCAGCAGGAATTTCATGTCACAACTCTCAAACACATATTGTTCTAGTTTTTGTAATGGGTTTACTTACAATGTCTATTTTTAAAACACAAAAATTTTAAGAAGCCTCCATAAATCCTGTGAAAACTAAATGATCAGCAAAACTGAAAGTTTATTCAATCAGAGAGCACCATCAAGATATCTAGTGGGATAATAACTTATTTCTATGATACTTTAAAGGCAATGTACTGACCATATACGGGCCTAAAATGGTATCTTTTGAGAAGAATATCTGACAAGGCCCCTCGTCATAATCTGATCGTTTCGCCATAGGGCCGAATGTTCTGAGTACCCCCGATATAGCCCTGGCAATGTTGCCAAACGAGCGGATCTTATAGTCTATGGCCAGCTTAAATCTCAACACCTTAAAGGAGAAACAAACCCGTAATAAAATAAAAAACCCTACCCTACATAGAATCCCCTCCCTTCCAGCCTAGCTGCCCCCCCCTCCCCAGGCAAATACACCTAAAGCTGGCCATAGACAAAGAATCGTTCATTCAACATCGCCAAACAAGTGGATCTTTCCCCAATATACCACCAATGGCAGGGCTGAATAGGGGGTAATCTGAATGGGTCAGTCAGGGGAAAAAAAATCAAACCTTCCCGATCGATATTGTGTCCAGATATTGATCGGGAAGACCCCATACATCGACCGATATCGGCAGCTTTATCTGCCTGTGTATGCCCACCTTAACCCTTTACTTACCCCTCCGTGCAGATTCTGTCCAGCGGAGTTCATGGGCGCCATCTACTACTCTTCTGTAATATTTGGAATGAGACCAGCGAATTGGCGCATGTGCAGTTGGAGCGATTTCCTGTTTCACAACAACTGCGCATGCGCAGAAACGAGAATTGCTGAAGTGCCAGTCTCAATCCAAAACTGATGAAGATGGTCCCCATGAAATCCTCTGGATAGAATCTGCACGGAGGAGTAAGTAAAGAATGGGGGAATTTGCCCGGGGGGGGGGCAGCTAGGCTGGGGGAAGAGGGAGGGGGGTCTATGTCTGGTATGTAACCTTTTTTATTAAAGGTTTGTTTCTCCTTTAAAAAACCCTTGATACATACCTTGCTGCATCTGTTCATAGCCTGTCAAAATATGATTAGTTAGATTGTTGTAGACAGGGACTGATTGCAAAGAAAGCTCACCCTGGTGGTCTACTGGTGTTGCGGGGACGCCTACCGGGCCGCTCCTCTTCTGTCTTGCCAGCTATTACCTAGTGTGCGCGTGGGGCACGCGATGGCACGAAATTGAAATATATTTAAAGGGACATTTGGTACTGTATAATTGCCCGTGATAGGTTTATTCCTGGTGCCTTGTACCTTGTGCTGTGAAGCTTCAGGTTTGTCCTTATTCCTGTGTTTAACCCTGCCTGGCTATTTGACTACTCTGACCTCTGAAACCTGACCCTTGCCTGAAACCGACTTTTATTCTGCTTAACCCTCCTCATTGACTTCCTGGTTTGACTCCTGTCTGTTTTTCAACTCTGATTCTGCCTCACCCCTTCTGATTGATTACCCGGTTTGACCCTTTGCCTGCCTGACGATCCTAGCTATCTGCCTGCCTCGATCCAGCCTGTCTGACTACGAATCTGCCTACTTCTGCTTGTACCTTATACCTTATACTTCTGCTTGGCCTTATAAACACTATCTACAGTCGTGCCCCTCTGCCTATCCAGAACTTTTATCTTACACCTCTCATTTAAGTCCAGGTGGCATCCAAGTAAGCCGTGGGCTCCTCACCACTACTGGTGAAGCGCGAACTGAGACCAGGGTGCTTGGTGTTTGTTTTAGTGTTGGGTGCCAACCATGACACTGATGTTTTGTGTACAAAACGTAGTCACCGATATCCCTCAACTGGGATTAAAAATAGGGTCTGGCATTCCAACTACACAGAGGCTGAAACAGCCCAATAAATAAATAATGATTGTCTATGGCATCTTACACCAGCCCCTCCGGCATTTGCCAGAACCTACAGATTGCCAGGCCTGCACTTGGATGAGATAAGGGTCCCTGAACACTTGTGTTGTTTTCCATGGCTAAATAAATCATATGTAGTAACATGAAAAATATGCCTGAACAAAGCAGCAAAATATATATAGCTTTAAAATAGATATAAGGAAGCAAGAACACAGACATGTATACACAAATAGTCTGGCAAACGTATTTTACTAAATGTAGCACTATAGCAGACAGAGGAGCATGGAAACTGGAATCAGTGCTCAGCTGTAACTGGACACAATGCTAAATAATAAATAAGTATGTATTACTAATGCAAAAAGTAAGTTATATAATTGTGGCAAGCAATTTGTAGCTGAACAGGTGGAAGACAAAATACCAAAATTGATTCATTATCCATTGCAACAGCAATGGCTGGAAGCCCAGGTGCACGCACAAGCCAGGCAATTGTTACTCGAAAACACTGACCTATGGGAGCACCAGTGAGTTGATAGCTATTGCCATTATAGGTATTCCATAGATAATATGCCCACTGGATCACCAAGCCCAAAATATGAATTCAAGCTGAATTCAAACTGAATTACTTGCTGACACAAATAACGGGAGTGTTAAGAAGGCAGAAAAACATTTCAGTCTTTTAATCCATTAAACCTATGGAAATTCTTCTGTGAATAGTAATTAGATGAGCCTCCACCACAAATCCATAATGAGTGAAGCAGATGTGCTGCTGTATTTAATTGCTAAGTGCTAAATGCACATGCAACAATTTTCCTATATTCCCATGCCCTAATGGGAAACTGATGGCAGTTTGTTCCATTTCTTGCTTTGTTTGCCCTGCGTCAGAACCTAAAATATATGGCTTGATTTATTGAAAACCGTAGAGCAAAAGAAGAGAGTAAGTTGATACCCTATAGAAAACAAGGTAAAAGTTTCAAGGGATATTGTCATCGGAAAACATGTTTTTTTTTTCAAAACGCATCAGTTCATAGTGGTACTGCAGTAGACTTCTGCACTGAATCCATTTCTCAAAAGAGCAAACAGAATTTTTTATATTCACTTTTGAAATCTGACTTGGGGCTAGACATTTTGTCAATTTCCCAGCTGCCCCTGGTCATGTGACTTGTGCCAGAACTTTAGGAGGGAACTGCTTTCTGGCAGGCTGTTGTTTTTACTACTGAGTGCTGTTCTTAGATCTACCAGGCAGCTGTTATCTTGTGTTAAGCTAGCCACAGGTACAATTTTCGGACCATGTGCGGAGAGTCCGTCATTTCTCGCCACGGCGGAGATCGGTTGTTTGGTCGATTGGACAGGTTAGAAAATTTCTGTCGACTGCCGATCATATCTCTGCATGTATTGCTGATCATAATATTTTTAAGTGGGAGACGGTCACTAGGTTTTGTTGGACATAAACTTTCGTACGATCCCTTTCAGGGGCAGAACATCATCTGATCTGTACTTTTACTACCTTATTTGATCTGAAGGCTAGTGGCAGGTCGGGAGATGGGGAAGTCCAATCGTTCGACGGTTTGACCGATCAGATGTTTGCGTCTATGGCCAGCTTTAGGGAGCTGTTATCTGGTTACCTTCCCATTGTTCTGTTGTTAGGCTGATGGGGGGGAGATGGGAGGGGGTGATATCAATCCAACTTGCAGTACAGCAGTAAAGAGTGACTGAAGTTTATCAGAGCACAAGTCACATGACTTGTGGCAGCTGCGAAATTGCTATGTGTAGCCCCATGTCAGATTTCAAAATGAAATATAAAAAAATATGTTTATACTCTTTTGAGAAATGGATTTCAATGCAGAATTCTGCTGGAGCAGCCCTATTAACGGATGCATTTTGAAAAAAAATTTTTTTTTACCATGACAGTATCCCTTTCAGCTTTAGTCACTTTTATATTCATATTAACAATTCCTGTTGATTAAATTCTCTTGATAAAGGTCTTCCTTTTACAATAGCCTCTTATATGATAATATATAATAATCTATAACTTGATCTCCCAGCTCTTCATACTTTCTGAAATAATACTGCAAGATATGGCCATCTGGGTTATTTTAATGACCCCCAGCCTAATTAACTGTATGGCATCATCATTTTGATAAAAATACAGCCTATGAACATGTAGAAAATAAATGGTACTGGTTCAACTAAAAAAAAAAAAAAAAAAAAAAAAAAAAAAAAAAAAAAAAAAAATCATCAACATAAAATGTTAATTAAATAATATGGCCTAAACAGCTAGTGTGAATGAGGACTATATAATGCAGATAGCAAGGGAACAATGTAGCTATAGGAGAAAGTAAGCGATGCATCAGTTACAATTTGTAACACATGGAGCCTCAGTGTCAATAGGGCTCATTTATAAATGGAGCATAAAGAAAACCATTGATAAAAAAGCCTTCAAGGCACAAAACCTATACAACATGCCTGGAAGTCCCCACAATCTACTAGAATGAAGTGTAAGTGTGGCCATACATGGTGAGATCCACTCGTTTGACGATGTTGCCAAATGAGCGGATCTCTCCCCAATATGCTCACCTTGAGGTGAGCGATATCAGGCTGATCCGATCGTTGGGCCCTAGGGGACTGTCGGCAGCTTTTATCGGCCCGTGTATGGCCACCTTTACGCAAAGTTGTGCATGCCTGCAAAACAGAACCCACCGTGTTTTTACATTTTGCACCTAGACATATTGTCAGTTTCCAAACAGGGAGATTTGGGGAGATTCTGTCACCTGGCGTTTAATCGCAGGCGACAATCTCCCCAAATCTCCCTGTCTGCCACAGTCTGAATCAGTCTCAGTGGAACTTGGCTTTTACTATTGAGTGCTGTTCTTTTATCTACCTGGGAGCTGCTATCTGGTTACCTTCCCATTGTTCTGTTGTTAGGCTGCTGGGGGAGGGGAGAGGGTGATATCACTCCAACTTGCAGAACAGCATGTAAATAATGACTGAAGTTTATCAGAGCACAAATCACATGACTGGAGGCAGTTGAGAAACTGACACTGTCTAGCCCCATGTCAGATTTCAAAATTGAATACAAAAAAATCTGCTAGAACAGCACTATTAAGGGTAGGGACAGACAGGGAGATTCGGGGAGATTCTGTCGCCTGGCGTTTTTAGCAGGCGACAATCTCCCCGAATTTCCTTCTCCCTGTCTGCCGATCGTTCCTGGGACAAAGCGCCAGCGCCTGTGCAGACGCGGCGCAGCGATTTCCGGAATTGCCCGAAGATACCTCTTGAGGAAACTTCGGGCGATTCCGGAAATCGCCGCGCCGCCTCTGCACAGGCGCTGGCGCTTTGTCCCAGGAACGATCGGCAGACAGGGAGAAGGAAATTCGGGGAGATTGTCGCCTGCTAAAAACGCCAGGCGACAAAATCTCCCCGAATCTCCCTGTCTGTCCCTACCCTAAAAGAATTGTTCATTATAAAAATAAAAACTTGGTAAAACTTGGTAAATAAAAACTAGGCTGTGCAAAATAAAAAATGTTTCTAATATAGTTAGTTAGCCAAAAATGTAATGTATAAAGGCTGGAGTGACTGGATGTCTAACATAACAGAACACAACACAACTTCCTGCTTTTCAGCTCTCTAAATCTGAGTTTGTCAGCAACTTGAAGGGGGACCACATGGGACATAACAGTTCAGTGAGTTGGCCATTGATCCTCAGCATTCATTTCAGATTCAAAAAGCAACATTTATGACCAATGTGGCCCTCCCTCTAGTCACTGATTGGTTACTGCCTGGTAACCAGTCAGTGTAAACCAAGAGAGCTGAAAAGCAGGAAGTAGTGTTCTGTCTGTTAGGTTAGACATCCAGTCACTCCAGGCTTTATACATTACATTTTTGGCTAACTATATTGAAAACATGTTTTATTTTGCACAGCCAATCTATTTACCCAGTTTTAATTGTATACTGAACAATTCCTTTAAAACAAGAGAGCTACTCAGATTCCCCTGGTAGAGGGCCAGCAGCATTATCTGGTGAAAAACACAGCAGCCACTCAGCGTTTCATCAGAAATGCCTGCAACTCTATGAGGCCCATTCATAAAAGGTCATTTTAATGGTATTAAAGCTTTCTGAAACCATAATTAAACTTGGTTTCTTGCAGTCCTACTAGGGTGGTGGCACACACTGCCCGCAACAAGTCACCTCGTCTTTGGGTGAGTAATCTCCCCGAACTGCCTTCCCGCTGGCCAGAATGTAAATTGCAGGAGGGATGGCACTCGGATCGTTTAATTTTTTTTTTGAAGCTGGTAAAATACCTACCAAGGCTGGGCCGGTATTATAATTTTACCGACAACGTAGTTGTCGGTAATTTGTAATACCCTTAACAAATGCCCTCAGCCCTTCACTTTAAACTTTTCTTTTCTCTGTCGCCTGCTGTAGCTCCGCCCCCTCTTGCATCACGGCTCTGCCCCTTTTGAAGGTTGGTTCAGTGGTTCCACTCCCTTTTGAGCTATTATGTCAGCACGTTTGCGCCTTTAAGAATACCCGGAAGTGCGCGGCGTGCCTAAAATGGCCGGCACAGGAGAGGAAGATGCGGCAGGTGTCCGTATCGAGGGGGCACAAGGCGTCCCTGCCGTCCCCCCACTAGACCACCAGGGTAAGTCTCTTACAGTTCCACTGGGTACAGACACAATGCCACATAAAAGCAATCAACACTTACTTTGTGAAATGCATAAGAATGCTTATGAGTACACTGCCATGGATCTCCAACACACTGTATAAGAAAATCATATCTATTTAGTGAGAATATACCAGCTGATTACAAGGAACAATGAGAGAGGATATCCACACAGGAACTCTGTTACCCAAAATTATAGATCCACCTGTACCCTCCAAGGATATCCTGAGAACGTTTACCATAGAAATACACAACTAGCAGTTTAAGGGGTGGTTCAACTTTTAGTATGTTATAGAATGGCCAATTCTAAGCAACATTTTAAAAGGTCTTTATTATTGTTTTTTTTATAGTTTTAATTATTGGCTACTTCTGACTTTTTCCAGCTTTAAAATGGGGGTGACTGACGCCATCTAAAAAAAAAATGCTCTGTAAGGCTACAAATGTATTATTTTTTCTACTTTTTATCACTCCTATTTCTATTCCGGTCCTCAGAATATCACTCTCTAGATCTTACTAAAAGTTAACCTAAAGGTGAACAACCCCTTTAAGATGCAATGGAGTTCCATAAAACCAGCGTAACCTTTCCTGTCCCTCTACTTAATAGCAGAACTTAGGGGACTTCCATAGGAACTGCTAAAATTACATCATGCCAGCAGAGAAACACAATTGTTCCTTCTGTAATTTACGGTTTCCAAGATTATGCAAAAATAGAAGTTTTTAGAGAAGATACACCGAAAGGAGAACTAACGAGCAGTTAAAAAGTTAAAACATTTTTTGAATGAGTCACTAAAAAGCAATTCACTTGAATAAATGTGGGACAAATCATAAACTCTTTGAATTTATATTTTTGAATATTTTAAACATTCAGTGACTCAGGAATATTTGTTGTTCAGTTCTGGCATAGCTCCACTACAGCTCCAGTGTTTCTCGCTACAAGCAGTCTGTAAACATTAACAGAGTTTTATCATTGCTCACAATTTGTTTTGACTCATACAAAATGATCTGTTTATTTAAAAAAAAAAAAAGGAACTAGCCTTTCTGCACAGAAACCTCTCCAAGTATTGGGCCCATTGCCTGATATGCAACACATTGTTCTACCAGATAACAATAAAATCATAATGTAACATACAGAAAAGGTGAATGTAAGCAGGCTGGTGCTGAAAGGGCTTCTAGGAGCTGTAGCAGGACTGGAAGACTGTTGGAAATATATGATTATGTAATATACATACAGTCTTTTATAGTTAACGATGAATTCTGAATAGCGAATGGTGCTGGAGAAAATGTACAATACTTAAATGTCTGTATCTCCTTCTCTAGATCCACTTGTGCAATGGGAGGTACTGTTACAAGCAGTGAGTAAATTTCACAACAATTTGTATGGGATACGAGTGCAGAGACTTAGCCGACAAGTTTAACTATAAACAAACCCATTAACATGCATCTGCCGCAGACAAGATAATGACCATTTTGTTAGTGATCTTTGTTGTAATTACAGGTACAAGCTCAGCTTTGGGGGTAAATAGCTCAGCTGATCTATTGGTTTGTGCCAAACTGCAGTTCCAGGAAAAGGTCGCTGTTCTTGCTCTTTATACAGGAGCTGGAAAGTGCCTGTTTCTGGCTGACAGCTCTGCTTCTGTGGGCACACACACACACACACACACACACACACGTCTGCTGGGGCTGATCATAAAAAGATGAGGCTAGTGTGCAATGCGGCTCACTGGCGGTTTTAAAAATAATGCTAGTTTTCACATAGGGGAAGACTTGTCCCAACACCCCAGCATCTGAATGGACCCTTGTATAAGAGTTTCACATATTAAACAACCTGCAGCCCCTCCAGCTGTTGTAATAGTATAATTCCCAGAGGTGAAATATCCGAGGTAGATTGTGCAAGTCATACCTTAGTGCAGCCCCCAACCTTTGGGATCTCCAGTCTTTCTGCTTGGCCCTGGTTAAACTACAACTCCCAGCACGTCCTGACAAGCTTGCTATGTGGCATGCTAGAAGCTGCAGTGAAACAACTGAAAGACCACAATGAAGATATCAGAACCTGCAGAGTAAAGCTCTGGCCGTGAAGAAAAGCGGTTTACAATACCTGGAGTAAGAAATAACAGCCGCCAGGCTACACTCCCTCTCTCAGTCAGGACTGTTCCTAGTGAGTGGCTGGTGCAGCACGTTTCACACACTGCGTTTCCTTCTCACTCCATCTCCCTGTGTTCTGCAAAGCTCTCCCAGTCGCTCTGCCACTTAATCCCCTCCCTCCTCTATTCACAGCAAGTTGCCATTCTCTCCAGAGCACGTCACCGCTTGTAATGCAGTATCTGAGGGAGCGCTGCAGGTCACAATCCAGGAAGCCCGAGCACTTCCTGCTTCTCATGTGGGCTTTCCTCTGCTCAGCTGCAGGTGATTACATCCACACACGCCTTGCAAGTTGCAACGCACTGCGCTTCCACTTCCCTCCTACATTTTCTTCTTTACCGCAACTTTTTGGAAATGGAAAGAGGGACAAAAAGATTCGCCACAAGGAGTGCTGTGGATAATTGTGACCACGCCCCTTTTGCGGCCCCACCCCCTAATTACCGATTTTACAAAAATTTGCCAGGTTATGGAAGTTTGAACATTTCTGTAGTTTTTATGTTTTATTACAGCTTTAATAATGAAGGTGAATTGCCCTTTAAGCTGTGAGTCTAACTTCTCCCAAGGGACAAAACTGTTACAAGTGTATCTTAAAGGAGAATTAAACCCTAAATTAAAAAAAAAAAACTACCCCCAGCTAGGGTTGCCACCTGGCCGGTATTTTACCGGCCTGGCCGGTATTTTTGATGGTTCACCCCAATGTTATTAATAGGGAAAAAAGATAAATATATAGGAAGGCCGGTATTTTTTTCAAGAAAAGGTGGCAACCCTACCCCCAGCCCAAGTGTTACACCGGGAATGTTTTACTTAGGGCCCTTACACATGGGCATTTTGGACCTGCGCTCCCCTGTGCTGCGTTTGGCTGCGTCTGAATCTGCGTTCGTCGCTTACACGCGTCTCATGAGTACAACGCCATTGAAACTAATGAGGTGCGTCTAGACCTGCGCTCCCCTGCGGCTGAACGCAGCCAAACGCAACGCAGGGGAGCGCAGGTCCAAAACGCCCGTGTGTAAGGGCCCTTACCCCTCAATTTTTATAATGATATACTTTTTTAGTAGTATGTGCCTTTGTGTATTCATAAATAGAAAACTGATATTTTAAAAAATAAAGACAGCCCCCTGGGATCAAATGATTCAAGGTGCACACAAAGATGCCAAACAAGCTATACTTGTTAGCTCACATGAGCAAAAGACAGTGTTCTGTCTTTTGCTTCTACACTTCTTCCTGGTAGAGTTGTAGTATTTCTGGTCAGGTGATCTCTGAGGCAGCACACAGACCATAACAAAATGGTGGTTCAAGGCAAGAAATGTAAAAGGGCAATATTTACTTGAATATATATACCAGTTTGATAAGAATTTTTTAATATGCCTCTTTATTTTATATAAACTTTCTGTTGCTCAAGTATTCATTTTGGGGGTATAGTTTTCCTTTAAGAATTTTTTTTTTCATAAAAAAATTGGGAATGACCACAAAATAGGCTACATGGTTGGAACCAAGAGGCCCCATCAGTGTCAGCTAGAGTTTCCACCCGGCCGTTATTTTACTGGCCAAGCCGGTAAACACCTGCCAAGGCCGGTATTAATTTACCAAATTACAAATTTGTAATACCCTTAACAAAACCCCTTGACCCAGCCCCCTTTGTGTCATGACCCTCCCCTTTGCATCACGGCCCACACCTTTTTCATCATGGCCCACCCACCAACATTAGATACAGGAAATATAGAAATCTCTCACAAGAAGGTGACTTTGAGTTGGATGTCATTGTTTTTGGTAAACAGAAAATAATAATCAGGTTTAGTTACCTTAGATATTTACTTTTCTTGCCTGCTGCTCTGGTTTATAAAAATCACCTAAGTCCAAGCTCCTATCTTGAACATTTAAAAGTGTTTTACGTAGGGCAATAATAATGTAATGCAAGAGACAGATTTATTTTCAGTAGATTTATAGCTTGTGGCATTTATTCAATACCTGGCAACTCCAAGAAATACAAAGATACAGTCAAAGGTTCATACAGTTTAGTAACATGTGTGGATCGTCCCGACATATTTCGTACCATGGTAATCGGTGATTTAGTCAATCGGATAGGTTGAAAGAATTCTATTGGTTAACAGTTGTTTCTCAGCATGTATTGCGTATCTGACTATATCAGTGGGTGACTGTCAATAGAATTTCTCGCACATAACTTTCAGTGTCGGACTGAGACACCAGGGGCCCACCAAAAAAACCTAAGACCAGGGGCCCACCATAAAACCTTAAACCAGGGGCCAGTCTAAGTACTAATATTCTTCATCTCCTCAATCAAACTCTATTCTCCTAGTTTGTTTTCTTTACATACTATAATCAATTATACCATCTATTTAGCCTCTTTGTTCTCATAGAAATAGAGAATGGCCATGAAATAGGCCAAAAGTTTAGCAGCATGAGGGCCCACTGACACCGGGAGTTTTCCTGGTTTCCTGGTTTCCTGGTGGGCCAGTCCGACACTGATAACTTTCGTACAATTGCTGTCACCACCAGAACATCATCTTATTTGCTCTTTTACTACTTTATCTGAATGGTTAGTGGCAGGTTGTAAGATTGGTATGCCCGATTGTTTATTGGATGCAAGGGTAAAATCTGTAGATCTATGGCCAGATTTACCAAATTTTGTGCTACCAACTGCCAGGTCTGGACTGGGATTCAAAGCAGGCCTTGATATTTAGGGGCAGATTTGCTAAATTCACATTAATTCACATGAGTGATTCGAAATTCCATCGAATTTTCAAAAAGATTCGAATTTGAATATGCAAATTCGACCATTGGATATTCGAATTTGAATAATTTGAATATTCAAATTTAATTTTATTTGAATATTCGAAAATTCAATGGTCGAATACTTCTCCTTTAAATTTTAATTCGACCACCTACTTCGCCAGATTAAACCTACCGAAATGGGGATCATTCCCTAAGATCGAATATAAAAAATTTGATCGATCGCTTAAAAATCGTTCGAATATTCGATTTGAATTCGGTTAGAATTCCCAATGTCGAATTTTGAATTTTTTTTAATTCGAAATTCGACCTTTAGTAAATCTGCCCCTTAGAGTACACAGAAGACTGAACAGCACCCACCTGCCCACTAAATAGTGACTGTCTATGGCATCTTTCAGCAGCAACTCTGGCATTTGCCAGAAACCACAGATTGCCAGTCCTGCAGTCTCCTGTTTCCAATCACTATTTTTATACCTTCTGTTGCTAAAATTTGGTGTCCCCGTGTAAGTAAGCATTCTTTCATGTTAGTCAAGCACGCGTGTCAGCATTCAGAGGTGTCAGATGTGCTCGTGCACAAACACAGTGATGTCACTTCTGGGTCCAAGATCCATACACTGTGTCATTAATTTATAGTTGACGTCTCTCATGTTCCCTGTGGTTAGCAAATCACTTTACGTGCCATTGCCTAATGCTAGATAATGAAAGTGCTTAAAAAAAGAAATTAAATCAATGAGAGGTGCCCAGTGGGCCTTCTACTACCACCAGTCCAAACCAGTTCAAATGTAGGTGAATATTATACCTCATTGTAAAATATATATATCTCAAACAGCAAAGGTAAAAGAAATCATCATACCCAAAGAGACAGATATCCATGTTTCTTCAGCATATTTCGAGAGTGATAAATGCACAAATTTGTGTGGGCTGCAAAACACTTCTTTGTATTGTATCTGCTGCAATTTTGTGAACACAGAGAGTGTTAAATCTACATAGCTCAAGGTACATACAAAGCTGTGCCTCTGTGGTTATGAAGATTCCTTTTGAGGCAAGCACGCAATGTTTACAAGTGAAGAATAGCAGCTGTTTTAGATTTACTAAATATACTGTAAGAAGTATTGTAAGCTCCCTAGACTATGAAATATAAAGAATATAAGTGATAAGAATTTCAGTGACAGGCACAAGATGAACAAGCAGTCATTTATGCCAAATTGCCCCAGTCCTTTTCCTGCATCCATCAAAACTTCACACTTATAATTATATTTTTATAAAAGGTGGTCCATCCTGCATAGAATTACAGTTCAGAGAGCTCGTCTCTCATCTAGCCTACTTCTCAATGTAAATAGTTACATCTGTGCATGAGGTATTTTTGGTTCATTTGATATTGGGCCCCTGTGTGTAGTGGTCCTGCATATCTCAGGGCACCATCTTATGTGTTATTTTGTGTTACTTCAATAATTCAATTCACATGGAATACAATAGCACTTTTCAGGGACAAGCCTCTCATATGGGAGAAGGTCAACAACTATATTTGCATTAAAAAGCATTAGTCCCTCTCCCCACAATGGACCCCTATTTTATCAGGCCAATAATATTTCAGCATTACATAGGGTATGACCAAATGCAACAAAACATGTACCTAGAGGTATGTGCATATTTTCAATCATACATCCTTTTACACCAAAACCCCACTCACAAAAACGCACACCTGTCCATTAGACTTCTGTAGAAGTTCTCAGCAGCACATTTTAGGGGAAAAAAAGTTCACAGGAGAGCAAAAGTAGTGAAATTATAATTTTTATTTATAAGAGATGCATAGCACTACATGTTTCGGACCACATGGGTCCTGGGTCCTTCCTCAGATTGACCAGAGGAAAGACCCATATGGTCCAAAACATGTAGTGCTATGCATCTCTACTAAATAAATAAACTAACTTCACTACATTTCTCTTCAGTGAACGTTCTATGAGTATATGATAACCGTTTGTAAAAGTGGCAAACCTACTACACTGTTTGAGTAGCTGAACTACACATACTCGAAGCATTTCAGGGGACGCCTATTGATTGATATATTAGGAAAGAACAAAACAAGTACCTAGGGATTTCGAAATGTGCTGAGCTTAATTCTTACACAGCAGTGTATTGTTGCAAAGTAGAAACCATATACTGTATATAGGGGTTCCAAACCTTATTGGCGATGTTGGCTACAGACCTGCCTACCTCTGGCCAATGAGATTGCAGCATTTCATAGTACTGGCATATTCTCAGCAGAACAAGTGATTTGTAATGCAGAGTGCCTTTTTAGAAAAATCCTCTTATTTTAAAGATGTAACTTAAATTTCCAAGGCAATGCTGGGTACCTCAGCTAGTACTGTATATTAAATAAACTTGAAGGACTGAAGAAAAAGAAGAATACAGGCCTTGTAAATCACATAAAAATATATAAGCATAAAAGTTAACATGGATAACAAATATATTACAGATATATGTATTGTTTACATTTCTTATTTATGTCTTATTTATGCTTCTGCATGCTAAGTGCTACTATTCACTAGTAAGCAATGTGGATTTTCTGCATCTGTTACCAATTTCAGCAAATTTTTAAGCATGCAAAAATGTTATTGCATTGACTATGTCTAAACAGAAATCTATTTTTAACTATGAAACACATGTGCACACTGTAACAATAAACGCAAGTATAATGATGTTAGTAAAACATTTTGTATTTGTTTCCAATGTTTAATTGTAGATGACTCTAGAATCTTGAAGATGGTTGCTATGCTTTAAAAACGGCAAATTAAAAAGTTGGTTTACCTCACTAGTCCCCATCTTCCCCATCTAATTTTATGTGTGCCTTACTAGGTCTTGAGGAAAAATCTTTTGCTACAACAAGGTTTAATTGAAATTAAAGTGAATTGGAGTAAGAAATACTGCATTGTTGGAGTTCATTTAAACATCAGGTTCGTAAAAGCCCTAATGATGGCTAACATGGTGGTTTTCTACATTTTGCTATATCCAGAATGCCACTTTAGTAATTCTAAAGTGACTAATTTCTCTATTTAATTCTGGATTAAAATTTACATAATTTTGATGGTGTTTTTTGGCAATATTAACTTAATTTTTCTGTTGTTAATGTCATATCCAAAATGGGAGTTAAACTGGCAAAATTGCTTTAACTTAAAAAGAAATTGTTCAGGATTTTGATGTCAGTGGGGTCTATCGGCTCCCAGAGGGAGTTAGTCAGGACCAAGGAGGAAGCAATAGGGTTAAAGTCCAATACAAAGTACAGCAAAGGTTCAGGCAATATTCAGAGTCAAAATCCAGGCACGGTCAGGTTCAGGCAATGGTCAAAAGTCCAGAAATCAATCAAGAAATAATTTAGGAACAAACCCAGGGATAATTAGCTAAAGCTATACTTGGGCATTGAACCCTGGTCCTTTTATTTTTGAATTTGGCCCCAAAGACGCGGATGCCGTGATGCGTGGGAGCGACGTCGGCAAGACAAGAGGCGCCGCTTGGAGCTCCTGGAAGAACTCCGGGCGGCGATTGTGACAGTACCCCCCACGGGGGGCCACAGGACCACCAAGTCTGGGTTTCTGGGGAAACTTGCCATGGAATTCCCTCACCAGGCAGGGAGCAAAGACATCAGAGAGTTTCTCCTAAGAGCATTTTTCAGGACCATAGCCCTTCCACTGGATGAGATATTGGAGAGACACTCTGGAGAGTCTGGAGTCAAGGATCTTGTCCACTTCATATTCCAGTTGGCCATCCACTG
>CM044442.1:82190530-82201699 GCA_024363595.1 Xenopus borealis | reverse complement strand
GCCTATCAGCTCCCAGAGGGAGTTAGTCAGGACCAAGGAGGAAGCAATAGGGTTAAAGTCTAATACAAAGTACAGCAAAGGTTCAGGCAATATTCACAGTCAAAATACAGGCAAAGAGTCAATAGGCAGATGGCAAGTGGCAAGGTCAGGTTCAGGCAAAAGGTCAGAAGTCCAGAAATCAATAAAGAAATAATTTAGGAACAAACCCAGGGATAATTAGCTAAAGCTATACTTGGGCATGGAACCTGGGTCTCCGGCGTCCTTTTATTTTTGTATTTGGCGCCAAAGGCAAGGACGCCGTGACGCGCCCATTGCGGTGCTGTGACGTCATGGCACCGCAACCCACGTGGCGGGACATTTGTGGATTTGTAGTTTGATGATTTTATGTTATATTAAAGGCTAATGAATACTTTTTATTTTGACCATTGGTCTGGGTACAGACACACAATGGATTTCCGTATTTCTGAAGTTCTGTATTGAAAGCTGTCATGTGTGCCTGCACCTGGGTTGATGCAATGGTTCTATGTGCAGGCAAGGAGTAGGCTGATGCGAGCATTGGGTTGCCAAAAAAACGCAACGCTATGTAAGTGACTAATAGAAATCTACCCAACCCCATCCTAGGTATATTTTATATGCTTTTCTTTGACAATAGGGCTGGGCTTGATGGACCTGTTCCTTTTTTCAGACTTACATTCTATGTAATTATGTTTCTATAATCTTAACAATGCTGACAACCCTAACTTAATTCCATGGGTTTTGTATTTTAACTAATGAGTGAGCATCAACATTATAGAACAGTTTCTTCCTGTAAGAATGCATGGCTATTATAAAGGAGCTTTAACAATGTTGCCTTTCTGCACTTGTATCTTGGGCACAACCTGCAAAGTCTGTTTTCCCTGTGCAAGTTTCTTCAAAAATAGAGGTGGGTTAATGGTCTTCTCATAAAACTATGATAAGCTATCATGATAAGCGATTTTCATAGAAATGTTGTGTAAAATGTGTCTGTAATAATAAAGGATAACAATCTTGCTACAATTTATTGTAATTCTTCAATTTTTATGACTTCTTATTAACTTCTTTAGCAGACACATACAACTATATTGCCCCCAGACATAGCCCCACTTACTGGCACTACAGCAGCCAACACAAAGCAAAGGCAAGTTATGCTCATTGTGTAGCAGTATATCAGGATCAGTGTTTCATTTCTACATCAGGCCAGGTGTGTTCCCACCTTAAAAAGGGATATAAGTACAGATTAGAGCTAATGGTCTGTTGAAACTGCTTCCAGAGCCTGTCACACGTACATATTTTGAAACTGCAGAAGTGAAATTATGCTATCTTCTAAATAAATGTGTGTGTATGTTTACCTAGGACAAGGAAAGTTAAACTAAAGAAGTAGGCTAGAAATGTTGTACATTATGTTTTGGGCTTATGTACCACTCAAAGGGAACCACAGCCCTTTGGCAGTAAAGATCTGTGTCGCCAAAGATGCCCCAGTAGCTACCAGTCTTCTTTTCTGCTGATTCGCTGCACATTGTGATAAACTGGATTATTTGAAATAGTGTAACTACACCATATTTTTGTTTTTGTGTTTGTAGCCCAAGGCACTGATCCGCTTTTTTGTGAAAATTATTCACTGCACATGCTCTGTGCTGGTGTCACTTACTGAGCTTAGGAACATACTCAAAATATACAGTACACATAGAATATGAATGTCAGTATAAGGCTGATTAGTAATTAATACAGATAATTATTACATGGAAGCACATAAACTTGTGCAACTAGCATCAACATTTAATAATCAGCTCTGTAGTATCAGCTTATATGACAGGCCAACCTCATTTGGCTTGATAATTTTCAACAACCCCTAAGCTTAGCTTCTCAACAGCCCACTGAGCATGTGTCACAGACCTTTTCCAGGTGACCGCCTGTGACAAGTTTGAAGTCCTGGATCATTGCTGCTATTGGCAAGCTGATACTTTAGGTTGGTGTAAGAAGATTAGTGTATAAAACATGGTATTTTTAGCCCTATTCATTTTTAGGTTTCAGTTCTCCTTCAAGGTTAGGGTCACAAGGGGGCCAAAATCAGCTAGCTGAAATATGCTGGTTTGTTTCAGTCCTACCGCGGGAAGTAGCCTCTCTTTTTCGCACAGAATCAGCTCGATGAGAACAGCTGATTCAGTGCGAGCATCTGCATTTTGAGCTGAAATACACGAAATCTGTTCATGACAAGCAACTGAGTGCGGAAAAGTAAGACATAACAGCCCACTGTAGGGCTGAAATCAGCTGGCATATTTCAAGATTTTGACCCCATGTAGCCCTAGCCTAAAGCTGGCTATAGATGGAAAGATAAATTCGTATGAATTAAAAGAGAATGAAAGCATAGCCAACATTGTTTTCTTGATAATGTAGCAAACCGATAGAATTTTATTGCTCTAAAGGCATTCAGCTACCCATAAAGCACAACTCTAGCTGTCTGAACTGCAGTCCCTTTTGCACATGCACTAAAGTCCCTTCTACAGAAGGAGCATGAAGGATCAGAAGGAGCATGAAGGATCAAAAAGCGCATGAAGGATCAGAAGGAGCATGCGCCATAATGATAGATAATGGAATTACTGCCAGTGGCAGTGGGAGTGTGGAATCCTAGCAATGCAGTGATGTCACTGTACTTCTACGGAGAGCTTTGGAATACCGGAGCGTTCAGAGAGAAGGGAAGAGAAGTAAGGAGAAACAGTGAGTACTTCGAATACTGTTTGAAAATCATGATAAAATAAAACAGACTTTATTTTAACCTTTCCTTGTCCTTCATACGATTTTTGGACCTTGTGTGGATTGTCCTGTCATTTTTCATAAAATGGTGATCAGTCGTTTAGTCGATTGGACAGATTAGATTTCTGTTGGCTAATGATAATTTCTCCGCATGTATTGTCTGTATCTGACAATATCAATGGGTGACTGGCACTGCTAATTTGTCAGACATAACATTCATATGATTGCTGTCACAGGCAGAAACAGAACATAATGTACTCTGATTTGTTCTTTTGCTACTTTATTTAATCTGAATGGTTAATGGCAGGTTAAAAGATTGCGATGTCTGATTGTTTGTTGTATACAAGGCTAAATTCTACACGTCTATGGCCATCTTAAGCCTAATTACAGAACAGCAAAGCCACGGATATGACAGTTGCACATGAGATGTACACAGGTGCATTTCAGGGGCTGCTGCCACCTGAGGCAGCAGACCCGATGCTGCCCCCTCCCGCTCCGCGCTTATAACTTGTATCAGGTCGAGGAGGCAGGGCCGGCCGTACCAAGTGCAGGGCCCAATTGGAACCATTTTGCTGGGGCCCCCTAGAAGGAACTTTACTGTCTGTTGCAGGGTCACAGAGCTGGATGGGCAAATAGTGCCTGCTTTCCCCTCTGTCCAAGTGATGGCTTTCAGTTGGGAATGGGGGCAGGCTGGGCAACTGGGGAATTAAGGGAATAGGAATCAGAGCTCGCACTGGAGCGGGGCCCCCATAAGTGCGGGGCCCAATTGGGCCAAATTGGTCCAATGTGCTTAAAACCGGCCCTGCGAGGAGGGGGCGCATCGCTAGTGCAATGAGCGTTATTGTGCTCGCAGCACTAGAAGAGCCAGATTTCCGTTTTAAAAATTAAATTCGGCTCTTAAAGTTACCAGAGGCAGTCTTTTGCTGCCCCTGGAAAGTCAAGATTCTCACCTTGCCTCATGGCCGGACTGGCCCTGGATGTACATCAGTACATCAAACAGCAAAACAATGTGTACAAAGCCTTTTTCCCATGACCTCAATTTTTATCTCACTGGGTGTGTCAAGACAATTATCTGATAACATCAACAAAAAGTCATTAAAACAAACTGTAAACAGTATATCTCTCTGCAAGTGCAGTAGATGTGATAAACCTGTTTTTTTACATGCCAGTCTCAGAATGTATCAGAAAAAAAAACATTTTACTGGTGACAGGGCCTGCTTCAAATTAAAAAATAAATTATTTATTAATCAATGTTGATAATTAGCAACAACAGTCATTCTAACACTAATAATACATTAACTATGAAGTCCACAGGTTTACTGGTCAGAGCTGAAGAGAGACTTTGCTTCAGTGTTTACAAGTATTGGCTACAGTCAATCATTTGTTTGTTTGTGATAAGACCCTAATACACAAGTCCACATTGTAAAACAGCTTACAACAGCTTTGTCCAATTGACCTTCAAGGGGATTTTGTGGCCCCTAATCTACCCAAAAGCTCCTTACAGGGCCAATGAGCAAAAAGGGTATATTATCAGGGGCCACCATGACAGAGGTACCCATATTCAGCCATTTTTGCAATAACTTTTGGGTAAAGAATTACCCAGCAATGGCAGACTCCTCTGGCAGTCTAGGAATATTTCCCAAGTCAAACTTCCATAGGAAAAAGTGCAGTTTCCTAAGGGAAGTTTTTTGCTGCATCCCATGAGGTTTTCCTACTCCTTTAGGTGTAAACGAAACAGTATTTGGAAGCCATTTAACTCAGGAAACTCTAACCTCCCCCAATTTCATTTTTGTAATAAAAAAGTACACTATTGATTTAACAGCACTGCAGTTCTGTGGTTTTAGTGGCAGGGGCACCGGGAGGCCCAACCTAGAAACAGATGTAACTTATTCAACTAATTTAAGGTGGCCATACACGGGCAGATAAAAGCTGCCGACAGACTGTGTCGGCAGCTTATCTGCCCGTGTGGGGGGCCCTCCGACGGGCTTTCCCGATCGATATCTGGCCGAAAGTCGGCCAGATGTCGATCGGGCAGGATTAAAAATCCAGTCGGATCGCGGCCGCATCTGTTCGTTGATGCGGTCCCGCGATCCGACCGCCCATACTGATCCGAACGTTGGGCCCTAGGGCCCACGATCGGATCAGCCCGATATCGCCCACCTCAAGGTGGGCATATCGGGGAGAGATCCGCTCGTTTGGCAACATCGCCAAACGAGCGGATCTCTTCGTGTATGGCCACCTTTACACAGCCACTGCAGGTCACAGAGAATGAATATATTCTTAATCCTACAAAATGTACCCAAAGGTACCATATGTATTGATCATAAGATACATGTACTACAGTATAATTTTATATATATATATATATATATACACAAACACACACACACAGATGTGTATTGCTCCACATTCGTTCCCATGCCAGCAAACAGTAAGCCCACCAGTAAGACAATACATACCAGGGAAGGAAACAATAAGCATTTCAGCTAAGTCCTTTTTAAGTTTTCTTTTCTTTCTCCTACATACAGGGGGTTATTTATCAAGCTCTGATAATACTTTGTAGCTTTTGGATATAACATTTTTTTGGAATTTATTAAAGTTGGATTGTATGAAAAACCTGAATAAGAAAACCAGGCATCCCAAAGCTCTTGGGGTCTTGTATAAGTCAATAGGGAATGGTGACATTTCAGGGGGGGCAAAGGTCCAAAGTTTTTGGACTTTTGCCTGAACCTATTTTTTAAAATGATAAATAAGGTCCATTCGGAGCTGCATCTTAGAAACACTGAGAAAAATTCTGAGCTTGATAAACAACCCCCACAGTGTTTATTTTTCTTTGATTTGTTATGACACCCACGTCAATATTTTATAGTCATGCAGTATCATGTAATGAAGCCAGGGTTCTCTTAAATGAGGAAGTTATTGGGCTTATTTAAAAATTATCCCATGGACTGCCATAACTGGCAAAGTCGAATGACTGCACTAAGCAGCAATGAATATTATCCGTGCACCGTATTTTTAATTAAGTGGCTGAGCAGCTTTCCCTCAATGTCCGCTAAATTCCCTTCAGCTCTGATGATACCTCTGGCTGTATGGTATTTACTGTATGTCTCTCTTACCGAATACTTCATGTTCGGCTGAAGAAAAATGCAGAAATAATTAAATAATATCACAGGTGGACTTTTTTTTTAAATCCTTTCGAATCATACTCGATTGAGTACGTTAAAAAATTTGATTCGAACAATTCCAATAAAGCCTATTCACCTGAAATTAAAAACTTAGAATATTTTAATACATTTCGATTGGTCTTTTCTTTATTCAAATTTGGAAGTTATGGGAGTTAAAAAACCCTCCTATTACGTCAAAATACGACCCTTGCTAAATCTGCCCCTTAGCTAATGATACTGAATGCTATTTACAAACACAACAATATGGTGGGCTTAACATCTTTGTGTTACACCAAGGGGCACATTTATTAATGGTCGAATTTCAAAGTGAAAAACATTCGAAATTCGACCATATAATTTTTTGGGGGGGTCATGTTCGATCGAAAATTACCTTTTTCAATCAAAAACATCCATTTTCAAGTGAATTCAAATAGTTAGAATAGAACGATAGCATCATTCGATTTGAACAATATCCCTTTAAAAAAATTTGAATTTGCAAAACTTTGCCAAGCCAACTTTGCCTGTAAAGGTTATGGGAGGTCCCCCATAGGCTATAATAGTCATTCGGCAGGTTTAAGGCGGCAAATGGTCGCATTCAAATTTTATAAAAGGGACAGTACTTCGAAATACGAATTTTCTAATTTTTTCATTTGTAATCGATTTTCAGAATATTCGATAGTCGAAGTAGCCCAAAATTACTTCGAAATTTGAATTTTAAAAATTCGAATTTTATTCGAAAATTCACTTTGACCCCTAGTAAATGTGCCCCCAAATGTCCTATATATGTCTGGGGCTCTTTCCATAAACAAATGGAAAAATAGTCCCTACCTTTTTTAGGCCACACCCCATGCACTACACAAAAGATTAAACTTAACCAGAACAAAAAGTTGAACTTGATGGGTGTGTTTTCTGTCATCCACAGCTAGTATTATACAAATTCACAAATCATTTAACTGAAATGTAGGAGGAAACAAACCCTGAAACTGCGGTGGGTGGTGGGACAGGAACTGTAAGGGGCAAGTGGGTTATGGAATACGCTTCGTTCCAAAAGTTTATGGGGCCCAGTTATGTTGTTTCTGGACTAAATTTCCACTGCTGAAAAGTTTATGTACTGCAAGTGCTAGTGTATATAAGTATATATAAAGATTATAATATAAAGAGTTGCTGTTCTACAATAGGTAGTCATATACTGTTAATAGTTCAATTAATTAGAGGCCCATTTACCTTTAGGTCACGGTTCAAATTCATTTGAATTTTTTTTACTATAATTCGAATACGCTTGAAATTTGATTTAACGTCTAACATTTGATCGAATATTACCAACTCAAAAACTCAAATCGATTTCAAATTGAATTTGACTAAACTCGAATTGAGTCTTTTCTCCAAAAAAAACTTGAATGTCAGGAAGGCTATTAACATCTTCAAATGGGTCACTGGACCTCTCCCATTGACATATACATGAACTCTGCAGGTTTTAGGTGGTAGTTGAATTTTAGTAGTTGAATTTGAATTGTTCCAGGTTTCAAGGCTTGATACATCTCTGCAAGGGGACATGGCAGAGCTCCTGTTAGGCTAGGGTCAGATCTCACCCTGCATTTCTCCATTCCACCACAGACTGAGATCTGACTGGGCGCCCTAGCCTTAGGTCTCTTACATATTAGCATGTGTTCCCCTACTGTAGCTTTTTTATGCAATGCATGACTTAACAGAGCCCATTAATTCCAATAGAGTAGGGGTTCCCAAACTTTTTGTTACCCCTGAGATACATTCTAATGCTAGCCACTGCCACAGAAGCATGAAACAAGGCCCTGATGATTGCCGTTTGGTAGCCACATGTTAACTGCCAGTCTGACAGAAGCTCTTTTTAAGATAAAACTTAAGTCTTTAGCATACCTCCCAACTGTCCTGTTTCAAGCAGGACAGTCCTGCTTTTGACAGCTCAACTCGCAGCCTCCACATTTATACTGAAATATCCCCACTTTCTCTGCATTGAACAGCCATTTAAAAAATACAAAGTTTCTACCTTAATTGGTTTTAGACAGCCCAGAACAGCTACCAGGTGCACTAAGATACTTTTGTAACAATTTTGAGATAAGCAAATACGTAATTGTAACAATTTAACATAAACAGGTCTTTTGGAAGAACTGAGACTTACCAGCAGGGCAATTCACCTTCATTAGCAAAACTGCAATAACTGAAAAAAACACTGAAATGTGTTCAAACCTGCCAAATTTTGTAAAATGAACATGGTAATTAGGGGGTGTGGCCACAAAAATAGGCATGGTCACAAATGTTGGTCACGCTAGAAGCGCCAACTGTTTCTGTCCCTCTTTTTATTTCCAAAATGTTGCATATGCTTTATGCCTCCAAACCTTGAAGTGTATTAAAAATTAGCATCTACAGTAAAGTTAGTGGGAGCAACAGTTGGCAAGCAACATGTTACTCACAAGCCACAAGTTGTGGTTTGCTACAATAGAGCTTGTACTGACAAGGCAGCACCAAAACAGAAAACACTTTACTGGTTTTACATGTGTTAATTCCCATTCTGTAGAATTACAAGGTATTTGCTACCACATAAGACAAACAGCTACGTCTGCCATTTCACTCTCTAAAATCTAAAATCTGTTCTGCTGCAGCTCTGATCTATAAATGCCTCTAAAATCCTCCAGTAGTCTGTTTATTGGCAGCAAGTCACACTATTTGCACACATCTCAAGTCCACCCACAGGTGTGCTATAAAAGTATGCTTAGTAAACAAAGAGAGAGAGGTATCAGAGACTGAATACCCAGACATTCCAAGTGATAAACAACAACATCGAGGTACAGCCAACAGAGAAGCATGCAGATTCTGCCTGTTATTAATTTTTAAGGGCAGGGCACACTTTGGGGAGATTAAGTCGCCTGGCGAATAATCGCCTCTTCTACGGGATGACAATCTAACCAAACTGCCATCCCCCTGCCTTCCACCAGCTAAAATGAAAAATGGCCTGCGGCAATGCACTTGTGGCGCTTCAATTTCCGAAGTTGCCTGAAGTTGCCTCACAAGGAAACTCGGGGCGACTTCGGAAATCGAAGGCAGCGAGTGCCATTGCTCTGGCATTTTCTCATTATAGCAGGCGGAAGGCAGTTGGGGGAGATTGTTGCCCAGAAGAAGAGGCATGTGAACTTACCCTAAAGGAAACCCTGTGTCACCGGTGAATAATATTAAAGGGAAACTGTCATGGGAAAACATGTTTTTTTATAAACGCATCAGTTAATAGTGCTGCTCCAGTAGATTTCTGCACTGAAATCCATTTCTCAAAAGACCAAGCAGATTTTTTCATATTTAGTTTTGAAATCTGACATGGGACTAGAGATTTTGTAAATTTCCCAGCTGCCCTGGTCATGGGACTTGTGCCAGCACTTTAGGAGGGAACTGCTTTCTGGCAGGCTGTTGTTTTTCCTTCTCAATGTAACTGAATAGTACACAGTGGGACATGGGTTTTACTATTGAGTGCTGTTCTTAGATCTAACATGCAGCTGTTATCTGGTTACCTTCCCATTGCCTTTTGTTGGGCTGCTGAGTGGGGGAAAGGGAGGGGGTGATATCACTCCAACTTGCAGTACAGCAGTAAAGAGTGATTGAAGTTTATCAGAGCACAAATCACATGACTTGGGGAAGCTGGGAAATTAACAAAATGTCTAGCCCCATGTCAGATTTCAAAATGAAATATAAAAAAATCTGTTTGCTCTTTTAAGAAATGTATTTCAATGCAGAATTCATGTGGAACAGCACTATTAACTGATGCATTTTGAAAAAAATGTGTTTCCCATGGGTTTAATCTGGCGAAGTAGGCAATCAAATAAAAATTTAAAGGGCAAGTACTTCGACCATCGAATGGTCAAATAACCAAATAGATTTTTATTCGATCTATTCAATTGAATTTTTAAAATTCGATGGTCGAAGTGGCCAAAAAAAACTATTTTTATTACTCATCTCTCTATTCAGACCTCTACTATTCTTAGAATGGCAGTAAATTGGAACATAAAGATTTTTCAATAGGCAGAATGTAAATTCAGCACAAGTCATATTTATTGTGCCCGTTTCAAAAAGCAAAGGTGTTAGGTGTAAAAATGTTTGCCTTACTGAATTAAATAACACCCATATTAGACTGAAATATTAGGTTTCCGGGTGCTTTGAGAAGCCCCTGTGGCCTATAACAAGACTGTTGAATTGTATTAGGCTAAATGCCCACAAGGTCTCCACTGATGTGGGTACAGACCCACAAATAAGATTGATATTAATTAGCACATGACATGCTGTTCTGTGGAACCCACATACTAGTTATATTATATATGACCCCCCCCAAAAAAGGCAGGTAATTTTAAATATATACAGGTAAAGAGATCATAAATTTCCAACTTAGAACAGTAGCTTGTTACTATCATCACAGTCTGGTAAAGTAGGTACAAATAACTTAAAAGTGCTCAGGTGTATAATGTGATAAATAGCACACATTATGTAACTTAAATTGAGAATGCTTTTCTTGTTTAATGTTCCTGGGTAGCACCAAACTGGAAGAACAGGACACTAAGTCAAGATTAATGGTGCAACTATGCTGATTAGTGTGTCATCAACAAACAAAGCAACCAAATATACTTGATGGTAGGAAAGCTGGTTAACACAGGTGCTTTGCAAGCAAAGACAATGAAAAAAATCCATCCTGTAATTAATGAAGAAATGGGAAATGTCGTACGCAGACTGATTCAGCCCAGTGAATTCTGGGCCCCCCTCGCCACACCTCCCCTAACCACGCCCCTTCCTCTAACCATGCCCCATCCCCTAACCACACCCTCCTAGGTCGTACGGAGGACAAGCACAGTGTAATTCCATGTATAAATACCCCCGGAATTCATAGTAGGATGATACCGTGGAAATTCCATGAATAAATAGCCCCAGAAATCACATAAGGATGGCACACTGTCAATTCCATGTACAAATACGCCAAATTTCATAATAGGAGGGCACAACTGCACTTTTTGCTATTGAAAGCAAGGAAAGGGTTTAAAACCACAGTGTAATAAATGTATCCTTACCAGCCTGCCTTCTTTCTTTCTTCACCGACAGTCTTGGGAGTGGGTGGAGAGGAAGAACCTGCAGTAGCACCACCACTGTCTGCCATGCATCCAGCCTGCCTGTTAGGGATGGCGCGAACCGCGGCAAAAATGTTCGCGAACATATTTGCGAACTTGCGACA
>CM044442.1:82149759-82164757 GCA_024363595.1 Xenopus borealis | reverse complement strand
CATGAGGTTGAATATGTTAGGAAGTCTTAATTTAAATGGCAGGTTCCAGTACTGGAAATTGCTAGAGTAAACTGCAGTTTACCATGGCCAATGAAAGTTTTACATTAATATTTGAGAAAATGAAGGAGCAGAAGCTTCTGCATGATTAAAGGAAGCTTGTCAGATGTGTGGGAGGGCTGCAGCGCAGGTAGTGCAACTTGTAGGAAAGCAGGAGAGAATCCGTGCTGAAATTTGATCATTACAGTGACATTGCTGAACACTGAAGTGCTAATACAGTTAGTTATAAGACATGTGGTTCTGAGTGATTTAAGAGTTGTACAAGCGGTTTGTAATTTCTTCTCACGGAGTATGTTCTTAAATGCATGAGATGACCATAATTGCACTTTACTAACTAGTATTTCGCTATAAATTACAATTGTAGATGGAAAAAGATCGACCTTAAGAATACCTGTGGTGTACTTGATCTTGAAAAATCTGGTTCCAACATTGAGCTGATCTCAAAAATTATGAATTTCCTCATGGAGCCAAAGTCTACAGGAAAAGTAAGGCAATATATGAACTTTTATTTGCATTTATACTAGTAATGGCGTTCTATGTAAGGATTACATCTATACTGTGAAAGCAGGTTTCGGCAGAAAAATTATTGTATTAAACAAATATACTATATGTGTAAAGTGTTATATATTTTTTCTTTTACTAGCCTTTACCAAAAACCAAAGGTAAATCTCCTAAAGCCAATAAAAAGGACAGAAGCAGTTCAGGATCTGCACGGAAATCCAAGAGCAACAAATCAAGCGTTATCCTCTCTGATGAATCAAGCAGTGAAGATGAGAAAAAAGAAAAGGAGGAATCTTCAGAGGAAGAGGAAGAAAAAGAAAGTGATGAAGAAGAGGTAAATGCATATTTCAGAAAGTGGGACTCTAAACTAGTAAATGCTACACTACTTTCTATACAGCATGGCAGGTCTGTAATGGAATGATTAATCTATTTTCTACTATATCAGTTGTTATTGACAAATAGGGGGACCCTTAATGTATCTGCCCCGTTTTCTGTCAACTCGAAATTCGATTAAAAAAAGACCAACCAAAATTTGTTAAAAAAAAAAAAAGACAAACCTTTTTTAACTTTGAGTGAATAGGCTGTATTCAATTGTTCGAATCGAATTCAGATGTATTCGATCGATTTGATGTATTTAAGAAAAAAAAACAACAAATGACTTTTTTTTTTTTCAAAGTCCACCAAATGACTCCAAATAGGAGGTCCTCCCAAAACAGCAATGCAGCAGGTTTTTAAAGAAAAAAACTGTAGTATTTGAAGAACAGTACATGATCAATTTCAATATTCGAACATTCAAATTTTTTTTTTCAAATTTTCTCTAGTCAAAACACACTAAAATTAGCTCAAAATTCGATTTTCAATCCAAACCTTGATAAATCTGCCCCTTATATGGTTAAGATCACCTGGTAAATTAGTCTGCTCTGACCTATAGAAGTAAAGTTCTTTGTAATCAAAGCAGCATGTTTATCAACTTTGCTAAGTTGTCTTTTATCTTTCTGAATTAAGGCTCAAATATATGTTGTATGTTATTATTATTAACGTTATTCTGGTAGTGTGTTGACTGTTGTTTATAATAGTTTTCCAAACTGCAGATTTGGCAGGCTTTTAACTTTTCTTAAGGTATGCAACAAATCAACAATTTTTTGATTTGGCCAAATCCTTCATGAAAGATTTGCCCAAATCTGAACCCTAATTTGTATATACAATTACATTTAAATGCTGAATAGAAATCAATGTGACAGTCTCACATGGCGGTTGTGTCTAGTGTAAATGTTAATATAAAAGGTATAGTCATCTTTCAGGGCTATTTTTTTCCAATGAAGTTTTTTTTTCAATACAAAACTATTCAGTTATATTTCCAAAGTGAAATAATGCAAAGATAATTTTTTTATATTAGATGGCCTTACATTTTAATATTTATGTAATGCATCTGATTTTAGGGATCACTGCCCCTACATAAAACACCAATAGCATCTATTATAGCTTGTCTTGTGATATTATTGTAAAATGCCTGCTCATGTGGATTTTTTTAAACCTTTGTTTTGTACAATTTTACAGCCACCAAAGAAAATTTCAAAAAAGGCAAAATCAAAGCCTAAAGCATCACCTAAAGGCAAAAAAGTTGCAAAATCTGCAAATGTCAAAAAAGCTGACAGTAGTACTGCTAACAAGAAAAGTCAAGGAAATGCCAAAAAAGGTATGATTTTCCTCATGTTGTTGAGGTTAGTCAAATGATTAAGCATCTCATTTTTCAAATAGTGCCACATATTCTTAGTTGGATTGAGATCAGGGTTTTCATTGGATAAAAACATTTTCTTAATTTATTTTTAAAGAAAAAGCTGTACAATCGGCAAGTGAATCAGACGACAGCTCTGATGATGAACCCTTGATAAAAAAAGTAAAGAAGCCACCTACAGATGAAGAGCTGAGAGAGACTGTGAAGAAGCTGTTGGCGGAGGCAGATCTGGAAGAAGTGACAATGAAACAAATCTGCAAGAAGGTAAAGTGAAAAAAAAAAATCTAGCATCTGAAACAATTTCCATTGCATTACCTTAACCTGTAGAGTGGATTTACATGACAACGCAGTATATTACTGTCATGCTTGGCCTGGTTGTTTTGAGATTTTTTAAAAGCTTTTTATATAATATACAATGAGTTTCCTCCCATTCAAAAACAGTGGTAGGTTAAAACTGACCCTACTGTGTGTGAATGTGATAGACCCAATCTGCGCTAAAATACCTCCTACTGCGCATTAGCCAGAATACACCGATAGATCCATTAAGAAGCCCACACGGGAGAAGATGACGCCTTTGAACTCCCTGGACAGGACCTGTGCTGAGGGCTTAAGCAGCTTAATTTAAGGGCATTTGCCCGTGGGGGGGGTGATTTTAGTGCTGATTGGTTTGACTTCTCCTTTAATCGAAGGTCTATCACATTCACACACAGTAGAGTCAGTTTTACCCTACTTAACCTACCACTATGTTTTTGGTAACACAGGGTAGGAGGGTAGGGATGTTAGCGCTGAAGGGGTTGACTTCTCCTTTAAAGGAAAACTATACCCCCAAAATGAGCAACAGATATATCAAATGAAATGGCATATTGAAGAATCTAACCAGACTGGTATATATTTAACTATTGCCCTTTTACATCTCTTGCCTTGAACCCCATTTCGTGATGGTGTGTGTGCTGCCTCAGAGATCACCTGACCAGAAATATTAACTGTAACAGGAAGAAGTGTGGCAGTAAAAGACAGAACCCTGTCTGTTAATTGGCTCATGTGACCTCAATTTATAGTTTGTTTGTTTGTGTGCACCGTTGAATCATACAATCCCAGGAGCCTGTCGTTTTTTAAAATGGCAATTTTCTATTTATGATTACCCAGTGGCACATGCTACTAAAAAAGTATATTATTATGAAAATGGTTTATTTACATGAAGCAGGGTTTTACATAGTTGTTTTATATCTTTTTATAGAGACCTACATTGTTCAGGAGGTATAGTTTTGCCTGGGATTGATGTGAATAATGTATAATCTCTGTAAATGTATGAGTGCTATAATACAGACAAATAAAGGGTGGTTGAAATGTAAATCACTTGGCACCCCCACCCCTCTCCATTGAATCACTAGAATACTGCCCCTGTTTATCACTCTTCTTTATACTTAGCCAGGATATTATTTAGCTGAGGGAGTCCAGTATTTTATCCTATTTTTAGGCAATTGCAACTGACACCTTTTAATGTTTCTGTAAGATGTATAAGGTACTGGCTGAATAGATAAAAAGGCAATCTGTCACAAATGAATAAGTGTTCTGTAAATAGGATTCTTTGGGAATTCCTGCATCTGTAGCCTTCTGGATACTTTTTTTTTAATTTAATTTCCTTGTTAAGCAATACATCATACCATGCCAGTATAACCATGTTGGTGCTAACCTTTACCCATTTTTTGTTTTCTTTTAGGTGAGTGAGAGCTACCCCAACTGTGACCTGTTTGCAAGGAAAAACTTCATTAAAGCTACAGTTAAAGAGGTAAGTGTAATTGTAATGCAATATGTCCAGAATATCACTATTCTTTATTTATAATAGTTTTTATTAGTCATTGGTTAAGCAGAATGGACACCAAAATAAAGCAAGAAAAACATTTGACATTTATTTAAGAGAAAAGGCAAAGTAAAACACCAATAATGTAAGCTTGAAATGGAGACTAAAACAAGAAAATAAGCCAGTTAGATCAAAATGCTAGAGGATAAACCATCACTTTTGATTTTCAGACTCTCAGAATATAACGTGTTCATCAAAAAGCTTGCTAGTCAGCTTTCCATTTACCATGATCAGGTTTATTCATATTTCAAATGAATCTTGGGAATAGATGTAGTTTTCCAAAACTTATGGTTATTTTAAATGCAAGAGGGGAAAAAAAACGATTTTCTGGGTTATGTCCCCTAAAAATTTCACTTTTAGAAACCTTGTTCCAAATCCCCATGTGTTGGTATATGGTCCCAATTAGTCCAAATCCCCAGTTTAGAAAACACATTTTAGCTTATTTGTCCAGGATGGATCATTGCTGCACATTTGGGGGCAAATTTACTATTATTCACCCAAATTTAATTTTAATAATCTACAATTTAATTTGAAATTAAGACTATCGAATGTTTATCGAATAGTTTTAGGCTATAATTCTGGATGAATTCGTACGATAGGATACCAATCGTTCAATTTCACGAAAAAATTGTAAAATTTCCTTCGAGCCTCCTAAAAATTCGTACAATTCAAACGGTCGAACACGCCGATCATACGAATGGTATTCGAGCAGGACTTAGTCAAAGAATCCTATGGGGGGGGGGTTCCCGTAGACTTCTATTGCAATTCGGTAGGTTCAATCTGGCGAAGTAGGCATTCGAAGAATTTTAAAATTTTGATTCCTTCGATCATCGAATTATCGAATATCCGATCATTCGATCTATTCGATATTCGATGATCGAAGAGGCCAAATAAGAATATTCGAAGGTCTGATTAAATCGTACGATCGTATTCGATCGAACTTTGATCAATTCACGTGAATTTTGTAAATCTGCCCCTTGGTGTCATTCAAGAGTTTATTCAGTTCATTCAATAACATTTATTCAGCTACCAAAGTAAATCTGACAGAAACCACAGAAAATGTTGGAAACATTTTCCAACATTAAGGAGCACATTTACGAAGGGTCGAAGTGAATATTCAATTAAAATTTTAAAAAATTAGAATTTTGAATAAATTTTTGGCTACTTTGACTATTGAATAGCCCAAAATTCGACTGAATTGAAAAAATTCGATTTTCGAAGTATTGGCCTTTTAAAAATTCTTTGAATTCGACTATTTGCCACCTTAAAACTGCCGAATAGCCATTTTAGCCTATAGGAGACGAAAAAAATGTTAATGGTGGAATTTCGAAGTATTTTCACTTCGAAATTCGACCATTAGTAAATCTGCCCCTTACAATCATAATAAAACATTCAAAACATTCATTATTGTTATTATTCATAAAATAAAACTATTATTAACTTTCCTATATAAAGTTGTTAAAAATTGTTAGTCAATGTAATTGCTAATGAAAGCAGCCTTTGCTTAACTCCTGAACATTACTTTTTAAACAATGTTGCAAAAGTCAATCTCTTCCAGCAAGACAGGTCTGTCAGTACGTCGGCTTGTTACATTGATTCAAAAAGCCAGAGCCACCAGGGCAGAGAATAGAAAGGGACAAACCTTTCTTTTCAATATCTTATATTGAAAATATTTTATTACAAAGTTGCTTAGAATTATTTTCCTTTACTAGGCAAAATTATATTTTTTTGGTTTGCCATGTGCTTTAAGGAGCAATGAGACATATATTTCTATATTTAGGACCAAGTCTGTAATAGTTGTGTTGTGTGGTGGTATAGGGTAAAGAGGCCTTTGTATATGCATTGAGAACCAATTGATAGACATTTTAAATTTGACCACTTGAGTATAGGTATTTTATGCAAGCTGGCTCATTGAGGAGTAATATTTGGAGAAGGAAACCCTAAAAATTAATAGGACTACAAATGCCATGTTTTATATACTGAACTTTATTGCACCAGCCTAAAGTTTGAGCTTCTCAATAGCAGCAATGATCCCAGACTTGAAACTTGTCACAGGGGGTCACCATCTTGGAAAGTGTCTGCAACACTCATGCTCAGTGGGCTCTGAGCAGCTGTTGAGAAGCTAAGCTTAGGGGTTGTCACAAATTATCAAGCAGAAAATGGTTTGTCTGGCATACAAGCTGATGCTACAGGGCTGATTATTAAATTCTGATGCAAATTGCAACGGTTTATGTGCTGCCATGTAGTAATTATCCATATTAATCACTAATCAGCCTTATACTGTGATATGTATATTATGTGTGCTGTATATTTTGAGTCAGTCCCTAAGCTCAGTAAGTGACAGCAGCACAGCGTATGTGCAGTGAATCCACAGCAAAGAAGATGGGGAGCTACTGGGGCATCTTTGGAGACACAGCTCTTCCCTGCTAAAGGGCTCTGGTTGCCTTGGGCTGGTACAGAAGTTCAAAACATAATGTACAACATTTATAGCCTACTTCTTTAGTTTAACTTTCCTTGTCCTTTAAATTAGTGACTAATTTTTGCTAAGGAGGCTTTAAACAGCCTTCTGCATTTAGTCTTATGCAGTTTCTACATTACAAGCTAAATTCTGCTTGAGCTCTTTTCTGGTGAGAAGCTATGCTACCTTTTCTGAGCTGTTCTCTCTCTAATTATGAAGCTGCTCAAAGGTGTCTACTTTGCATGCTCAGCTTCCTGCTCCATTGGTAATCAGTCAGGCATGTGCAGTAGACACCTCTTTTAACATGAAGAAGCAGAGCTCAGAAAAGGAGGTGGAGCTTAATGTTACACAAGGAAGTCTAATAATGAGCTGCACATTTTAACTCTTAATTTTGAAGTGTTTTTTTTGGGGGGGGGGTTTCTTTTAAAGATTTATTTATTCTTAAAGGAATGAAAATAAGTAAACTTAAAACCTTTTGTTCTCTGTCTAGTAAAAGCCTTGTAGGCTTAGGGGGAAAGGTGATTGCTAGAAGTTGGTGCTGCTAGGAGTGTCAATGAGAAAAAAATGTTGGAGTATTAATATTTGTAGCTAATTGCAATGGTCCAAAAAGAGATCATCCCCCTTAATGCCAAAACGAATCATTTTCAAACAGATCAGGTTTCTGCATTGATGCAAATTCATGCTGCCCATGTCAAATTATGTTGCTCATGTTTTTCTTTCCCTGCAGTTAATCTCCTGATTCCAGTTTTAAACATGGACAAAAAATGAATTGTTGGAATATGTTCCTATGGATCACAAGCTCTGAGAATATTACACCAGCATAATGTATTTGTTTTTACCACTTTGGGTATAAAGTTTTTTTAAGCAGGATTGCTTTATTTCTTTGTTTGTTTATGTTAATTGCTTTATTAAAAATGCATTTTTACAGTGATTTCAGATTGTGTTTTCTTAGCCCCTTATATTTTGTTTTCCCACCATGTTCTTTTTTTCCCCCCAGTTGTAATATATTTCCTTTTAGACCTTTTAAGGTTGTGAAAAAGTCAGATTTTTGTTCTGGCTTAATTCTTATATGAGATAATTTATCATTTTGAAAAAAGCCAGTCTAGTCAGTACAGAAACAGGTGAGGTAATGTGATTTCTAAAAAAACATACATGTATTTTTTTTTATTGTATCTTACCTACATGGATGTGATGTAATTTGGAAGACCAGTGTCCTTCAATATTTTATTTAATTGTAATATTTGATTATTGGGAACTGCATTATAATTGACTTTCCATGCTTTCATATGCCTGCCTAAATATTACATTACTCTTATTTAAATCTTGGGATTTTTAATAGGAATGCATTTAGCTGAGTTTATCCTTTGCCCTACACTGACTGCATAGGATTTTGTTGGACATCCTGCATGTAGATGTTGCTATTTTTGTATTTTTATATATATAAATTAAATATTTACAAGTGTTTTGGATTTATATGGTTTTTATTTTAAAATGAAGGGTCTTGTGCAATTTTATTTTTTTCTTTACATTTTCAGTTTAAAGGTTGTTCACCTTTGAGTTAACCTTTATTGTGATGTAGAGAATTATATTCCGAGGAAATTTGCAGTTGATTTTCACTATTTGTGGCTTTTGAGTTCTTTCCCTTTTTATTCATCAGCTCTCCAGTTTGCAATATCAGCAATCTGGTTACTAGGGTCCACATTACCATAGTAACCAATAATTGCGTTGAATAAGAAACCGGAATATGAATAGGAGAGGAACAGAATAGAAAGATGAGTAATAATAAGTATCAATAACAATAATGCAGAGCATGTGTTATTGGATGGGATCAGTGGTCCCCATTTGAAAGCTAGATAGAAGCAGAAGCAAATAATAAAAAAAAACTGTTAAAAAATAAATAATAAAGACCAAATGAAAGTTACTTAGAACTGACCATTCAATAACATACTATAACTTTACTTAAAGATGAACCACCCCTTTAATCCATCTTTAATCCATCTTTTGGTATGTGGCATATATAACCAATTCAATTATCCGGTGCACTCCAGGAGCAGCATAAGGTAATATAGATCCCAGAAAAATGGAATCAACATTGATGATAGGGAAAGGGATTACATCACAAGCAAGGACCACACTTATGACATCTATCGCTGACCTTCGTTTAGAAGTTTAGTACTTTAAGAGGTAACTTTTTGGCTGGGATATACTAGTACAGCTGGAACAATTAGTTAATTTTGGAGGATCATATGATTAGTTGGTAAAATACAGGGAGTTCTTTAATTAGTTTTTCTAGTTCCCTAGAATGAAAATCTAAATCACTGGTGGTTGACAAATGTTGGGAATCTCCAGGAATCCTGGTACTCCAGGCCAGTGCTCGTGTTAGCAGATAACCACACTAGGGCCAGGTGTACTTCTGAGTTTTGTACCGTGTGGACTAATCTACTTCATTCTTCAGTGGCCCTTAACTGAATCGTGCACAGTTGATTGAATAGCCAGCTTTTTGCTGCACCCGGCATGAAGAAGGAAGAATGTTCAACTGTGCTTGCTCAGGAAACCAGCTAAGTGATTATAACCACATGGGGGCACATGGAGTGCTGCTTTATCAAAATTTGAGATTGCAAGGGATCGGAATCACAAGAACAAAAAAAAGTATCAAAAAGTGAGCAACTTTTCACATTTTTCATGCCCAAATAGTTGTATTTGCAGTTTTACTTGGACAACACCACATGCTATCAAGAATCTCTTTGCCCCATTTGTTTTCCATGAGGCTAAAAATGTCAAATATTCTAATGAACTGATAAAATATATTGAATTGGTAGACTTCAATATAATCTAGCCAGCTTTTAAAATTGTATTCAGAATAGTAGCAGTATGTTTAAAAAATTGAATAAAGCTCAAAATGCTTATGCTTTTACTTCCATACACACATTTGCATTACTGCATACACTGCACATTCTATTCCAAATAAAAAAATAGGAGTGACTGCATTCTTCTTTACAAACGCAAACACTCACTGTATCCACTGAAAAATGTTTCGATTTTGCTTTCATTTGAATCACTGAACTAATGTTTAGTTGTATAACCACTGTTTCTGAGAACTGCTGCACATCTGTGTTGCATAGTCTACCAACTTTAGGCACTTGTTACATACCACAATTCTGCATTTCTTGGTTTTGCCTTAGAAACGGCATTTTTGATGTCACCCCAAAAGTTTTCTATTGGATTAAAGGAATTGTTCAGTATAAAAGTAAAAAACTGGGTAAATAGGCTGTGCAATATAGTTAGGCAAAAATGTAATGTGTAAAGACTGGAGTGACTGTAAGTCTAACCTAACAGAACACTTACTTCTTGCTTTTCAGCTCTCTTTTGTTTACACTGACTGGTGACCAGGCAGTAACCAATCAGTGACTTGAGGGAGAGCCACATTGGCCATAACTGTTACTTTTGAATCTCAGATGAATGCTGAGGATCAATTGCAAACTCACTGAACAGTTGTCCCATGTGCCCCCCCTTCAAGGGAGTTGAAAAGCAGGAAGTTGTGTTGTATTCCGTTATGTTAGACATCCAGTCACTCCAGCCTTTATACATTTCATTTTTGGCTAACTAACTATATTAGAAACATTTTTTATTTTGCACAGCCTATCTATTTAGCAAGTTGTATCCTGAACTGTTCCTTTAAGGTCTGGGGATTGGTTTGGCCACTCCATAAACTCAATCTTGTTGGTCTGGAACCAAGATGTTGCTTGTTTACTGGTTTGTTTGGGGCTGTTATCTTGTTGTAACACCCGTTTCAAAGGCATTTCTTCTTCGGCATATGGCAACATGACCTCCAAGTATTTTGATATATTGAACCTGATCTATGATACCTGTATGCCATAAATAGGCCCAACACCATAGTATAAGTAACATCCCCATATCATGATGTGTGCACCACCATGTTTCACTATCTTCAAAGTGTATTGTGGCTTGAAATCAGTGTTTGGGGGTCGTCTGACAAACTGTCTGAGCCACCTAGACGCAAGAGAACAATCTTGCTTTCTTCAAGTCGGTGGGTTCAAATAATCAAATCCTTCAGTCTCTGACAGTCAGCAAAATGAACCCAGATCCTAGGGAAATTGGAGGCAGTTCCAACTTTACTGGCCTGAATGAGCATGTCCGCTACTTGATCAGAGCAACGTTTCTGTTGCAGCTTCTCAACCCCCAGGCCGATAAACTGAGGGCTCCTGGATGCGAATGTACTCGGGACCCCCTGATTTAATAGGTCCTCCACTATTGGCAGTTTCATAGGTAACTGCAGCAGGGGATACCATGGCCAATCCAGAAGAATCACTATATTGCATTCATTCAAGACACCAAAATTTTTCTCAGTATTCTGAAGATTAAAGGAAAAGGAGGAAAAACAGACGTCCAAAGATTCACTGCCGCAGCAGATGTTACTTGGGAGATGAAAAATTTAATCTTTGCATTGTGATCTGAAGCCATAAGCTCTATCTGGGGAAGCCCCCACTGAGCCAAGTCCCATCAAAATATCTTCGGATTCAGTTCCCATTCCACACTGTCTATGGTTTTGCGATTCGGCCATCTGCTCGATGATTCAAACTGCCTGGGATGTAAATGGCTGTCACATACAATACCACCAAAGCAATAATGCTTCACAGAAAGGCCCAACAGGACTGTGCTGAGAGCCAACAATGCTTCTCAAATTGACATCAACACTACCATGTTTGAGGGTAGATGAGACTGATCTCCCCGTCCCGTGGACCTCCATCCCCTTCTCACAGGCTCCCCAACCTGTGCTGGACGGATCGGTTAAAACCTGTCCATTGTGGTTCCTCTAAAGTAAACCCCTTGCGCAGATTCACTGGAGTCTGCCACCACTAGAGGTGAGTCTTTAAGATTGCCGACAGATTGATTTTCTGGGAACAATTCTTGTAATGCCGATTCCAATGCGCTAGAAACCACCTCTGAACCGGCCTCATTCTCCACCTTGCCCATTTGACTAGATTGACAGTAGTCAGAAGACCCAGAAAACTCATGAGCCCAACCAACAGGTAAACCCACAGCCAGAGAGGCTGCATGTTCTACAAATCTATGCCTTAAACTGCTGTGATTCTGAAGAAGTTTTTGCCTCTGATGTAATCCGAGAAATTTTCTGAAGAGGCAAGTAAACTAACACCAGCCTGGTATTGAAAAGTGCCCTAGGTATATCATCCTCTGTGTTGGAATCGGCTGGCTTTTATCCTCGTTTAGAATCAAATCAAATGCTCATGATCTTTGAGAGAGTCTGGATCTCCCACAATGTGAAGGTCATCTAAATAGTGATAGACTTTTACTCCCTCCTTCCTCAAATTGGCAATGAGAACCATCAACATCTTGGTGAAGGTTCTTGGTTAGGTTCAGAGCCCGAAGACCAGATAATGGAACTAAAATGGAGGCAAATCTCAAAAAACCCTGATGTTCTTCTGTTACATGAACATGCAGATAGGCATCCTTCAATTCAAGGGAGGCTAGCCATTGCCTGTTATGAGCTACTCTTTTTTTATATGGAAAGAGTCTCTATCTTGAACTTTTTGTATTTCAAGAACTTGTTTATTCTCCTCAGGTCTAGAATAGGACAAAGCTTTCCCGATGCCTTTGAACCCCTTTGGCACTCTCATCCTCGGAGTAATGAAAAAACAGTTCTGACGTTGATGAATCCAGGACAGCAGAAGTAGGCCAGAAAATGAACTTTACATACTGTGGCTAGCTTTAATGAATCAGCTACTGCCTCCTTGATCCACTGCATAACAGACTCTTGAATAGTTAGCAACTTACATGGTAAATATAAAATGCTGGTAGAGCACTCACACAGTTTTAAAGGCAGCATGATTTCTGATAGCCAGCTCCATGTCTAACAGCTAGGGCTCAATAGGGCTTAGAACACCAAAGCCGCACAGTTAGAATTCAACATACATGCTGCAAAGTTGTTTTGGACAAACTGTATACTCTACTGCGACTCCAAAAGAGGGGGCTGCCTTATGACCACAGTAAGGACTTTCTGTTTTCTATAAATCTGCAACCCACAGTGACCAGATGCAGCGTCTATAAAAGACGAACCCGGAAGCTGGCATTTGACCGCGGGCGCGGAGAGCAGAAGAGCTCAACCCGCACCCACGAAGAACCGTGCAAGGTCGGCCCGAACCCGCCCAACCCACAGGTAAACCCACAGCCAGAGAGGCTCCATATTCTACAAATCTTTAATGCACTAATCGATCTGAATGTTTGTAAGTACCTACCTAAACTAATTGCACGTGGTGAAACGTAACAGGTCAATTGCACTAAAGGTGGTTTGGGACCCTATGAGGTTGTGGAACAACTGTCAGTGAATACTACACTATATAGTCTCTATTTTTAACTTTTATATCCTATTTATTCACCTGAGATTTATTTATTATTTAATTAGCGCTGACCTGTCATTGAATTTGGATTTCTGGCACATTTTGACTCGAGGAGAAACGAGTGTACATATACATGAATATTTTATTCACTGTCTGTATCCTTTTCAAGGCTGCCAAATAGGCGTTAAAACATTTGTGCTGTTTTCCCAACTGTTTGCAGACCAAAGCCCTACTACAAATGCTGCTTCATTGCTTAAAGCAGCAGCAGATTTGCACCAGTTTTTTTCTTTTTGCATATTTGTCTCTTTTTTTTCTAAATAAGGCCCATGATGCAGAGTGGCCACTAAAAGTGAGGACCTCAATACAGTCATGAAAAAGTTTGGGAACTCTTGTAATTCTTTGGAGTTTTGTTTATCATTGGCTGAGCTTTCAAAGTAGCAACTTCCGTTTAATATATAACATACCTTATGGAAACGGTAGTATATCCGCAGTGGCACAAAGTTTTTATTGGATTTGGCCACCACAACAGAGATATTACATCAATACTTAGTTGAGCCTCCTCCTCAGTTTTCAAATGTAACAGCCTCTAGATGCCTCCTATCACTCCATCAGCCTTTGATGAGTGTCTGGATGGCGGTATGTCTGACTATTCGTCCATACAAAATCTTTCCAGTTCAGTTAAATTTGATGGCTGCCGAGCATGAGCAGCCTGCTTGAAATCATCCCATACATTTTCGATGATATTCAAGTTGGGGGACTGTGATGACCATTCCAGAATATTGTACTTCTCCCTCTGCATGAATGCCTTTGTAGTGTGTTTAGGATCATTGTCTTGTTGGAATATCTAACCCCTGCATGACTTCAACTTTGTGACTGATGCTTGAACATTATCCTGAAGAATTTGTAGATATTGTGTTGAATTCATCTGACCCTTGAGTTTAACAAGGGCCCCAGTCCCTGAACTAGCCACGCAGCCCCACAGTATTGATGGAACCTCCACCAAATTTGACAGTAGGTAGCAGGTGTTTTTCTTGGAATGCAGTGTTCTTCTTCCGCCTGCAAAGCGCTTTTTGTTATGACCAGATAGCTCAGAGTTGCTTTGAGGATCCCATGCTGTCACTCTTCAGAAGAGAGTCAAACAAAAGTACAACTTGCAATTGGCCACCTTAAATACCTTTTCTCATGATTGGACATACTTGCCTTTGAAGTTCAAGGCTTTACGAGCTAATCCAACCAATTTGGTGTTGCCAGTAATCAGGATTGAGCAATTGCATCCATTCAAATTAGCAAAATTACAAGGTTACCCAAATTTTCTGCACAGCCAATTTTTCACATTTGATTTAATTTCATACATCTGAATACTGCTTCACTAAGATATTTGTTCAGAAAACACCCCAGTGATCAGATGTTCCTGGGAAATGAAAGACATACCAAACACTGTTATCTTTTTTTGTTGATAGTAGAGTAAATTATTGTTCAGGCTGAGAGGGGTCTCCAAATTTTTTTTTTATATGGCTGCATGTTAATTGGTTAGGGCTGGGGTTTCATGTTTTTAAAAAGCAACACTTCTGGGATTCTTTCTAATGATACACTTTTTCTATTACTGTATGTGTTTAAGAATGTGCAGCCCTGTCAATTGTTATATATGAGGTACCTATTTTCCATGTTGTGTAAAACATTGAACACTGGAAAAACTGTGTAAACCGCTTTTTTAAAAAAAATGGTGAATTTGTCAAGATGCGTATTTTAAGCTATACGAATGCTGCATTTGATGCCATTATTTTACACCACTGCAGATCTCGTGTAATCTGCCAGTGGGAAAAAGTCAATGGAAAAATTCAAGCTGCAGGTAAGTTCCAGCGGAAGTTGCTCTGGAAATAAATGCATAAAAACTGATGGATGAACGCTGTATTGTCCCATAGTGCTTTTATACAGCTGCTTACTATTACATAATTGCTTAAAATGCTTACACACACACACAACTTGATAAAAAGGAATGATGTTGACAC
>CM044442.1:82134962-82149749 GCA_024363595.1 Xenopus borealis | reverse complement strand
CCTTCTCAGACCCAAACGGAGCAGCCTGAAAAGCCGGTCGGAGGTAGGTCCCACAACTCACATGCTCTGCGCACTAATTCCTTTGTGATAGTTGCACTGCCTGATTTTCCTTAATGTTGCCATATAGTCCCCTCTAGGGTGGGGCATTTGCCCAGGGCCCTGAGTATCTCCGGAGGAGTTAATTGTTCTGTAGCAATTCATGGTGTCCAACCTGCCGCTGCCCTCTCTCTGTTGCAGAACTGCACTTATCCCACAGTCCAAGCATGACGGGGTTAATTGAAGAGCAGATAGAAGGGACATTTGTGCGCATCACTCAGCAACATGCCTTTTTCCTTCAAGAGGAGGCCAGCCTTTCTGCAGAAGCTCAGGGCCAACCAGTGCCGGTCTTAAGCACATTGGACCAATTGGGCCCCACACTTATGGGGCCCGCTCTAGTGCGAGCTCTGATTCCTATTCCCTTACTCCCCCAGTAGCCCAGCTAGGGTTGCCACCTTTTCTTGAAAAAAATACCGGCCTTCCTATATATTTACCTTTTTGTCCTATTAATAACATTGGGATCAACCATCAAAAATACCGGCCAGGCCGGTAAAATACCGGCCAGGTGGCAACCCTAAGCCCAGCCTGCCCCTAATGCTGATTGGACCAGCCCGCGCCCAAACACGATTCGACCAGCATGCCCCAAACCCAATTGGCCCAGACCCTGCAACAGACAGCAAAGTTCCTTCTAGGGGGCCCCGCCAAAATTGTTCCAATTGGGCCCCACAGTTGGTACGACCGGCCCTGGCTACAACATTAGGTTGCCTTTATTTGTATTGCATATATAAAAACCAAAAACATCAGATAGGTGTATACATCAAATACAGATTATATACACTGGCTGATGGCAAAGGACCCTTGCTCAGACATTAATACAGGTATGGGACCTGTTATCCAGAATGTCCTCGACTTGGGTTTTTCTGGATAAGGAGTCTTTCTATCATTGGGATCACTGTACCTTAAGTCTACTAAAAAAATCATTAAAGGAGACATTATGTAAAAAATAAAAATGTACCAGTGCATTATACTCATTTAGATATAGAAGAATTGTGCTTAAAAAAGTAGTGTTTCAGGCTGATTTATTGAATATTTCTACAAAAACCATAATAATTCCTCCCTTCCACTACCTGCTCCCTGAATTCCCATACTGTGCAGGGGAGTCAGAGGCTTTCAGTTCACTGCACTGTAAGACAGGAACCAATCAGCAGCTAGCAGGACCTCATAGGGAACTGAAGCCTAGCTGTGCTTGTGTGACTGCAGGGCTGTGATTGGCTGTCCCCCTCCTACTGTATTTCTGGCAGGGACCAATAGAACACACCCACCTCATTTAAACAGGGACCCGAGAACACTATAGGGATCTCCAATAAAGGGGCTATTTTTAAAGATATTAATTTTTAGCACCACGTTAAAGCAACACCATATATTACTTATAACTGCCTACAAAATTAGGGTTTTTTCATTTATCCTATACGTCTCCTTTAAACATTTAAACCCAGTAGGATTGTTTTGCCTTCAATAAGGCAGTGCCACACATTGTAACCTACATAACTTTAATAACCCCCCGAATTGTGTCTGTGACTGTAAGCCCTACTACGGGGTAGGGTCCTCCATCTCTTTGTATCCTTGACACTGAGCATTTAATCTGAAGTGTAATTATATTTTATATTTTTGTGAATCTCTAATAGTGCAATAATTGTTACTTATTGCGGTAACCCCATGTTTGTTACTACTAATTTATTGTTTTGCTGTAGAGTGCGTTGCCCTCAAGGAGTGCAATGGGACCCATAATCCAGAAACCCATTATCCAGAAAGCTTTGAATTACGAAAAGGCCATCTCCCATAGACTCCATTTTATCCAAATAATACAAATTTTTAAAAATTATGTACTTTTTTCTCTGTATAAAAAAACAGTACCTTGTACTTGATCCAAACTAGGATATACCTAAAGGTGGCCATAGCCGCACAGATAATATTGTACCAAACGGATTTTTGAACAATATTCGGTGCATGTATGGTGGGAAATGAGCTGACCGATATCATCAGAAGATTTAGACATTGGTCCGCTGGTTGATCGGGCTGGACGGAAAATTTTGATCGGATGTCTTTGAAGGCACCCTAACTGTATTGGAAGCAAAACTAACTTATTGGGTTTATCTAATGTTTACATGATTTTCTAGTATATTCAAGGCATTAAGATCCAAATTATGGAAAGATCTGTTATCAGGAACACCCCAGGTCCCCAAGCATTCTGGATAACAGGTCCCATATCTGTACACATAAAAATATACATACAATATGGATTATGTATATCTTCACTGAGATCAAGTACAAGGTACTATTTTATTATAACATCATTTTTTAAAAATTGAATTATTTGATTATAAATGGACTCTCTGGGCAGACCCTGTCTGTAATTTGGAGCTTTCTGGATAACGTGTTTCCGGATAACAGATCCCATACCTGAATATGTTACACCTCACTGTTGGATAAACAGTGACCCACGCATCTGGGTGACTGGTTATTAAAAACAATGTATTTGCATGGCCTTAATATTCTAATATATTGTTGAAGGTTTGGTTCAACTCACTCACTAGAGAATTGGATATAAATACAAATAATGAAAAAAAAACTCTGTGAAGATTAATCTCTACTTTTTTGTTTTAATGAAAATACATTATTCTTAGAGTAGAACATTTGGTGCATGTGTACGTTTATGTGATTGCCTATTTTTAACCAATGAATGTTGCTGTACTAGGGCTAATGCAAACACAGTGCCAAGTTATCTTTAGCAGATGTAATGGAGTACAGGCGGCCAAAAAAAAGGCTGTAACCTCAACTTGCACTGTGTTTTCACCTTGAAACGACAGGAATGCGAGCTGTAAGGGAACAACTGTTGGGTCTGGTTTAAAGTGGATTTAGTCAGAGCTGGGTCATATGAAGCCAGCAATGTAGAATGCTTTTCATTGCATCACTAAAACAAAAGTAAATAGTCTGGGGATGCAGTGATATAAAAATGTCTAGATTCTTCCCTACACCTTCAGCTGAGCTACAATTATCAGAATTAGACATTTCCAATGTAGGCCAGTTATCCAGGAGATTTATTTTTTGTGATAATTACCATGGTACTGATACCGGTAATTGTGCACCAGGCGCTGAGTGATGGTGGCATTACTATTTTGCAGTTGTCATCAGTTTACATTGTATCATAAGCCTGTTTTCATGACTATATGTCTTATTTGTCTTTCATCAATCATTTTGATTAGCTACAAATGCTGCAGCCATCTATGCTGTTTGCTGCCGACTAAAACATTAGCAAAATGGAAAATTATGGTACAGGCCAAATAAATCTTTTTTTTTTTACAATAGTTGGTGTTGTGCCATAGTTTAAGAATTGGTCCATAAGTATTATGTTTATACTCCAACATATTCCACAGTGTTGTACAATAAATGGTTGTATACTTTAACGATACAGGAAAACACACAAAGACCACAATAACAGAGCTTACTATTAACAATATAAAAGTTTTACTATTTGACTTTTATTTAAAGCTAACTGACCATTGCATATGTGTTTGTATAAGTTTATAAACCACTTTTCTATGCAGCTGATTTTAGGATGCCCCCAGGTGAGTCACTGAGAGACACTGAGTTGAAGGAACAAAACCTATGTTGCACAGGGTGGTTGGACATGGCAGGGGGTAAATCAGAGCTGTGTAATTGTTTCCCCTGCAATCAACTTCAGTCAAAATAATACCTTGAAATAACAGCTTGGTGCTTGGTCATCCCCCTTTTATACTGTATTGTTAATTATGTGCAAATCATCTCCATTTCTCACCGGCATAATCAATACCATGCACGTGCCTTATGTACATTCCAATCACTAACAAATTTATTGCAACACCTAAGGGGCAGATTTACTAAAGGGTGAAAATTTGCCAGCATCTGCTTCGCTTACATTGCAACACTTTGCCAGGCTAGATTCGCCAAGACAACGCTAGTTCAGTAAATTGCAAAGTTGCGTCCAGGCCGCCGAACGCTGGCAAAGTTGAGCTAGCGTTACTTGGGCAAGCAAAGCGAAGTTGAGCTAGCTTTGGCTAATATGCATATGGCGGGAAATGAAGTTTGAATGCATGTTTATGTTGCAGTAAATACATTACATCACGCAAGCCCAAGGAACCTTAATAAAAGAAAATAGAGTTGTTATAATGCCTGACACATGAGCCCAGTGTCTAGTTTATGTGCCATATGTTAGGAAATATAGTCTTTTGCAGGCTCCTTCTCTAACAAAGTTACGCCAGTGGCAATGAGTAAATCGGCAAAGTTATGAAAGATGTCACTCTGCCGAATTTTCACTAGCGTTAGTCACTTTGCCCTTTAGTGAATCTGCCCCTAAAGCTTTTTGTCCCATATACTAACAGGACATTCGGTCCCAGCCATAGGGATTGTACAGTGACACTTCCACATTTGCTCTTACTTTCATCTGTCACGGTATTTTGCTACAGTTGTAGGTCACCTTGCTCACGCTGCATTAGCAGAAACTCAGGCTAAGGAATGTGGACACACAACAGCAAGTGGGTGTTCCCATGGCTCATTGAAGCTTTCTGGGAGCTGCAGTATCTCATGCATCAAGGCTTCACTCTTGATTTCTTTTTCTGTGCATAAGTGATTTAGGTTCTTGCATCATGGAAGTGCCTTATTGATCCCTTCATTCATGTGGAGGAGCTCAAGCAGTACTGTAAAATCTGACTGCATTGCAGGCTGCGCCCGCTCCCTGTACTAAACACATTAATGGATGTCTCTGAGTCACTGTTAATGTCTGCACCACAGGCTTTTTCCTACCAGTACATGAAAGCAACTCCTTTCCCAAAGCCAGAAGGACACATTGGTTTACTTTTCCAGTTTTGTCGGATTATATTACTGATCACAGCATTTCTGCCCCTGGGAGTGGAAATTAAAAAAAAAAAACGTCTGCAATGAATGGTTTCTTATGTGACCCAAATGCACTTTCTCAGACTAATAATTATATAAAGATACAAACATGTTCAGATATTTTTGAATATTACCCAATATTTGTGGGTAATGTAAATATCGTGGGAAAAGAGTGGCAGAAAATCATACAGCAATCATTTGCCCCGGTTTGGTCTTTCACATGGAAACCCTGTGAGTTTGAAGAGTATATTGCAAAGAATACATTCTAGTTTTCTAAATCGACAAGACTAAATCATTCAAATCGTTCGATAATCATTTTTTTGTTTGATTAGTTCAATTGTGCTAAAATCCTTCAAATTCGATATTCGAATTCGAAGGATTGCAATTCGACCAAATTTCAATGGTTGAATTTGAGGGTTTTTTAACCCTCAAATTCGACCATTGATAAATCTGCCCCTTAAGTATTCAATTCAATAGGATTGTTCACCTCACATAATGATTAATTGCAAGTACAAGGTTCTGTATTATTACTACAGGCATGGGATCCGTTATCTGGAAACCTGTTATTCAGAAAGCTCCGAATTACAGAATGGCTGTCTTCCATAGACTCCATTATAATGAAATAATCCAAATTTTAAAAAACGATCTCTTTTCTCTGTAACAATGAAACAGTACCTTGTACTTGATCCAAACTAAGATATAATTAATCCTCATATGAGGCAAAAACAGCCTACTGATTTATTTAATGTTTACTTGATTTTCTAGTAGACTTGAGGTATGAAGATCCAAATTAAAGAAATATCTGTTATCCGGAAAACTCCAGGTCCCAAGCCTTCTGGATGAAAGGTCCCATACTTGTACAGAGAAAAGGGAAATTATTTTTAAAAATGTGATTAAAACAGAGACTAAGGTTTGGGCCAGATGGGACCAAGATCAGCTTTATGAAAGCCACAGTACGATTTCAGCCCCTCACTGCTAACGCTCTCCTCTACACATTCGGCGTATTTCAGCATAGAAATGCAAGACACTGCACTGAAATCCGACGAATCTGTTGGCCAGAACCGACACAAGTCTTCCAGATGCGAAGCAAAAAGAGGATAGTGCTAGGAGTGAGGGGATTTCCTCCCCGTCTGATCCTAGCCTAAGGGTGAAGGCCTTCCCATAATTCAGAGCTTTTTGGATAATGGGTTTCAAGATAATGTATCCCATGCCTTTATTTGTTTTGTGATGGTGATGCTTCTGGAGTGCATAAAATTAAATACGGTTCTGATTCTGTTGACTCAGGAATCACCACATATTAACATATAAAGATGTATAATAAACATATACATAAGTATAGGGAGACACACTTGTTTTTGCATTTACAAGCTGTTATATACCATGCTGCTACTTACAGAGAATGTTTAATTATTCACAAATCCCCGACCTGTTAAAGCTGCCAGTTTGACTTATAGTTATTTTGAAACCAAATGCAACATTTTGGTTGGAGCTGGAATCCTGTGAACTCAGTAAAACAACAACACAGGTTTAATTGTAGTTGCAAAAAGAAGCGGTTATAAAGGAGATTGGTGGGCACAAGCTTCACAGAATTCTGGCAATTTGTAGCCATGGCAGCTGTGTCCACAATACTATATGTCCTGCCCTACATTTAGGTGGATTGGGTGCATATTATATTGCAGCTTATATTTTGTAGAGACTTGAGAGTGCATGATGTTTTAATAAACACTTGAATGTTTTAGGCATAATAAATGTAACCTAAAACATGGTAGAATCTATACTTGCTCATAACCCTTTATAAAAAAAACATTAATGTTCTTATACTGGCCATATTTTTTTTCCACTCAGACTAATGTCTGAACTGAATCCAACAAGACCATTGGACAGTTGAAGGTGTCATTTATTTTGGGGGGGGGGTTATTAACATATACAAATTAGGGTTCAGCTTTGCAATATTGTAGATTCAGGGCATCCATATTTGCTATGCTTTGGCAGGATAGAATTAAAAAAAAAGATAAGTATTATCCCTTGGTTATTTTCAATAACAAGTTAACAATGAGAAAAACCTTATTTGCTAATATAGTTGCTTATTACTGAACATCCAAATGATCTATTCTAAGTGCATTGTTTGAATAAAGCTATTTAATTGTGAATCACTTAAAGTTTTGGTTTTTTTTTGGAATTCGTATACATTCTTAAATAGCTCATTTTGCATGCAGCCGAATTTCTGAATCTATACATCAGACAGGGAGAAAGACTGAATCTTTGTCAAATTTTATGTTTTGAATTGATTTAATGAATGAATATTTTTCTTTTTTTTGTAAGACCATTGTGACACTATAATATGCAGATGCACAGAGATAAACCATAGTTTTGGTAGTACAGGTATGGGACCTGTTATCCAGAAAGCTCAGGACCTGGATTTTATGGATGACTGATCTTTCTGTAATATGGATCTTCATATCTTCATAAGTCTATAAAATCATGTAAACATTAAATACATCCAATAGGCTGATTGTGCTTGCAATAAATACATTATATATTAGTTTGTATCAAGTACAAGGTACTGTTTTATTGCTACGGAGAAAAAGAACATTTTTAAAAATGTGGATATCTTTACTGGTCTTTATTGGTATTCACTCAATATAGCAAAACTTTTTGCCCCCCAGGCAGAAGTCCTAGAGCATTAACAGCACAAAAGTGTTCATGCAATTCTGCCCAGAAAAATGGTTGCACTCTGCATCATTGGGGAGGGAGCACTGTTGTCCTGCACCTGGGCAGATTTTGGCCCAAAAGGTGGTGTGCTGCAAAGTGCTAAGTTGTTTAATTTGCATAATATTCATTTACACTAACAATTTACAATTTTTTTCATAAAAACTTCTGTGACTTGCCTTCAGTAACAGAATTAGGTGGGGGTGGGCCCTGGTCAATGCCGAACTTCTAGACAGCCGGCTGCAGTGAGCGCAAGACTGCTGGGGGGCCCTGCAGGCCCTGGCCCAATTGCACCCCCTGCTCCCCCGTTAGTAACCACACTGCTTGCCTTGAAATTAAGTAAATCTACATTAAAGTTTTTGCAACTTATCAACGAATTGCAGTGCAGAACAATGTGAGAGGTGCAAGCAGGAGTGTAGGGTTTAAACTTACTGCAAACTCCAATGACCACCAATGAATTAAAAATCTTTAGGCAGATTTTTAAAGACCAGAACCCATGTCTGGACAGCATGCTGTAAGTCTATGGCTTGTGCCCAAATCCTGCCTTAAGCTCCCCATTATCGTGCAGTTAGTGGGATACCAACGATCGTACATCTTACGATTTTTCGTCCGACATTGTTCTGAAGATTGATCGGCCAGGTTAGAAAATCTTTATCGGTCCCCATGCAATCTACCTATGTTTTCAGGGTCAAGCAGGCTGCAATCCTTCAGTTTTGCTGGCAATATCGCCTGAAATGGTCTTTTTAGTTGATGGACACATCGTACATTTAAACGATCATTTTGAGACGATCATGGTCTCACATTAACCTTTGGATCTTTCAAAAATCTTTACGTCTATGGCCAGCTTAATTTTGTATGCAAACAAATAATGGAACACAAGTGATTTGCTATTATTCCACTGAGGTTGCTTATGTTTGACTCATAGGTAGATCTGGTACGCACCTTCACATTCCGGAACTCCAAGCAGACTTATACTGGCATACCAATCATTGCTGCCAATATGGATACTGTTGGCACCTTTGAAATGGCAAAAACACTGAGCAAGGTGAGTGATTTGGGGTTTAATATGACAGCTAGGGGTATTTTTAGCAAAGTGTCTGGAATTCCTAGTGTAATGCTCCTGGGTACAAACAGCTATAACTTAATAGGTTATGGACAATTATAAAACATTATGGGCCATTTTAAAACAGTTATAAAAACAATTGTAAAACAGCAGTAGGCAGTAGGGTCTGAATCATCCAAAATGGGTCTGCATTACAAGTGGGAAGCAATTCTCTGACCCCAGAAAAATTAGACTAATCGCCGCTTCTTTGGGGCAACTAATTTCCCTGATTTGTTTGCCCGTGTCTTCCGCCCAATGAATAGTAAAGTTGCCTGCGCCTATTCACATGCGGCGGTGCATTTTCCTAAGTCTCTGAAAATTGGCTCGTGATACAATTTCAAGCGACTTAAAAAAACGCGTGTAAATAGGTGCAGGGGACTTTAAATTTCAGCGGACACGAGACACGGGCAAGCAATTCAGGGAGATTAGTCGCCCCAAAGAAGTGCCGATTAGTCGCCAGGCGACAAATCTCCCTGAATCTTGCTGTGTGGACTTAGAGTCCAGAATGACAAAACTGTCACATTCATGTCATTACGGTGATAATGATCCACACTTTGTTCAACTTTACCATTTAGACTGAGCGTGAATTAAGTTTACAAAATTCCAGGATAGGATTACTATATCCCCAATGACATCGATTAGCTGCCACTGCAGTATTTGCTTGATTTTTGGAACTACACCTGCTAATTGTATGGAAAATTAATTTTATGGGCAAGTTTCAAAAGACATTACTAATGTGATCCTCTTATGTTGTGTTGCTTTTTTTTTGTCTTTTAGCATACGCTGTTCACTGCAATACACAAGCATTATTCAGTGGAAGACTGGAAGCAGTTTGCATCTTCTTCCCCCGAATGCTTGGAGGTACATTCACAAAAAGGCTGTCATATTGTTATGTCTTATGTACAGTTATAAATGTATTAGTTCTTGCAAAATTGTACACAACATTGTTTTTCATATTCCTTGTTGCACTTACTTATACATCTGTATATTTCTTTTATTTTATTTATTTTCACTCAGAAATGATGACCCAAAAGTTTACCAGGAGGGCCAGCTGACACATAGTTTTCCTTGTAGCCTAGTATGCCAGTCCCTGATAACAGCTGTTGAGCCTCTGTATATTAGCTAACTATAATTAAGTGTGTTATATGGCAGCCTAGCAAGATTCAGCCACATTGACTAAGCTGTGTCTCATGTGGGACACTGCTAAAGATTTAGCTAGCCTCACTTATTAAATGGATGCTATAACTTACAGTTGCTCTTAACACTACATTTCTCCACTAATTTGGTATTTTCATAGTTTTAAATAATATATTGCAACTTTTTTTCTTTCTCTCACTTTCTGACCGGTAGCAGTGCATATGTAGGAGGTAATTCACTGCTAACTGATAAATATACACGTTAAGTCACAGGGGAGTAACCATATTTTACAAATCATGAATCAATTAAGTTTCTAATATATTATAGAGCCCTTAGAAACCACTATAATATTAAGTGCTACAGTGCTTATTAAACAGCGGTTTGGCATCTCCAGTTCCAATGTAAAATATCATGAAACAGTAAGAGTCAGTGCAATTAGGTGTAGGATTAGAGATACATATTATTTAGACAATAAGGATCCTTTTGCTGGTGCAGTTTTGTTATGTGCTAGACTACCAGTAAAATATTTCCCAGTTACTGTTTTTTTGATCATTATGATTGTTTTTTCATATATTTAAAGGGTCTCTGACTCTCTGCAACCAAAAACACTTTTTGCATAACTAATAAAAATATCATGTTAATAAACTCTGGTTGCTTGGTGAGCTGGAATGGAGAAACCTTGCACATTTTATTAAGCTTCCTTATATACTGTATGAGATTTCCAGCCACAAAGCAAGCCGAGGAGCATTCAGTCATGAGCACAAAGAAATCCTCTATTCGAATATAAACGTTACAGTAACTTTACCAAACCTAAATTATGTCAACTGTTCATCCCAGACAACATATTTTGCAAACATTTCCTATTTTTGTTATGTACAAACACCATATTTTTAGATTTAGCTCCAGGAACTGATGGTTTGATGCATTGGAGTGTAACACCATTCTGCATTCTTTTAGAAGTGGGCAGCAGTAAATCCTGTTTGCTACTGCACACTATGGCCCTTACACACGGGCGTTTGTTACCTGCGCTCCCCTGCGTTCTGTTTGGCTGCGTTCAGCGCAGGTCTAGACGCACTCCATTCTTTTCAATGTCGTTGTACCCACGAGACGTGTGTAAGCGCCGAATGCAGGTTCAGACGCAGCATGTCTGGGTACAACGTCATTGAAAAGAATGGAGTGTGTCTAGACCTTGCTCCCCTGCAGCTGAACGGAATGCAGGGGAGCGCAGGTAACAAACGCCCGTGTGTATGGGCCCTTATACTAACTTGCTAACTCATCTTGTTTTTCGATTTTATAGCATGTAGCTGTAAGTTCTGGCAGTGGTCAAGCAGATCTGGAAAGACTGTGCAGTATTTTAGAAGCAATTCCACAAATCAAGTATATATGCTTGGATGTTGCCAATGGATACTCCGAACACTTTGTAGAATTTGTGAAAACAGTGCATGCGAAATTCCCGAACCATACCATCATGGTGAGTAAGCTATATTTTATATTTTAACAAAATTCTTCTGTCCCAATATTCAACATGCAAGACTTCTGAATGGAAGTAATAGCACATTTGATCGAATTCGATTCAAAGTTCACCAAGTGACTCCAAATAAGTTTTAGGCGATCCCCCATATGCTAAAGCAGCAATTCGGCAGGTTTTAGATGGGGAATGGTTGAAGTTGAATTTTTAAAGAGACAGTTCATGATAAATTTTGAAATTCAAAATTTTTGCAAATCCAAATCAAATTTGATCTATTCCCTAATCAATGTACGTTAAAATAGCTCAAATTTTTTATTTTTATTACTTAGAATTTTCAATTCGACCCTTGATAAATCTGCCCCCAAATGTAAATAATGCAAAACAATTAAAAAAATTAAGGCCCATTGCAAACTGATTTAGAAAGAATGGGAGAAGTGTCTGTTCTCATGAGAGAAAGATTAAGAAGTCAAGTTTTAAAAGTTCTACTTCAATAGGTATTTTCAGTGTTCAAGAGCTGCCAGAAACTATTCAAGGCAGAACACCTGAAGAGAGGGTTATCATAATTTTTCTACTAGTTAGAAAATTAAGGGAAACATCTGATTGGTTGCTATTAGGTAGCTGCAGTAGTTCATTTTAATACCTGTGATTGTGAATAAAACATTTTCTAGTAATGATCATGCTTCAGGTGCTGATGGAGTATTTGATCTTACTACAGTATTTCTTGTGGTTCACAATAATAGGTGAATTCATATATGGTATATTGACCTGCCTATTAAAGAGTCTTACAATGTCGAATTTGTCTCCTTTATTGGCCTTGGTTTATTTATTGGTTTTGTAGTGAAAAGTCACTGACTCCTGCAAGTATGTGCATGTCCCATTGAAGTCAGTGTGTGACATTAGCCTTAATAATAGTAAGCAATGTATGTTCCAGTTAGCTGTAATCCTCAGAACTTTATTTTATGTCCATACAGTGAATCACAATCCTGTGTTTGAAATCAATACATCATAAAAGACAAGAATATTATTGGCAATTGTATTTGTTTTTGTAGTAGTTTAAAGGACAAGGAAAGGCAGAATTGACTTGGTGTATGGAGCTCTTTCTAGAAGCGAGCACCACAGAGATCACTACTTCCGGATGCGCGCTGATGCACATTTCCCCAGACTGACGCATGTGTATTAGAACGAAGAAGACGATTTTAAAGTTAAAGTTCAGCTTTTCGTTCTAATGCGCGCATAAGGAAGTAGTGATCTCCGTGGTGCTCGCTTCTATAACCCGGGGCCGGTGCAGATTTTGCCTGAAAGGAACACTGGCCCCGGGTTTGAGGTACATCAGTTTAATCACTTGGGGTTGCCTTACGTTTGGCACCCCCAAATCAATTCTGCCTTTCCTTCTCCTTTAAAGAAATACCAACATTTGTATTCAAATTGATATTGTTGAAATCCCTGCCCCACACCCTCTTAGTGGGTATATTATTTCCTTTTCTAGAAAGAACGCCATACACCTGCAGCTCATCTAACATTATAAAAACCTTGCATCCTATCCCCGACTCTAACCTATTCCTAACAGCCACAGAAAACTGCCACACTCCATTTACTACATTGAAAGCATTTTCCAGTCCAAAAATAAGATTGAATAATCATTTTCTACCTCCTCCCAAGTTTGACTTTGGTTGGATACTTTCTGCTTTGCTTAAATGAATGTCTTTTTGTTCTCTCTCCTTTCCAGGCTGGCAATGTGGTAACGGGAGAAATGGTAGAAGAGCTCATTCTTTCAGGAGCAGACATCATTAAAGTTGGAATTGGACCAGGCAAGTTTATACTGACAGTGACTCATTTATCTTTGCCATCGTTTAAACATATGAGTGGAAAATACTTTCCATTAACAACACATCCTTCCATGTTGCCCACTATTTCCGCTTTGGCTTTCTTATATTAGAGCACACCAGTTGCATTCAGAAATGAGCCCTGATATTTCAGGGCTTTACACAAGCAAACAATAAATATGTATATATATATAAATATATATATTTATATATTTAGGCAGCCAAACCTTATTATGTATTCATACGATGAAATGCATCCAAGGGAAATATATAAATACGTCAGTGCATTTTACTGCACTGCTTTGAATATGTGTGCTAATACAAATCACTAGAGGGAGAGCAGTATTGGAACTCTTACCGGCAGATTCATTAAAGGGATGAAGTGGCTGTTGATAGTGAAAATTCGCAAGAAATCTAATGCACAGGGATATTCAGTAACAGATACAGATGACAATACGCTAGCAAAAGAGACCGGTGCTAGTGTTTGTTCACACTCTTATCGACAGTCCACTTTTCGCTCTGTCAAATGGTCGTTACTCCACAAATTCACTAAAGTTCGGATTTTACTAAACGTTAATTCTTTCGCCAGAGTTTCCTTCGCCAGTTGAACTGTTGAACTACATCTTCCTCAATCTTATGTCAGTAGCATCAAATGCTGTAAGCCGAAAAGTCACAAAAACTGAAAAGATTGTGGTGATTTTTTTTTTTTTTAAGTGGGATTGCCTTTAAAAGTCATAACTATTAAAGATTTTTGTGTGAACATTTTTTTTAACACATCTGAGGGGCATGCCACATATGTGTTAGTGTGGGCTTATGGCTAGGGCATTAGAGGAGCTTTTGTGTCTTTATTAAGCTCCCTTGGACATTTGTAATATAAAGTGGCCACTTCAAGCTTTTCCACCAAGATCTATGTATACGACTTGAATTGACCTAAGCTTAAGACTACTTGCAAATAATGATAAATGTTTAAAGTAAAATGTTTATGAAAAGGCAATAATAATGTAATGGACTGATCAGAAATAGGTAAAATTGCTGGTAACTAGACTAGAGTATTACACCAACCTGGGCATCTTGACCAAGCAAATGGTCAACAAAGTTAAAGTAGAAGAAAAGTTACAGAAGCAGTTTATTGCCAATAGATTAGCCACAATAGTGCAATCTTTAACAATATATTTATTCTGAAGAATACTTTACCATACCTGAGTAAACAACTCTAGATACTCTCTGTTTGTTTAGGATATCAGCTGCCATATTAGCATATTGTGACTTCCTGCCTGAGTGTCTCCCTGCTCACTCATAGCTCTGGGCTCATATTATAACAGGGAGGGGGGAAAATGGAGGGTGAGTGGGAGGGAAGAGCATACTGAGCATGCTCAAGCCCTAGCCCTAGAAGTGTATGCTGAAAACACGATAAAGCTTACTTAATTTTAACTTCTCCTTTAGTATTACTTGCTGACCTTGCATATTAAATAGCTGGGAATATAAAATTCTAGGCTATCAAATAATTTATAACTAGGTAACATTTTGCCCTGAAACTGCGAAGGGACAAAAAGCCTTCTCAAGTTTTGTGGTTAGATGTCAGA